>BLSH010331300.1:107932-126711 GCA_018402905.1 Glandirana rugosa | reverse complement strand
ACCGTACCAACAGTTAAAGTGGTTCCTCCCCGTATATCTTTCCCTTCTACTAACTAGTGTCGTTTGACATCTGTTGAACGTTACTGTATTACCTCAAGTTTTGTACGACAATCTAAACGACAAACATTTTGTAGACCATTTTTTTACTTCGTAAGAGGACAACATATCTAAATTTGAAGAACTTTTTATAAGAAATTTTTCACACTATTTTAACAGTAAATCTTTTGTATTAAAATAGGTTTACATTTTAACAAGTTTATACGTGACTACCTCACTTTAGATTTATACGGTAATGAAACGAGAATGGTCAGGTCACGATATTACGGACACCGTACTGGTGTTGTGGATCAATCATCTTCCCTTTCTATATGCCCCTCCTTGGTGAAATTGACAACCATGCCAATTGCAGAAGTAGTGTATATTCTGTTACCCAGCCCCTTTGCCATCATTTGTGTTACTCTGAAATTGCATCTTAAGTGAATGCATAGCACAGACAAATTATATGCATTTAAAGCCATCTTTCACTGGGTAAATTCAATTTTTAAGCTTTAAATAGTATTATGAAAATTCACAAACTATGGTATTTTTATAGTCACAGCTCCTATCAATCCATTGTCCTTGTTCAGTTATTTCTCCACAATTTTCAATTTTTCCTCCATTTGGTTCCTTTGTGTGCCAATTCTTGTAAGAAATTGGATTGCCATTGAGGTATACAAAAGCACCTTCTTGTTTTTTGTCATTGATTCCAATGAAAAATCTTCGGTTCCTTGCTTTAACAACCTGAAGCATGGCTGCATTTTCAGCACTATTTAGTGGAGTTGGCAGCGTACCTTGTGCCCCTTGGCAAGTGGCTTGGGCAGTGTCATAATTGCCGTCTTTTCCATTAGCAACATACATTTTGTTTCCCGATATCACTGCTCCACTTTGGAAATTGAATGCTGTTGAAGAAGATAGTATTTTATGAAGTTATTCAATAATGAGTTCAAATACATACATGAAAGCATACACATGCTATGCATATCATGTGCAGGTTTATATATAATCAGCATATTTCAGAATTAATGCAGAAATAAATGATTTTGTTAAGTAGAGTGGGGGAAAAGCTTGAACTCCTTTCAGATGTTTTTTTTCTGTCTATACCCCTGTTGCAGATTTTCTTTCTCTTTCTGTTTGGTAACATGTCTCTTGGGCAGGAAGTGAGGGTACATCTCTTTAACTGAGCCCCGGATAGCGGCAAACATGCAAAATGGAATCTAATCCAGTCTATCCAAACATAAAACAAAATTAAAATATTTTGGCTGCACACACATTTTGAAAAAAAATGTGTACACAAGCTTTAATAGGGCAAAAAATGTGAATGGTAAAGTAACCAAGCAACCAACACTAAGCAGGTATGTGACTTAAAAAAAAAAAAAATGGTTATTATGAGTAGGGATGAGTCAAACACCCCCATTTCGGTTCGCACCAGAACATGTGAACAGACAAAAAGTTCAGGGCGAACATCCGAACACCATTAAAGTCTATGGGATGCGAACATGAAAAATCAAAAGTGCTCATTTTAAAGGCTTATATGCAATGTTATTGCCCTAAAAAGTGTATGGGGACCCGGGTCCTGCCCTAGGGGACATGTATCAATGAAAAAAAAGTTTTTAAATGGATTGTTTTTTCAGGAGCAGTGATTCTAATAATGCTTAAAGTGAAAAAAAAAGAAAAAAAAAGAAAAATTCCTTTTATATTGTGCCTGGGGGTGTCCTTAGCCTGTGTGTAAAAGGGCACATCTCTGTGAGGTGTAGAACATAGCCAGAGCAAAATGACATTTCCATAGGAAAAATTGTCATTTAAAATCGCAGGTGTAATGTATTGCCGGGAACAAAATATCGCTGAAAAAAAGTGCGTGCGCCCCCCCCCCCCGTCCAAACCAGGCCCCTCATGTCTGGTTTGGATATTAAGGGGAACCCCGCGTCAAATTTAAAAAAAATTTACATTGGGGTCCCCCTATGATCCAAACCAGACCCTTATCCGAGCATGCAGCTCCGGCCCGGTTAGGATGGGGGGGCGAGCGAGCGGCCCCTCCCCTCCTGAACCGTACCAGGCTACATGCCCTCAACATGGGGAGCATGGGTGCTTTGGGGGAAGGACCCATGTTGATGGGGACAAGAGCCTCTTCCCCACAAGCCTGGCCGGTGCTTGTGAGGGTCTGTGGGCGGGGGGGCTTATCGGAATCTGGAAGCCCCCTTTAATAAGAAGGCCCCCAGATCCCAACCCCCCCATGTGAACAGGTTTGGGGTAGATTGTACCCCTACCCATTCACCAAAAAAGGAGTGTAGTGTAAAAAAAAAACTTTAGGCAGTTTTTGACAAGTCCTTTATTTTGTATTATAGCTTTCTTCTTTCTTCCTCCATCTTCTCCTGGCCTGGTCCTTCTTCTGGTCTTCTTCTTTTAGTCTTCTTACTTCCTCTCTTCATCTTCAATCTTCCATCTTCATCTTCTTTCTTCTTTCCCCACCTCCGCACTCTTAGCTGCTGCAGTCCCGCCCCTGCACCAGCGGAGAGAGCGGCGGCGGGGAAAGAAGAAAGAAGATCAAGTTGAAGATGAAAATTGAAGATTGAAGACGAAGAGAGGAAGCAAGAAGACTAAAAGAAGGAGTGGGCCAGGAGAAGACGGAGGAAGAAAGAAGAAAGAAGAAAGAAAAAAGAGCTATAATACAAAATAAAGGACTTGTCAAAAACTGCCTATTGTTTTTTTTACACTACACTCCTTTTTTGGTGAATGAGCAGGGGTACAAAGTACTCAAACCTATTCACATAGGGGGGGTCAGGACCTGGGGTCCCCTTATTAAAGGGGGCTTCCAGATTCTGATAAGCCCTCTGCCCGCAGACCCCCACAACCACCGGCCAGGGTTGTGGGGATGAGGTCCTTCTCCCCATCAACATGGGGACAAGGTGCTTTGGGGGGGACCTCAAAGCATCCTCCCCATGTTGAGCGCATGTGGCTTGGTGTGGTTCGGGGGGTGGGGGGCACTCGCTCCTCCCCAACCCCTTCTGCCATGCCAGGGCTGTGTGCTCAGATAAGGGTCTGGTTTCAATTTTGGGGGGACCCCACGCCATTTTTTTTATTTTGGCACGGGGTTCCCCTTAAATTCCATGCCAGACCTGAGGGCCCTGCGGTTGTAAATTAGTTAAAAAATTGTGATAAAATCCCCCATTCAAACAGGTAGCCAAAAATTGGGCCTTGTGTGTTGGCGTTGCCAGAACACTGTAACCCCTTGCAGTTACTCTTGTTGGAAGGAGGAACTGGGCGTGATGTTGTAAATTAGTTTACAACTTCTGACGAAAGCCCCCAGTCAATCAGGTGGCCAAGAATTGGACCTTGTGTGCTGGTGGTGCCAGAACACTGTAACCCCTTGCAGTTACTCTTGTTGGACGGAGGAACTGGGCCTGATGTTGCAAATTAGTTTACAAATTGTGACAAAAACCCACAGTCAAACAGGTGGCCAAAAATTGGGCCTTGCTTGTTGGCGGTGCCAGAACACTGTAACCCCTTGCAGTTACTCTTGTTGGACGGAGGAACTGGGCCTGATGTAAATTAGTTAACAAATTCTGATGAAAGCCCCCAGTGAAACAGGTGGCCAAAAATTGGGCCTTGCTTGGTGGCGGTGCCAGAACCCTGTAACCCCTTGCAGTTACTCTTGTTGGACGGAGGAACTGGGCCTGATTTTGTAAATTAGTTTAACCACTTAAGCCCCGGAGCCCTTTTTTACACTTGTTGTTTACAAGTTAAAATATTTTTTTTTGCTAGAAAATTACTTAGAACCCCAAACATTATATATTTTTTTCAAACACCCTAGAGAATAAAATGGCGATCATTGAAATACTATTTGTCACAAGGTCTTTCAAGCACAATTTTTTTGGAAAAAAAATGCTTTTTTGAGTTAAAAAATAAGACAACAGTAAAGTAAGGTACTTTTTTTTTGTATATTGTGAAAGAGGATGTTACGCCGAGTAAATAGATACCATACATGTTAGGGTTGAAAATTGCGCACACTTTCCGAATGGCAACAAACTCCGGTACTTAAAAATCTCCATAGGCGACGCTTTAAAAAATTTTTACAGTTACCAGGAGGTCTTTTGCTAGAATTACTGCTCACACTCTGGCGATCACTGCGATACCTCACATGTGGGGTTTGAACACCATTTTCATATGAGGGTGTGACTTACATATGCATTTTCTTTGGTGCGCGAGCTCCCGGTTTTGGTGGCGCTTTACTTTTTTTTTTTATTTATTTTATTATATTTTTCCTCTTAAAACGGTTCCTTTAAAAAAAAAAAATAAGTAAACATCCCTTGTGATAGTAATATATGGTGACAGGTACACTTTATGGCAGGATGGGGGGTCCCTCCTTTACACTTCACAGTATTCAGATCACCAAAAACGGCGATTCTGAATACTGTAATTTTTTTTAAAAATGACGCTCCATTGTTCTCTATGGAGCGACGAATGTCAGCGGTGACATGTTCGCTGTCATCCAATCCGCTCTAATCCGCCAAATACAGAGGGATGGAAACCCTATTTTAGATCCATCTGGCGGATCGGATCGGATGAACACGGACAGACGGTCTGTGTTCATCCGATCCTCCATAGAGGAGAATTGAGCTGTGACAGGTCAGAGACAGTCCTGTCATCCGCCGGCTCAGCGGCTACCCAACATGCACCTCCCGATCTCCCCTGATCTCGTGCATGCGCATTTATATCCAGACATAGCATTGTGATGGCAACGTAGATAAGCTCTCCCTCTGCAGAAAAATTAGGAAGCCTAACCTGGGCTAAGATGAAGTATGTTAACTTGCATTGCGTTCTGGCAACAAAGAGCTTTGTTCCCTTTTTAAAAATGGAGCTTAGATCCGCCTTTGATCGCGTCATTTCCTGTCGGCAAAGAACGCAATATTAACACCCGGCACTGCCCACTGTCTACTGGGAAACTATGACACACATTTCCCAGGAGCACAGGCGAGGCAGGAAATGACGTAGATCGCTGTGGCCCCCGGAATTGGCAGAATAGAAGGGACCCCATGGCAACAAGCCACAAGAAGTGAAATTTTTTTTTTTGCCCAAATGTTGTTGCTGATGATTTCATGAGCTGAATGGTATAAACACTGTTTTGTGGGTGGAACTCTGCTTTAAACCCATTCTCCGTAACCCTCTTACGTTGTCCAAAACATCTTTACCATAATAATTTTCCCTATATACTCATCTGGTGTGCCAGGGATTAAAAACTGTCAATAAATCCCAAAATGCATTGATTTACAGTAGTAGCTGGCATGTATGTACTGTATGTGCCCAATAAAAGTTAAAGGGCCACTATAGCTAAATATTGTATATCGTCTTCTGGTAACTGTATTGGGTTAATGCATGTAGTTTTAAAACTTGTTTGAAAGTTGTGCATTGCAGTATTGTGTGGCAGCACACGTACCATTGTATGTTGCTATTCATTTTGAATGGCACCCCAATGCACTTAGTGCTACCTCTGTAGCACTTGCATTGAATTACACCACAGCACACTACCATGCACTGTGACACTCTATGCTGGCAAAAATTATTGAGTATGTTAACGAGTGACATAACACACTACATCAGACATCATAGGTGTGAAGGGACCCATAATTATAGTATTATGTCATTAAAATCCATTTTTCATCTTCATTATTTTTATTATCATTATTTCTATTTAATGACTTTATATTTTTCACATTTAAATGCAGACCAAGCTGTCCAGGAAAAGTGACAGTTACAGGGGTTGGGATAAACTACACAACACTGCACAGGTTGCTTACAATGGTCAGTTTTTATTCATATGCCTTAAAGTGTATGCTACCTCTAGATGTAATATTTCATATATGTGTCTGTGGTTAAATGGAGGTGTGTATAACTGTAACATGTTCAAGGTTCCTGTCTTCCTTTTTTTAGGAATACCAGGTGATCCTGCCAGTCACCTTTTTTGCTATTGCAATCTGACCATGCCAAGCAAAGAAATTTCCTCTTGGAGTTACAGGACCCCATGATGATGCACAGCATGCCTGCATCTCCATTGTCAGGGTACCCTGTACACCCTAGCGTGTTTATCTCTAAGCCTGCTTCTTTATGTAAAATTAAGCTTGGCCCCACACATCATGTCCCTCTAGTATAATAGATAACATCATTTTTCAGTAAGGAGATGGAAGAAGCAGGTCAAGATTGTGAGGACAAGTTTGCCTGTCTCCACGAAGATATGGAGGGCTCTTGTGACTTATGATGTTGGTGCAAGGATACATCCCTAAGAAGTTGATTGGAGCAGCATGCAGAGGTGGGTGTTGGACTGTCTGAGACCTAGGCCACTGCATTGTGTGTAGGAGCAGTGGTCCGACTCTCCAATATCCTGTCAATTTTGATCATTTAAACCCTTGCTACAGCACCAAGCAGTTTTCAAGAATATCTACCCGTGTGTAAACACGACGGTTCCCCCGTTCTGTGAGGGGGGGCATGCCAGATCTACTGATCCCTGTCATTGGGACAGAACCCCGCCCCCCCCCACAGTTAGAACACACCCAGGGAACACATTTAACCTCTTCACTGCCCCCTTAGTGTTAACCCCTTCCCTGCCAAAGACATTTATACAGTAATCAGTGTCTATTTTTGGATCTGATCTCTGTATAAATGTCATTGGTCCCAAAAAAGTGTCAAAAACGTCTGACGTGTCCGCCGCAATATCGCAGTCCCACTAAAAATCACAGATCCCCGCCATTACCAGTAAAAAAATAAATAAAAATGACATAAACCAATGTCCATAGTTTGTAGGCGCTATAACATTTGCGCAACCCAATCAATATATGCCGATTGCGTTTTTTTTTACCAAAAATATGTAGAAGAATACATATCGGCCTAAACTGATGAATAAATTTGTTTTTTATTTTTTATTTTTGGATATTTATTATAGCATAAAGTTAAAAATATTGTTCTTTTTTCAAAATTGTCGCTCTTTATTCGTTTATAGCGCAAAAAATTAAAAAACACAGAGGTGATCAAATACCACCAAAAGAAAGCTCTATTTGTGGGAAAAAAAGGATGCCAATTTTGTTTGGGTACAACACTGGATGACGTCACAACTGTCATTCAAAGAGTGACAGCGCTGAAAACTGAAAATTGGTCTGGGCAGGAGAGGGGTTTAAGTGCCCAGTAAGGAAGTGGTTAAATATAGCGTTGCATTCTCTGCTGCACTTAGTTTCTGGCGAACCTTGTTTTTCTCCTATTTGTTCTTCCAGAGACTGCTTCACTCTCAAGGGAGCTGCCACTAATGCTGCATACGTATACCCCCTGGACTTTATACACTTTTAGTTGTTTTAAGTGTGTTTCAGTATCCTCTCATGTGCCATTCTGTTTTTTCTTGCAGTTTTTATTGCTGCCTGAGCCCCCATTAGGCCAATTTATTCTTTATATTTATCAACGAAAGTGAAAATAAAAGGAAATCACAAATTTTAAGTTTTCTCCAGAACAGTTATAGAGGGGAAATGTTCCGTTGGGAACGCTAGTTATGTTGACCTGGATGGCAACCAGGGATCTCCTCACTTTGAAAGGATTTTCTCTCACTTCATGGTTTGGTTATGGGATAGGAAGTAAAGTGAAATCTCCCTAATGGAAGAAATGGGAAAAAAAAAAAAAACTGGCAAGGGTTATAACTCTCTATTACTCTATCCAAAATGAAAAAAGAGTTTTGGCTTTATTATTGCTTTAAGCTATATCCTTTATTGACTAAACTAAGTTACTAAAGATGAAAGGTTTCGGGAGAACTTAGATCCCTTCTTCAGGTTTTACACAATACTGCAAATGGTTCTGAAACTCACATACTTAAACACAGATGTACAAGGAAAAGCAATGAAAAATAAAATTCTTGCCAAACTTGAATGGTAACAACTGTATCTATCTTCATCTATGGCCAGCTTTCTATATTGAGTGTTATTCGGTAATTTACTTGGAGATAAGAAATTCCGGCACCAGCCTCTCCTAACATGAGAGTCCTTTTGAAATGTCAATATACCATGGAAGCACTGAAATGCATCCAATGATGAAATACAACAAATTTTCTTGACATACTTGATTAGAAATACTTTCTTTTTTTTTTGTTTCATAAAGAATAAGGAAAATAGGTACAGTGCAGCGTGTTTTGACACAGAATCAGGTTGTACAGTACAAGCGGAATAAATGTAAATGGATTGAACACCGTGGTCTGCTGTAGGATTAACAAACTGTTCAATTAGGGGCCACATGTGGGCTTCACCAGTATATGTACCTCACCTGTAGGTGAGGGGGTTTGATGGTAGAGAGGGTCGTAGGGCTGGTTGTCCTGAGTCTTTGGTTGAAACATGGGCCTTTGATACCAGGCTGGTCGTGGGCAGGTCAAGGTGTTTTAGTCTGATTATAACATCGGAGTGTGTAAGGTGGAACCGTATGTAAGGTTATGCTTAGCTTAGTGGTAGGGAGGGTCTAGGCGCTGGGTTTTTGCAGCCTGGTTAGTGAGCTAGTGGTAGGGTCATTCCTAGTGGTTTGTGGTCAGAAATACTTTCTTATATTAAAAATGCATAGACTGCAGAGACAGAGAGACACATTATTTTGCCCCTGTGCAAATCATTAGTAAGACCTCTTCTGGAATATGCAGTTCCGTTTTGGGCATCAGTTCTCAAAAAGGAGAACTGGAGAAAGTGCATAAAAGGCCAACCAAACTGATAAGAGGCACGGAGGAGCTCAGCTATGAGGATAGGTTAGGCTAAATTTATATTCTCTTGAGAAGAGGGGGGATATGATCAACATGTATAAATAAATAAGTAGTCCATTTTGTGAACTTGGTGTTGAGTTATTCACTTTAAGGTCATCACAAGACAAAGGGACCACTCTTTACATCAAGAGGAAAACAGATTTAACTTTCAACAACGAAAAGGCTTCTTCACAGTAAGAGCTGTGAAAATGTGGAATAGACTCCCTCCAGAGGTGGTTCTGGCCAGCTCAGTAGATTGTATTAAAAAAGTCCTGAATTCTTTCCTAAATGCGCAAAATATAGCTGGATGTTAATATTTATAGGTAAAGATGATCCAGGGAATATCCAATTGCCACTCGGGGGATCAGGAAGCTATTTTTCCTCTGCTGCAGCACATTGGATCATGCTTTATTTAGTCTTTTTGCCTTCCACTGTATGAACTGTGGGAATAGGATTGTGTATATGAAGGTTTTCTGTTTTTGTGTGTGTGTGTGTGTTTTTTGGTTGAACTGGATGGACTTGTGTCTTTTTCAACCAGACTAATTATGTAACTTTGAAAGAATTGGTTATTGTAAACAATTAAAGTGACACTAAAGGAACTTTATTAAAATGAAAATAATAAACATATTATACTCACCCGTTCTGGTTAATGGTTTTTGCACAGAGTGACCCCAAAACTCCTCTTCTAGGGTCCCCTGCCAGCGATCTTGGCTCCTAGGCTTCTTCGCATGTGCTTGCTCCCGAGCTGTGTTGTGTCTATGAAGCCGAGCTCCATAGACACACACACAGTGGGGCTTAGTCCCACCCCCACTTCCTCCTTACTGCATTTGATTGACAGCAGCATGAGCCAATGGCTCTTGTTTCTGATTGAGTCCTGTGTGAAAAGGTAGAGAGGGGAGAAGAGTTGCAGCTGTGCAGAACGCTGGATCACTTCTCCCATCTACTCTCCTCTCCTTCACACAGGGAAGGGAGAGGACAGAAAGCAATAAAACATTTTTTTACCCTAATGCAAGGAATTCATTAAGGTAAAAAAAGTTTGGGGTTTTAGAACCATTATAAGATATACAGGTATCTATAGGAATTAGAGTTTGAGAGTGTTATTAAAGCGGAGTTCCACCCATTTAAAAGTCAGCAGCTACAAAAAGTGTAGCTGCTGAATTTTAATAAACAGACACTCACCTGTCCCAAGGTCCAGCGATGCAGCCACTTGAAGCCTCGCTTATCTCCCCGTCCTCTCTGCGGCGCTGGCATTGCAAGTGTGGGCACCCGGCTGTGGCTTTACAGCCAGGTGAGCACTGCGCATGCGTGAGCCACGCTGCATGTTATGAATGGCCGGGCAATCTTCTAGGACCTGTGACGGGCCACAGTGCCAGTAGTGGAAATGGGAGCTGGGTACCTGTCAAAACGAGGTACCTGCTCCCTCCCCAAAAAAAGACATGCCAAATGTGGCATGTCAGCAGGTCATGAGTACTTAAAGCGGAAGTTCCACTTTTGGGTGGAACTCTGCTTTAAGCAAATTGACTAGAAGATAAGATCTCCAGGCAAACCTATCACCTCAGAGGATGAGTCCTTTTGAAATGTCCATATATCTTTGATCAAAGGCTTGAGTGGAAACAGGCTTTATTGTCAGACAGGCCTGTATTGGCCATTGGGACTACCGGGAGTTTCCTGGTGGATCGATGGCTCAGTGGGCCGGTTCCAGTGATAATGGGATCCATAACCCTGAGTCTCCGTGCTCTGCTGTTTAATGAGAGTATAAGCGAGGACCTGCTCCGCTTCTCCCACACATCCACAGCCAATCAGCAGGCAGTGTAACCCTCCCCCTCTCCAGCCCGCCATATTTGACTGTAGGTGACTGAAGCTGGGCTGAATGGGGGGGGGGGGGCAGGAAGGAGAAACACAGTACCTGAAGCCATCGATGACAAGAAGGTATGCCACAGGAAAAGCAGTCCTGCAGCACACAGAGGCTGAATGGAAACAAGATGGTCGTGACTCGGGTGCAATGTCACATGTACACTTCAGTGTCTTCCCAGTATCTGTGCCTTCAGTGTGCAGGTTACAGATCAATCCCCCCTCCCTCCCTCTCTCCCTCATGTCTCACTCTGTACTGTGCTTATCCTGAACACTGATCACTGATAAGATCTGAGCAGCAATCTGTGTCCAGTGACAGTGTGACATATGGTTGGCTGTTAACCATTTCAGCTTCTATCCCCTTTTTCTGCCCAAGTGCCAAACTCAGCAGAATGCCAAACCCGTGTCTCTTCCGGTTCTTTAACTACTTGCTTACTGGGCACTTAAACCCCCCTCCTGCCCAGGCCAATTTTCAGTTTTCAGCGATGTCGCTCTTTGAATGACAATTGCGCGGTCGTGCAACGTTGTACTCAAACAAAATTGTCATCCTTTTTTTCCCCACAAATAGAGCTTTCTTTTTGTGTTATTTGATCACCTCTGTGTTTTTTACTTTTTGCTATAATAAATATCCCGAAAAAAATATAAAAAAAATTATTCATCAGTTTTGGCTGATATATATTCTTCTACATATTTTTGGTAAAAAAATTGATTGGGTTGCGCAAAAGTTATAGTGTCCACAAACTATGGAAATGGATTTATGGTGTTTTTATTTATTTATTTATTTATTTACAAGTAATTGCAGCGATCTGCGATTTTTATCGGGACTTCGACATTGTGGCGGACATGTCGGACATTTTTGACACTTTTTTGGGACCAATGAAATTTATACAGCTATCAGAAATTTAAATATCCACTGATTACTGTATGAATGTCATTGGCAGTGAAGGGGTTAACTCTAAGGGGGCGATCAAGGGGTTAACTGTGTTCCCTCACTGAGTTCTAACTGTGTGGGGGCTGGGCTGGCAGGGACATAACAGATCTAACTGATCTTGATCACAGGGATCAGTAGATCTGTTATATCCCCCTTCACAGAACAGGAAACCACCGTGTTTACATCGGCGGTTCCCCGTTCTGGTTCTCCGTTCTGGCCACATTGGACATCAATTGATGGCGCGGATCTGAAGAGGTTAAACCACAATAACTGCCTAATTATGACAAATATCTGTTTGTAGAAAGCACCGGCAACGGATTACAGTCTGTTACCGGAAAATGTTGCTGTGTTAGGAACACAGCGGCTAACGGGGACAAACTTGTCCCCGCCTAGCAGGCACCCATTTTCTTGGTTCGTATCTGAGTGGAGTATAAATCTCCGCTCATATACCGTGCACCAGACTGTAGTCCTTTGCCGCTGTTTTTTAAAAACACGAATTGTTGAAGATAAACAGAAATTAATCATCATGAGACAACCGGAAATGACATGGGCTTGGCATTCTGCTGAGTTTAGCATTTGGGCAGTACATCATTATTTGGCCAGAGCTCTGTGTGTGCTCCATGATTTGTGTGATGTTTATTGGAAGGATGTACTGCTGGTTTAGGCTAGAAGCTTCAC
This sequence comes from Glandirana rugosa, assembly GCA_018402905.1. Classification (NCBI taxonomy): domain Eukaryota; kingdom Metazoa; phylum Chordata; class Amphibia; order Anura; family Ranidae; genus Glandirana; species Glandirana rugosa. The sequence continues at coordinate 114,469 of BLSH010331300.1, read as the reverse complement.
AGACCCATTAACTGTTTATTGTCCTCCACTAATCCTGGCCAGTTCATTGTTTGTAAGACCATTTGTATTTTGGAGATTGGATATGCTGCTGTCTTCTGTCACTTGGTTGTACTTTCAAAGGAAGATTACTGATTTGACCTTGCAGAGCTGGTTTAAATAGAGTGGAGCAGTCCTGCGATACTATACACTTTTACACTGGGTTCAGCCATTAATGCAGTCTCTAACCATCTTCTGTATCATGTCCGCAGTCTCTGACTATGTCTTGCATCATGTCCACAGTCCCTAACCATCTCTTGTATCATGTCCGCAGTCTCTGACCATCTCTTGTATCATGTCCGCAGTCTCTGACCATCACTTCTATCAGGTCTGCAGTCTCTAACCACCTCTTGTACCATGTCCTCAATCTCTGACCATCTCTTGTATCATGTCCGCAGTCTCTGACCATCTGTTGTATCATGTCTGCAGTCTCTGACCATCTCTTGTATCATGTCCGCAGTCTCTGACCATCTCTTGTATCATGTCCGCAGTCTCTGACCATCTCTTGTATTATGTCTGCAGTCTCTAACCACCTCTTGTACCATGTCCTCAATCTCTGACCATCTCTTGTATCATGTCCGCAGTCTCTGACCATCTCTTGTATCATGTCTGCAGTCTCTAACCATCTCTTGTATAATGTCCACAGTCTCTGACCATCTCTTGTATCATGTCCGCAGTCTCTAACCATCTCTTATATCATGTCCTCAGTCTCTGACCATCTCTTGTATCATGTTTGCAGTTTCTAACTATCTCTCCTATCATGTCATCAGTCTCTGACCATCTCTTGTATCATGTCTGCAGTCTCTGACTATGTCTTGCATCATGTCCACAGTCCCTAACCATCTCTTGTATCATGTCTGCATTCTCTGACTATCTCTTGTATCATGTCCGCAGTCTCTGACCATCTCTTGTATCATGTCCGCAGTCTCTGACCATCACTTCTATCAGGTCTGCAGTCTCTAACCACCTCTTGTACCATGTCCTCAATCTCTGACCATCTCTTGTATCATGTCCGCAGTCTCTGACCATCTCTTGTATCATGTCTGCAGTCTCTAACCATCTCTTGTATAATGTCCACAGTCTCTGACCATCTCTTGTATCATGTCCTCAGTCTCTGACCATCTCTTGTATCATGTTTGCAGTTTCTAACTATCTCTTCTATCATGTCATCAGTCTCTCACCATCTCTTGTATCATGTCTGCAGTCTCTGACCATCTCTTGTATCATGTCCGCAGTCTCTGACCATCTCTTGTATCATGTCCACAGTCTCTGACCATCTCTTGTATCATGTCCTCAGTCTCTGACCATCTCTTGTATCATGTCCTCAGTCTCTGACCATCCCTTGTATCATGTCCACAGTCTCTGACCATCTCTTGTATCATGTCCTCAGTCTCTGACCATCTCTTGTATCATGTCCGCAGTCTCTGACCATCCCTTGTATCTTGTCCGCAGTCTCTGACCATCTCTTGTATCATGTCTGCACTCTCTCTAACCATCTCTTGTATCATGTCCTCAATCTCTCGCCATCTTTTGTATCATGTACTCAGTCTCTGACCATCTCTTGTATCATGTCCTCAGTCTCTGACCATCTCTTGTATCATGTCCGCAGTCTCTGACTATCTCTTGTATCATGTCTGCAGTCTCTAACCATCTCTTGTATCATGTCCTCAGTCTCTGACCATCTCTTGTATCATGTCTGCAGTCTCTGACCATCTCCTGTATCATGTCCGCAGTCTCTGACCTTTTCTTGTATCATGTCCGCAGTCTCTAACCATTTCTTATATCATGTCCTCAGTCTCTGACCATTGCTTGGATCATGTCTGCAGTCTCTAACTATCTCTTCTATCATGTCATCAGTCTTTGACCATCTCTTCTATCATGTCTGCAGTCTCTGACCATCTCTTGTATCATGTCCACAGTCTCTGACCATCTCTTGTATCATGTCCACAGTCTCTGACCATCTCTTGTATCATGTCCTCAGTCTCTGACCATCTCGTGTATCATGTCTTCAGTCTTTGACCATCTCTTGTATCATGTCTGCAGTCTCTAACCATCTCTTGTATCATATCTGCAGTCTTTGACCATCTCTTGTATCATGTCTGCAGTCTCTGAACATCTCCTGTAGTACGTCTTACATATACATCTCACATCACTCACACACAGCCTATATTACACAAATACATCTGACACGTAGCCTATATAGGCTGTGTGTGAATGGTGTGGGGTGTATACAGTATGTGTTATATAGGCTGCCTGTGAGTGACATTACACACACACACACACACACACACACAGAAAATGATCAGACATATACTAACAAAACATACACAGAAAAAAAAATCACATGTATACTTTCATTACATACAGAAGAAAAAAAAATCTATATATAGATATAGATATATAATCTATATTTTTTTTCTCAGTGGTGTGAAAACTATTAGTGCCCCCCAGTTGTGGTCCTCCCCCCCCATATATTGTTCCTAGAGTTGCCACTGACTGACATTCCAGCGGTGGTTGGTTGCTAGGACCACTCAGCATCTAGCAACCAACCATGTGACTCCGCCCCCTGGCATTCAGTGGAGAGCGGAACTCTGATGCAAGGGGGGTTCTCTGAGGACCCTGATGTAAGGAAGGACTCTCTGGTGACCCTGATGTAAGGGGGGCTCTCTGGCAACCCTGATGTAAGGGGGGGCTCTCTGGGGACCCTGATGTAAGGGGGGCTCTCTGGCGACCCTGATGTAAGGGGGGAGCTCTCTGCATATTATATACATGTGTATGCCCGCCCAAGCGTATGACTTTCTTTACAGATCTTTCACCCCTGGTAGAATGGCTAATGGCCAGTGAGGGAGGGACGGGTTTGACCGGCCAGCCAGTATGGGAGTTTATATACTGTTTTTGTGGGTGTTTGCAAAATTAAACTGGCCGGTCTGGATGAAGTCCAGGGCCAAATTTTTGACCCAGTACAGCCCTGTTGTCAGAGGTTAGTATAAAAATACAATTTGAGGTAAGAAGGGACTAAAGGAATAAAAAAGCCCTCCAACTGAATCAGTGCATAGCATGGTAAAGCCTCCTTAAAGGGTTAGTCTACCTTTAACAAATACCGAATATACTCGCGTATAAGTCGAGTTTTTTTACACGGATTTTGTGTCAAAAAACCGAGATTTGTCTTATACGCGAGTCAACAGCCGGTACGAGCGCAGGGGAACATTCCGCGGGCACCTGCGGCGGCTGAGATGCATTCCAGGGATGCCGTCACATCCGCTGACGGCCTGCTGGAGGGCGGAACTTCAGCTCAGTCACACTTGCGACGTGACTGGGCTGAAGGTAAGGGCAGAGGACACAGGCACCTCCTATGAATGGAATAAGGCTGCCGTGTCCTCCTTATGTAAAAATATAAAGGAAAAAAAAACAGTTTGGCAATTCGATTAACTAACCATATTAACCCTTATTGTGTGAACAATAAGGGTTAATATGGTCAGATATTCAAATGACAAAACTGTGTTTTTTTTTCTTTGCATTTGACATATGTGAAGAACACAGCAGCCTTATTCAATACATAGGAAGTAAGTATACTGTACTGTAAAAAATAAACAGTTGTACATACACACACACACTCCCGATTACATGGCCACTGCATTTCCCACTTAGGCTTATATGTGAGTCAATAAGTTTTCCCATATTTTTTGGGCAAAAGTAGGGGGGTCGGCTTATACACGGGTCGACTTATACACGAGTATATACGGTAACTGCCTATGCAGATAAAGGACGTCTGTAGATAGAAACACACTGTGCAGTTTTGACTAAAGTTGAATAATGGCCTTGTTAAAGGGGTGTAGGACATTTGCATACCTCATGAAGCCTGACCGGAAAACTCCCAGGACGTTGCGAGGATGTTGCTAATTGAGACCTAGCTATGGCTGTTTACTATCACCATCACAGGAGAGAGCTCTTTCTCTGATTCAAACCTCCCCACATGAACTCCACTGATGCATTAGCTCTGAGCTCAGAGTTTGAAAGCTTACTCCAGATGGCGAACAGCAATTGCGATGTTCTGGGAGTTTTCAGGTCAGGCTTCATGAGGTACGTAAATGGATCAATAGGATGCGCTGTTAATGCCTGTAATGGTGTTCCCAAATAAAACGTGACAACAATATCTTGTGTGTGGAAAATATCCAAATATCTGAAACAATGAATAAAATATAAATAAAACATACACTATAAATTATTCATGTGAAATAGTAAAAAAAAATGTGAATACAAAACCAGATGTGCGAAAAGTTCATAATAGAATCAGTGCTTCACAATTCATATATTTGCATGGAAGAAAGGTGATTCCAACTCCTTTAATGTGGACTATTTCATTTGCACCATGAGTGCTTTGTTGGATCTGCATGTGGGAAGTTGGAATCACTTTTCTTCCATACAAATATACATGAACTGTGAAGCACCGATTCATTTATGAACTTTTCACACACCTGGTTTTGTATTAGCTGTTTTTTTTACTATTTCACGGGAATAATTTACAGTATATGTTTTGTTTATATTTTATTCATTGTTTCAGATATTTGGATATTTTGCACACACACAAGATATTGTTGTCACATTTTATTTGGGGACACCATTACAGTCATTAACAGCGCATCCTATTGATTCACTTCAATATTTTTCTTCCTCATTATTCAAAGATGTTTTGATTACAGCAGTTTTTGATATTTCATGTTTGAAGCCTAACGCACCTTTATTATTTTTGTCATTATTCAAATTTAGTCAAAACTGCACATTTTGTTTTTATCTACAGATATCCCTTATCTGCAATAGATGGTTTTGATAAAGGTGAACTAATCCTTTAAAACAGAAAGCATTCACCTTTCATTCCATCACATATCTAAAAAAAATAAGGGCTCATTTACATTTGCTTTGGCTTCAAGACACATTAAAGCACCTACCACTTCAACATGCTTTTTTGATGTGTTTTTGATGCTTCGGGGGTGCTTCGAAGAAGCTTCGGTGGTGCTTCGATGGAGCTTTGGTGATGCTTCGGTGAAGCTATAGTGATGCTTTGTTGAAGCTTAGCAGATGCCATGGGTGTGTGTGTGTTTGGATATCTCATACCTCTAATTTATCCAAAACAAAGCAAAACTAAAGCTGAATTAAAGCCTCTCAAAAGCTGCAGGCGAGCTTCAAGTGAGCTTTGCCATAAACCTCTATGGAGGCTTTGAATATGCTTTGAAGCACCACTAAAGGGACGTGGGATATCATTTTTGAAGCAAAGTCTAAGCAAAGCAAAGCAAAAGCAAGGTGTAAACAGGACTGTAAGCTAATAATTTTATTTAGTGACAGGGGCTTTGACTGGCATTCATGTATGCCCAAAGCATGTCCAAAGCCTTGTTTTGAAGCAAGTGTAAACTAGCCCTAAGAGGAACATATCTCATTTTAGGACAGTAGGAGCAAAAGAAAAAGCAAAATATTTTATATTCCATTCCTTTATATCCCAACAACCAAATGCACAGAACTGCTGGTGTATGGTGCATATACAGCCATTTATACCAAACTGCATATAGCTGTTTTCATCATCAGTGCAATGTGTAAAAGCCATGGCTTCTATGGCGTAAGGCTGAGAGGTTGGCAGGGTTGGTTTACTAAGGCTACTTTCACACTGGGGCATTTTCAGGTGTTTTTGGGCTAAAAATGGCGCCCTTATAGCGCATGAAAAACACCCCCCCATCCACCCCATCCACCCCTTGGAATGGAACGCTGAGCGGTGTTTACACCGCTCCTCCACTGCCCCTGCCATTGAATTCAATGGCAAGCAATTCCAAGCAGCTTATGTTATTACGCCGATATGTGGATGTATGAATATTATTGATTCAGGATCCCTTCGGAATTTGCTCTGTTCCAGTACCATGTTATTGTGTTTTTTTGTTTTTTTTTTAAAAGGGATCCTAAGTTAAGGCTATTCAGTGTAACTTTGGTACAAATGATGAATACCGATATACACTAGGACTCCTCCGGACTTTGCTCTGTTCTTTGTGAGAGGGATCCCAAGTTAAGGCTTTTCAGTGTAACTTTGGTATAAATTTGAAATGCCGGTACACACTAGAATTGTATGGGGGCATGTTGATGAAGTGAGAAAGGGTTAATATCCCCTTACCCCTTTAGTGATTAAGAGAATATGAAAGGACATACAATGGAGCAAGGCCCGAGAGAAATTAAGTGGCGAATAGTGCTCCTGTCGGTCTGCAGAAGGACGGCTGGCCGAGTGCTGTGCAGTCCCGACTTCTCCAATTAGAGCATTACTGAGAGGAGAGGAGATATCCCTGAGTCATACAGGGATTCGGCCGCACATATGTCATAGGAGAGCACAACTCCCAGTAAGAGCGCCACCTAGGGGCAGTGGAATGCCGCTATTTAAGAGGGTTCGGATTGCCGTGTAGCCAACCCTGTGAACAAGTCGGTAATGACGAAACGTTAGGGGCGTGGCTACACGGCAGCCCGAAGAGA
>BLSH010331300.1:46114-58884 GCA_018402905.1 Glandirana rugosa | reverse complement strand
GTCGGTAGAGTTTTGTGGCCCTTTCGTCGCCCTGTCCCGAAATGACCCCTGGGTCCTGGGTATCGTCGGTTATGTCCCTGTTTGTCGTCCCCGAGTGGACTCCTATTCGACCATAAGTTGGCGGTAGAACCATGTGGATCACTTCGGTTGTATGTAGATTCCTATTTGTTCACCCCTCCATTTCCACTGTACTCAGTTTTATGGTGGAGAAAGGCCCTGTGTAAGGGTAAACTGGGTGTTGATAGCAGGAATGGCTTTTGCTGTTGAGGGCTACAGCTGAGGTTGCAGGGAGGTTGGTTATAGTATTAAATGCTGGTGTATAGTGAACTAGCAGGTCTGCTGGATGCTTACACAATGCAGAGGCCGGGTGTAGCTCCCTTAGATGTATGTTGGCTTCACTAGGTGTACCAAGATGGCGGTTGAATACCAGCTTATCCTCAGGTGAGCCCCTGCTGTTTGTCCCTGTATTGGCTGCTATGGGTCCTGGGTCCCCAGTAAAGCCCTGTCCCGCTGCTTTCCCGGTGTTTTGAGATGGCTGTTGTTGTGTTTGATGATCCGGAGGTCTATGTGGCCGCCCTTTGGGGTTGTGGTCGGGATGCGGCCCTCACCCCCTCAGGTGGGGTTGGGGGGCTCGTGCTGGTGGAAGTTTAACCATCTATATGTCCTTGGGTGGTTAAGGAGTGAGCCGATCGGGTGGAGAAGTGAGCCGATCGGGGTGTTCCCCCTTCGGCGGGCGCGATGCGTCCGCAAATTTAGGCCGGGGATCGGAATGCGGCCTACCTCGGTGCGGGAAGGGACGGAATTTCGGCTTTTTTCTTGTATAGGGCTGTAGGTAGTGCAGTGGGGAGGGTGATGAGGGTAGTTTTACCGTTCCGATGTCTTTGTGGAGCTCGGATGATGATGGATTTGGTCGTGGACGGCCGGAGCTCTCTATCCGCGCGTCCGCTCTCCTCCCTGGTCAAGCCACGCCTCGTTGTCATTATGATTTAAAAAGAGTAAACACAGTTGATTGATAATAAATGGCTTCAGCCAAATACTTACCATGAGTGAAAGAAAAGTTTTTGTGTTCTCATTCATATTTTCTGAAAAATGGCCAAGAAATCATAAATTCTGCCAGGGTATGTAAACTTATGAGCACAACTGTATATAGATTAATTTACTTTAAATGAAATTGCCACATAGGGAAAATATGAAGGCTTCTTACTTGTAAAATCATTGTATTTGATAAAGCTCATTTTTCTATGCAGCCACCGCCATTCTAAGTTCTATCTTCCGTGTTTATTACTGATCTTACTTCTGCCCTTACTTCGTTCCCATGTCCCTAATCTCGTGCATGCGCAGTACTTATCAAGCCAAGTGGGTAGAGGCTCAGATTCTGAATGTGAAAGCCTTGCGGGATCTTGGAGCTAACGTCAGGCAAAGGAAATGACGTAGCCCCGGCATGTAAACACCATTTTTCCGGCAAGAAGAGCCTGCCTGAAAAATGGGATTAACTGCGCATGCGCGGACTACGTCATTGGTCATAATCAAAGACGAATTACACAGAAAGGGATAAGGTGGGAAGCGATTTACAAAGATCGACAAGTTCACTAGGCAGGAATGCTTTATATAGTGGAAATAGCACAGGATGGATTTACTATTGCTTTAAGCCCCAATCCAGTGATTTTCACAGCATGCTTCAAGCCTACTCCAGAGATTGCGTAAGGCGTTTACTTGGTCTTTTTCTGCTATTAATCCTTTCTGTTTCTGTGTTTCTACCTTTATCTGGATCATTTATCAGTATGATGTATCATTTGCAAATATTTCGTGTTTGGACAACGTAGATTTAGATTGTGAAATTATTGTATTGTAACTTGTTGGTTCAGAAGGAAGTTTCCAGAAGAGGAAATCTTTGGCAAGCATTTGTATCTGTTGAAATACCTTCTTCCTGAGTTCATGCATCCTACATACTTTACAAGATTTTTTTTTCACAAAACTACCAATGTATCCATAATAGTACATTGCTTAAACTGCAAATTCCATGTATTAACACTGAAATAAAATCTAATCAATTAACCCTTAAAGGTCAGTCCTTTTTTAAGGGCTTTAACATGTGCCAATGTCCTGTGCAAGTGCTGGTATACTGGTTGGGGATAATCCTATGTTGAGTGATCCTTGTCCGATATACCGTCTGTGCTATAACCCCTATAGGTCTTGACCTTACCAGAAATCTGTTCTTTGTGCGCCTTGAATTCTCCAGGTGTGGAGAGCCACCGCTCTGTGCTGAAAGCCCTTCGGGGTTCTTCTTTCTTGGCCTCAGCAACCGATATCCTCACCTGTTGGATCATATGTGTGCCGGTATGCTTGCAAAAGATACAAGGAATAGCTGCAATAGCTGCGGAATGACAAAACGCGTCTGAGCAAATTGAGGCTTGACATATCGGGCATCAATTTACTGAGCATAACCTCATCCTTTATAATTCACCCAAAGAAATGGGTAATATATTGTGTTTGTGTATAATAAAATTAACAGTAACTTTTTTTTTTTGTGTGAAAGTTTGCCCTTGATAAACCGTTGAGCTAATATTGCATGACATATAAATTTAAACTACCACCATTTTATTCTCGTGGGTCTCTGCTTCAGAAAATATATACTGTTTTGTATTTTTACGTACTTTTGAGGAATAAAGTGATTATTTTATCATGTGTGCAAAAAAATGCAAAAACAGCTCTGCAGGTGAAAGGGTTAAATAGAACTAACTATATTTTCTTTTTTGGATAGAGTAAGGGAGGGTTATAAACCCTGTCATTTTTTTTTTATCATATGTCCTTTTGAGATTTTCTGTCTCAAATCCCGGGTTGTCACCGGGGTCATCATAACTAGTGTCCCCATTGAAATATTTTCATTCTATTCCTGTTCTGGGCGTAACCTAAATTTGTGATTTTCTTTCATTTTTGCTTTTGGTGATAACTGTCACCAGGACAAATAGAGAGGGTGCATCTCCCTAACAGAGTCAGAGAGAGCAATATAAACCTGACAGATGTTCAAATCCGTTACCACTCTATCCAAAACTAAAAAAAAAAAAAAGTTGGGAGCGCGCATACGCGAGGCATGTCTCGGAGCTCCGACCCGCTCCGCTCCTGCAGCCCACCAGCAGCCTCTAGAAGGGTCACCTGCCCCTCGTTGAGAGAGCCCCCAGCTGTGGACGTCTCTGGGGGGCCTGCCGGACCCAAGAGTTCTCACCCGGTCAGTGGAGCACACGCAGCAGGCTGTGTCCATTACGCGAGGCCGCGGCTGCGGCCTACAAGTACGCGGGGCCGGAGCGGCCCCGGCACCCCACGGGGTTGAGTGAGAGAGGCCGAGGCTGAGGCCTACCCACATTACGCTCCCTGAATGGCCAGGGGGTTGTTAACAGAGCCTTTCCTACAGTGATTGGGGTTCGGGGGATTAAGCCGCAGTCCGCAACGGAGCAGTCTCTTGTGACTCTCATTACTGCCCTCTGCTTGCCCCTTTGCTACCCCTGGTCTTCTGGACCCCCTGTGGGCTTCACATGCCCCCTTTTTTCCCCACTAGGGAAACCTCACTCCAGAACCTTTCTCCATGTATGCTGCAGCTGTAAAGAGGGATATTTCCAAGCACCCGGACTTCGGGGGCCAGACCCCGATGAGCAGCCCCCTGAAACTCGGCCAGTTCACAGAGACAATTCAGAGGACATGGAAGCAGGGGCGGAGGGGGCTCACAAATTATTAGTAGTCCAGGACCCCCTGTTCCAGAGCCCAACAACCTCCAGACACTATCACCTGCTTCAACAGTCTCCCTTCTGGAGAGAACTTTAGATGAGATGTTTGCTTCTCCCTCGGGGGACCGGGCTCCCGTCCCAGACTCCTCAGAAACTTTAGGATCACCCGCTCCTACACTACACTCCGACTTGAGGTTCCTCATGGAAACCTTCTCCAAAATGCTTACCAAAGGTCTGGCGCACACGGCCTCCCAAATCACTTCTACCATCCAAACTGACCTCCAAAATTTGGGGTCCAGGATTGAGGCCATTGAACAAAAAACTGATCAAACAATTGCCAGGGTGAACCAAAACACTTCGCGCATCCAGGATCTCCAGGACCAGCTAGACTCGGCCCTCTCCAAGACTGAGGATCTTGAGAACCGGTCTCGGAGATACAACTTTAGAATCCGAGGGCTCGCAGAATCCATCACGGATGTGCCAGGTGCAGTCCGATCCTTTATTAAGGACCTTGTCCCTAATATTCCTGAACACAGGATGGAACTGGATAGGGGCCACAGGGCACTCCAGGCCCCCTGCCCGGATGGTCTCCCCAGGGACATCGTGGTCAAGCCCCACTTTTATTCAGTCAAGGAGGAGATCATGAGACTGTCCAGGAACTCTCCCCAACTCTCATTCCAGGGACACTCAGTCCAAGTGTTTGCCGATATCTCTCCGGCCACCATCCAAAAGCGGAGGTCCTTGAGGCCCCTACTTGATGCCCTTGCCCGTAATTCCATCAAATACTGGTGGTCCTTCCCTTTCCGCCTCTCCTTCTCATACAAGGGCAAAAAATATGGCTTTAGTTCATTCCAGGAGGGAGAGCATCTTCTGATCAAGCTGAACTTTATGTCCTTGGACACATCGTCTACCCTTCTCCCCAAGGTGGGGGTTCCTCCAAGCGTCCCTCTCCTCAGAGTCCTATCCCCCCAGTGTGGAAGAATCCTCAATGGTCGATCGGTTATCCCTTTCCTGTTTTGAAACTGATTTTTTGACTAAATTACTATACATTTTTATTATCTTCCCTTTTTGCGGTTTGGCTCTATGCCATTTTTGAGTGCGGGGGCTTCCCCCCGCGCCTGGCAGGTAGCTCCTGCGGGGCCCGGAGGAGTCCTCGGGTGGCCCGGGGCCCTTGGGTCTGGTGCTGCTCCACCCAGCCTTTCGACTTTTCCGGGGTAGTTGGGGGGTGGGATGAGGCTGGGCCTGGGGGTGGCCCCGGTGGCAGGGGGGGAATCATTGGGGATCCAATGGTCTTGGGTTCTTGGTTTTCGTTGCAAGTTAATGCTTTACTTTTTACTTGAGAGTCATATAGGCTCATGAAGCTAGAGAAGGGCTATAGCGATTTTCCTTTCCCCTTCTGGCGGGCGGCTCTCTGGGGCTGGGGGAGGGGGCCTGTGTTGGGGCCCTTTTTCCCCTATTTTCCTGCCCCGGGGCTCCTCTTTCCATTTGGGAGGGGGTGGGAGGGCCGAGCTGTCCTGGAGGAGTACTGTATCTTCTATCCATGTTGATAGTCCCAATTCATGCTGTATATTGGGCTGTGTTGGGGGCGGAGCGGTGAGCATGCTCCTCCCTCTGCTCTTGGGCACCTCTTCATGGCGTACCCGGGAGCAGAAGTGATTCTGCCAGTTAGGCAGACGTATCCAGGAAGTCCTCGAGGCATGGGGGTTGATGAGTTGACCCCATCTCCCGGACTCGGGGGGGTCTGACGGTGATCTTCAGTCCCCCCCATCTTTTGTTTTCTCTAACTTATGTTTTCTTTGTCTCCTCTTCCTTCTCCTGACTTTCTATCCTGTTCTCTCCTAGTACTTTCCTTTTCTGAAATAGTGGTGTTTTATTTTCAGTTAACTTTATAGGGAAAGAGCCTCCTGGGGCTGGTCAGCTCCAATAAGTTCCTTATCTTGACCTGTTTAATATTGTTCCTTTGCTTTTCTAGTGATCTGTTAGAGGTTGTGCGGACTGGTGGGTCTTCAACCATCTCCTCCCCCTGGCACAGCTTGTTCCCGGTAGGGGTGACGGGTAGAGGGTTAGGGGTTGGCCCGGCTTGTCCCCATATTGTATGACCATTCAAGTATATGTGTTACTATGTACTTGTTTTTGTGTTATTATACATTTTGTACCTCAGGTAAGGCCTTCTCTTACCTATTGTATTAAGTGTCTTTTGTATTTTTTGGAAATTCAATAAAACTTTTGCAAACTAAAAAAAAAAGTTTTGCCTTTAGCTATACTTTGAGCTATATGGTATAACAGGACATTGTGATTCTCTAGGATAGCACCAGTGCCACTGTATTCCATACCTCCCAACTGTCCCTGATTTCGAGGGACTGTCCCTGATTTGGAGCAATGTCCCTCTGTCCCTCATTCCTCATCACTTGTCCCTCATTTTGGTCTGATCTTTATAGTTGTATATACAGTGCACTATTTATCTTTCAAAAGGTGTTTCCCAATGCTAAATCTTTCACTCAATTACTAAATTGCTGCATTTGTACATTTCAAAAGCCAATATAAAGGAAAAGTAGTGATAAAAATAACACATGTGTGGCAAGGGGTGTGTCCTATTCCTACATTAATTTGCTAATAGGTGTCCCTCGCTTCCATCTCAGAAAGTTGGGAGGTATGGTATTCTGCCATCACATAATTTGCTTTTGTAATAATTGTATTTGCTGTTGCCTTGCAGCAGCAATCCAATATGATTGATTTCTACAAAAAAGGCCTTTATTGGGGCTCTTTTGCAAACAGATTTTTTTGGGTAGTATTAATAGGCCAGAACTGAGCAGTGGAAGTAGCAGACACAATAGATTTAAAATCTATTAGTGTTAGGAGTATGTATACCTCTTGCAGCCTCTCAGCTCCTCTCAGTGGTTACTTACTGTCATTGCACCTTTCCCCGTGTGTTGTAGCCTCTCAGCTCCCCCTGGTGGTTACTTGCTGTCAATGAACCTTTCCCAGACTTAAAGTGGTTGTATACTCTCCTATCATTTTCAGCTAATGAAGCAGTCATCATAGCCTCTGTTTAATCTGCAACTGCCATGATGCTGCACATGTGATCCATTATGACCCCACCCATTGGATGGTTTGCTAGTTTGGTTGAGAGCACAATCAAGGAGACAGCTAGCATTTCCGGCATGCCAGGAATATTAACTCTTCTTTGACACTATCAAATCGATGGGTAGACAACAGCTGTACACTAACGAGCCTGGCCACATGCTCTCCAGCACCTTTCTCAGCTGTGGGCTAATAAGTCTTGCCATGTGTCCCCAGCTCTGGGATTGGCTAGTGGTGCTTTATTTATACATCACAAGCTACACTAGTGTGCCCTGGGTTACTATCTTGTGTCTTGCCTCAGAACACTGATTCTGTCCTATTACCTTGTTCCCACATCTGTGTTTGCACCCTGATATTGTGTTTATAACCCTGCTTTTCTGAATTCTGACCTTGACCTGTTACTGGAATACTCTCTTGTGTGCTACCTGTCCTGACCTTTGGCTATGTTTACTGGATTTTTCTCTTGTCTGCTTCCTCTCCTGACCTTTGGCTGCCTCCTCTGACTTACTCGATGTTCGCCTCTGGTCCACTCTCCACTAAGGATGGGCTCGGGTGTGTTCGCAAGTGCACGTGCCCGAGCCCCCCCAGGAAGTGAACCCGGCGCTGCGATAATCACAGGCATGGAGACAGCTGCACATCGGGGAAATGTCTCGATGCCTGTAATTAGCGCAGCACCAGGTTCACTTCCTGGCAGGCTTGGGCATGTGCACTTGCGAACATGCCGAGCCCATCCTTACTCTCCACTGAAGATCTTCGTCCCTTTCTTCCATCACCCTATGGTAAATATATTTCTGCTCAACCACTTCAGCCACCTCCTTCCTGACCAGAGCACTTTTTGCGATTCAGCACTGCGTTGCTTTGACTGACTTTTGCGCGGTCGTGCGACGTGGTACCCAAACAAAATTGACCTCCTTTTTTTCCCCACAAATAGAGCTTTCTTTTGGTGGTATTTGATCACCTATTTTTATTTTTTTTGCGCTATAAACAAAAAAAGAGCGACAATTTTGAAGGAAGGTCCGTCCACGGAATTGATTTTTCTGGGTATCACGATAGACTCAGTGGCCATGGAGTGTTGTTTGCCCATGGATAAGTTGAGCACGTTAAAGGCAGAGGTGGCCGGAGCGCAGCAGCGACAGAAGATGCAGCTTCAGGAATTACAATCCCTTTTGGGAAAATTTAATTTTGCATGTCGGATCATTTCGATGGACAGGATTTTTTGTCGCAGATTGGCAGCAGCCACGGCAGGAGTACATTGCCCGCGACACTATGTACGATTGACGGCTGAGCATAGGGCTGATCTTTTGATTTGGGAGCATTTTTTGGAGCATTACAACGGGCGGTCTTTGTGGATGGAGGGGCCAGTCAGCCATGTGGATCTGGAACTGTTCACGGATGTGACGGGTTCGGCTGGGTATGGAGCCTACTTCCAAGGGCAGTGGTGTGTCGGAACATGGCCCGAGGAATGGAGGACAGCCAAATTCTTAAAGAACTTGGTGCTATTGGAACTCTTTCCGATAGTTCTGGCGGTGGAAATGTGGGGCTTGGCCTTCGTGAACAAGAAGGTGAGATTCCTTTGCGATAACATGGGGGTAGTCAAGCCGATCAATAGAGTATCAGCATCCTCTCCGCCAGTAGTTAGGCTTTTGCGCTACCTGGTGTTGCTTTGCTTGCGTTGATTGCCTTTGTTTATGCTGTCCATATCCCAGGATCATCCAACAGACTAGCAGATTTTCTCTCTCGTTGTCAGTGGGACGAGTTTCGGGTCTTGGCTCTGGCAGCGGCGCAACATGGTGTTCCTTGTCCTCAGAGACTGTGGGGGATTGCTCTGGAGTCGTCGCTGGACTGATTCGCAATTCGTTGGCGGCTAACACATGGGCGGCGTATTCAAAGGTATGGCACTAATGGTATTCGTTGCTGGCAGAGGTAAGAGGCACGAGCGGAGATGTGGATTTGAGTTCTATGGTCTTATACATGGTATGTCGCAACTTTGTGGAAGGCACTTCAGTTTCAGCGGTAGGGCGCAAGTTGGCCGGTCTCGCCTTCTTGTTTAAGCTGGGGGGGGTTATTGATTTTACAAAAACTTTTGTGGTGCGTCAAGCGCTGAAAAGTTATCGTAAAGTATGCCAGGTTAAGGATAGGCGTAAGCCGGTTTCCTTTTTGGTGCTAAGTTTCATTTTGGGTCAGTTACCTGCCCTTTGTGCGTCTAGCTATGAGGTTCTTTTATTCCGGGCAGCCTTTTTGATTGCCTTTTTTGGGGCGCTGAGAATAAGCGAAGTGGTGAGTCCCTCCAGGTTTGTTGCGGGTGGTTTAAGGGCAGAAGACACGGCTTACAGGGAGGATTCGGTTCGGCTTTTGATTCGTCGGTCCAAGACAGACCAAGGGGGCAAGGGCAGGAGTTTTGAATTACTTCGGGGGAATTGCCCGGGCTTGTGCCCAGTCATGGCGTTGGAGGATTTCATACAAGTAAGGCAGCAAGGAGATGGGCCATTGCTGATGCATAGGGATGGTTCTTTTCTGTCCAAATTTCAATTCGTGGCAGTCTTTCGGAAATGCCTCCTGGCGGCTGGTTTCAATCCAAGAGACTACACTTCTCATTCGTTTCGCATTGGTGTGGCCACCGAGGCGTCACAGTGGGGGTTGGATGCGGGAATTATAAAACGTATTCGCAGGTGGGACTCGGATAGGTGGGAGTCGGATGTACGTCCTCACCTGCTCTGATCTCTGCTTGTTGTATGTCTCTTGCTCTTTTGTTAATGCTGTAAGTGTGTTGTTTGTGAGTGTCTGCTGCACTGTTTCCTTGTTTTTTATTTCAGGTCGCCCAGGATGCCTAATATGGATTTTGGGGCATTTGTATGTGTTCTGGGGGGCCAAACGGGCGGATGTACGTCCAAACGGTAGGCAGTTGGGTTTGCCCAGGGAGGTTGGAGTTGTTAGGTGGATAGGTAGGCCTGGCATGCTTTGGAGCAGGGTGTTGCCCAAAGTACACCATTTTACCAGGCTGGACCAACCCCCAGACGTGCTGGTATTGCACGTCGGGGGTAATGATTTGGGAGTGCGTACCATGCGGGAGCTCAATTGGGACATCAAGTACGACTATTTGAGGCTCCGGGTGTCGTTCCCGTCCATGGTAATAGTTTGGTCAGACATAGTTGCCCGCACATCTTGTTAATAGAACAGTGGGGTGTTTCATTGTCAGGAATGGGGGCCTCGTGGTGCGGCACTTTGAGTTGGAACAGGAGACCTGGCGTTACTTGCGAGGGGATGGGGTGCATCTCAACGCGATTGGTACAGATCTCTGGGCTTTAGCTTTGGAGGAGGGAGTACAGCGTGCCATTATGGTTTGGAGGGGCGCACAAGTGTAAGGCTTTACACTTGTGGCGCGGTTGCTGGTGGGACCCCTGGGATGGGGTTAAATTCTGTTTGTGGGATACAAGTGGGGAACTATCGTTGGTATGGTGTCCTCTGGTTTGGTGGTCCCATAGGAGGGACCAGGTACTGGTAGACCTGTAAGGTCTGTGGGGCAAGTGTTAATGTCCCTGAGTCGGCGTACTACGGCTGGGGACATCTAGTTGAATTTATGTTAACTTTGTTAAATGGTTATTTATCATTAAGTATATTTTTTAATAAAAGGCCGGACGGCCATTTAACTCCACATTGTGTCATGTGTTTTACTGGGGAAAAGAGGGTGGAGTAGAGTTAGAGGGAGATTGTGGTCATAGTATGGATACCTCTGAATTACCTTAGTCAAGGAAAGCCCGGAGCTAAGAGGGAGGAATGAGGCGTAGGGCTGGCATAACAGGGTGGAAGGGGAAACAGATAGTTGAGAGTTAAATCAACAAGTAGAGGTATGGGTATTGGTACTTACGTGATTGGTGGAGGTGATGAGGTGATGAGGTGATGGGAGGAACATGGGAGTGTAGATAGCATGATGGGGGTGTTACCTTAACAGTCGGAGTTGGAAGCCATCAGAGGAACGTCCCGACCTCCCTCCCTGAGATATGGTATGTGAGTTTAGGGTAGGTGTGAAGGCTGGTGGGACCCCTGGGATGGGGTTAAATTCTGTTGGTGGGATACAAGTGGGGAACCATCGTTGGTATGGTGTCTTCTGGTTTGGTGGTCCCATAGGAGGGACCAGGTACTGGTAGACCTGTAAGGTCTGTGGGGCAAGTGTTAATGTCCCTGAGTTGGCGTACTACGGCTGGGGACATCTAGTTGAATTTATGTTAACTTTGTTAAATGGTTATTTATTATTAAGTATATTGTTTAATAAAAGGCCGGACGGTCATTTAACTCCACATTGTGTCATGTGTTTTAATGGGGAAAAGAGGGTGGGGTGGAGTTAGAGGGAGGTTGTGGTCATAGTATGGATACCTCTGAATTACCCTAGTCAAGTAAACTTTTTTCACGGTGTGCTTCATCCAGAGAAATCAGGTGCTATAAATTAGAATTACAATCAGAGTCAAAAACATATAATTATGCAATTTACCATACATGATCTTACATGTCAATATAGAGCTACAGTAGCATACTGCCCAACTTTTTGAAATGAGAACGAAGGACAGCTATTAGCAAACATATATAAGCATAAGACACACCCTCTGCCACACACCCTTAAAGGAGAATTATACCAAAAAATAAATCCCACAAGTGCTTTTTTTACCACTACTATTCCTTTATGCTGGATTCGACATTTACAAATGCAGCCATTTAGAAATTGGATGAAAGGTTTAGCACTGGGAAACACTTTTGAAAGATAAAAAGTGCATTCTATACCCAACTATATAGATCAGACCAAAATGAGGGACAAATGAGGAGGAAAGAGGGACAGGGGGACTTTGTTACAAATCAGGGACAGTCCCTCATAATCAGGGACATTCGGGAGCTATGCAGTAGACTGACAATATTTGTAATGATGCTGCCAAGCCTCTGCATTTTCATGGCCATGGCATAAAGTCACTTCCCCAGCTGAGTGTAGTGGGATTTATTTCAATGGCACGGGTACAAAATATTTGTGGATCTCTATGTATATATATATATATACTGTAGCTATACAGACAAACACACATGTATGTTCTTGTGCATGTCTGCATGTATTTATTATTATAAAGTGTAAGTGCATATACAGTATCTCACAAAAGTGAGTACACCCCTCACATTTTTGTAAATATTGTATTCTAACTTTTCATGTGATAACACTGAAGAAATTACACTTTGCTACAATATAAAATAGTGAGTGCACAGCTTGTATAACAGTGTAAATGTGCTGTCACCTCACAATACCTCAACACACAGCCATTAATGTCTAAACTGCTGGCAACAAAAGTGAGTACACCCCTAAGTGAAAATGTCCGAATTGGGCCCAATTAGCCATTTTCCCTCCCTAGTGTCATGTGACTCATTAGTGTTACAAGGTCTCAGGTGTGAATGGGGAGCAGGTGTGTTAAAATTGTTGTTATCACTGGTCACTGGAAGTTCAACATGTCACAACATGGCAAATAACTCCCTGAGGATTTGAAAAAAAAAAAGAATTGTTGCTCTACATAAAGATGGCCTAGGCTATAAGAAGATTGCCAAGAACCTGAAACTCAGGTGCGGCTTGGTGGCCAAGGCCATGCAGCGGTTTAAAAGGACAGGTTCGCGACGTACCGGAACCGGTGGTTCGGCGTGGACTCAAAGTCCAAGAACCGTTAGAAGAATATCGGATCCGGTAGAAATACATCTCGTTGTTAAGAAAAAAAAAAAGTTTAGGAGTCCCTCAATAAACGGTACAACACTGTACAACTTGAAGGTCACTGGTCACTATTGTTGTTAAAATTGTGTGGACGAGGGGTAAGTGTGGACTCTGGAACATTGTGATTACTCAGTGTACTGTGATCCCTCCCTTTTACCGATTAACCCGGGTTAAGCCTGTAAAAGTGAATCCCCACATGAGTGAAAACAACGGTCGTCAAATCTGTAATTACCGACACA
>BLSH010331300.1:0-16687 GCA_018402905.1 Glandirana rugosa | reverse complement strand
AATGTGGACAAGCTAACCTTTATTAAAATGAATCAGGCATGGATCCCACAAGACTTGTCTGTACCTTGTGCAGAATAAACATTTAGACCGGACTCACACAGCCATTCATATACTTCTTTTTTTGAATAGGCCTCAATACAAAAAAAAACCATGTTGGCTACCTCCTCCTACTCCTCTACCACCGCCACTTCCACCTACACTGCCACGGTTACGGCCTAGTCAACCTCTAGGCTCCTACTCCACATCCACCCCCTTCCCATTTTTTTATTTGATTTTAATTTATTTTCCCTATCCCCATTTATTTGTAGGGCACTTGCCCTAGTTTGAAGATGATTTTAGAACATTTATATGGCTTCTACCGTTAATTAATACTTTTCAGACACAGTTTGAAGATGATCCACATTCACCTCCATTTTTGCTATTTTTATGTTATGTTTTTATTTTTTTAAAAATATTTAAAGTTATTTCCCTGTCCCCATTTTTTTGTAGGGCACTTGCCCTACCCTTACCCCCATTTTATTCCTTTTGCAGCCCTCTAGGGCTTTCCAGGACTTTGTTACAGCCATTTTTGTGCCTAAAAGTTTGGGTCCCCATTGATTTCAATGGGGTTCGGTGTCCGTGCAATCGTTCGGGTTCCGTCCGGACCCGGACCCGGACTTTGTCCCGGAGTTCGGCCGGACCAGCAGAACCCGAACTTCCAGAGGTTCGCTCAACTCTAGTGGTGACCATGGCGGCCATTTTGAAGTCGGCCATTTTGAATCCAACTTTTGTTTTTCCAATAGGAAGAGATGACCCTGTGACACATCAAACTTATTGGGAATTTCACAAGAAAAACAATGGTGTGCTTGGTTTTAACGTAATCTTATTCTTTCATGAGTTATTTACAAGTTTCTGACCACTTATAAGATGTGTTCAATATGCTGCCCATTGTGTTGGATTGTCAATGCAACCCTCTTCTCCCACTCTTCACACACTGATAGCAACACCGCAGGAGAAATGCTAGCACAGGTTTCCAGTATCCGTAGTTTCAGGTGCTGCACATTTCGTATCTTCACAGCATAGACAATTGCCTTCAGATGACCCCAAAGATAAACGTCTAAGGGGGTCAGATCGGGAGACCTTGGGGGCCATTCAACTGGCCCACGATGACCAATCCATTTTCCAGGAAACTGTTCATCTAGGAATGCTCGGACCTGACACCCTGATGGTGGTGCATCTTTTAATTGTTACAAAGAATATAACAGAATATTTAAAAAGGAAATCAAGGATGCAAAAATTCAAAACGAACGACAGATTGCAAAAGATAGTAAGACAAACCCCAAAAAATTCTTCAAATATATCAATAGTAAAAAGGTCAGGTCTGAGCATGTAGGCCCTTTAGAAAATAATCTAGAGTGTGTGACTGGGGACAAAGAGAAGGCAAACTTATTAAATACATTCTTCAGCTGTGTGTATACAAAGGAGCATGGGGTAGCTCATGTCCACGATGGAGGTGGTAGTGACACAGCCACAAATGATCCACAATGGCTCAAAAGTGAAATGATCCAAAAGTATTTAGACAGAATAAAGGTAGATAAAGTGCCTGGACCAGATGGCATTCATCCACAGATCCTAAAGGATTTGAGTTCTGTAATTTCAAAGCCATTGTATCTAATTTTTAGGGACTCCTTAATGACTGGAATAGTACCACTGGATTGGCGTAGGGCCAATGTGGTGCCCATATTTAAAAAGGGATCAAAGTCTTTACAGAGTAACTATAGACCTGTTAGTTTAACTTCTATAGTTGGGAAGATACTGGAGAGTTTAATAAAAGACAACATAGATGAGTTCTTGTTGGAAAAAAATGTTTTAAGCAATAGACAGCATGGATTCATGAAAGACAGAAGTTGTCAAACAAACCTGATTTCTTGTTATGAGGAGGTAAGTAAAACCTTGGACAGAGGGGTGGCTGTGGACGTGGTATACTTGGATTTTGCAAAAGCATTTGACACCGTCCCCCACACACGGCTAATGTGTAAGGTAGAGTCTACAGGCTTGGAAAGATCAGTTTGTAAATGGATAGAAAACTGGCTAAAAGACCGAATTCAGAGAGTAGTGGTTAATGATTCTTACTCTGAATGGTCTAAGGTTATCAGTCGTGTACCCCAAGGTTCAGTGTTGGGACCCTTACTTTTAAATATATTTATAAACATATTTATAAATGATATTGGGTCTGGGATTCTGGGGTCAGTGTTTGCAGATGACACCAAGCTATGCAGTGGAATAACGTCCTTACAGGATGTCTCCAACTTACAAACAGACCTCAAAGCATTGTCTAATTGGGCGACTATGTGGCAAATGAGGTTTAATATTGATAAATGCAATGTTATGCATTTGGGGGCTAAGAATATGCATGCATCGTACATACTAGGGGGAGTACAACTGGGGGAACCCATTGTGGAAAAGGATCTGGGGGTTTTGGTAGATCATAAGCTTAATAATGGCATGCAAAAAAGATTTCATCTCTAGATACGGAAAGTTTTGGTCAGCACGGTAGATTGCTTTAAAAAAGGCCTGGATTCTTTCCTTAATATAAATAATATAACTGGGTACTAACATTTTTAGGTAAGTTGATCCAGGGTGAATCCGATTGCCTCTTGGGGGATGAAAAAGGATTTTTT
Source organism: Glandirana rugosa (assembly GCA_018402905.1). Taxonomy (NCBI): domain Eukaryota; kingdom Metazoa; phylum Chordata; class Amphibia; order Anura; family Ranidae; genus Glandirana; species Glandirana rugosa. The sequence continues at coordinate 14,027 of BLSH010331300.1, read as the reverse complement.
CCCCCGCTATAGCAAATTGGATCATGCTTTGCTGAGGTTTTTTGCCTTTCTCTGGATCAACTGTGGGTGAAGGATTGTATAAGGGATTGTATGTTTATATATCATTTTTCTGTTTTTTTTTTTTGGTTGAACTAGATGGACTTGTGTCTTTTTTCAACCTGACTAACTATGTAACTACAGGCTGGTCATATAATTAGAATATCATCAAAAAGTTGATTTATTTCACTAATTCCATTCAAAAAGTGAAACTTGTATATTATATTCATTCATTACACACAGACTGATATATTTCAAATGTTTATTTCTTTTAATTATGATGATTATAACTGACGACTAAGGAAAATCCCAAATTCAGTATCTCAGAAAATTTGAATATTGTGAAAAGGTTCAATATTAAAGACATTTGGTGCCACACTCTGATCAGCTAATTAACTCAAAACACCTGCAAAGGCCTTTAAATGGTCTCTCAGTCTAGTTCTGTAGGCTACACAATCATGGGGAAGACTGCTGACTTGACAGTTGTCCAAAAGACGACCATTGACACCTTACACGAGGAGGGCAAGACACAAAAGGTCATTGCAAAAGAGGCTGGCTGTTCACAGAGCTCTGTGTCCAAGCACGTTAATAGAGAGGCGAAGGGAAGGAAAAGATGTGGTAGAAAAAAGTGTACAAGCAATAGGGATAACCGCACCCTGGAGAGGATTGAGAAACAAAACCCATTCAAAAATGTGGGGGAGATTCACAAAGAGTGGACTGAAGCTGGAGTCAGTACTTCAAGAACCACTACGCAGAGATGTATGCAAGACATGGGTTTCAGCTGTGGCATTCCTTGCGTCAAGCCGCTCTTTAACAACAGACAGCGTCAGAAGCATCTCATCTGGGCTAAAGACAAAAAGGACTGGACTGCTGCTGAGTGGTCCAAAGTTATGTTCTCTGATGAAAATAAGTTTTGCATTTCCTTTGGAAATTAGGGTCCCAGAGTCTGGAGGAAGGGAGGAGAGACACACAATCCTTGTTGCTTGAGGTCCAGTGTAAAGTTTCCACAGTCAGTGATGGTTTGGGGTGCCATGTTATCTGCTGGCGTTGGTCCACTGTGTTTTCTGAGGTCCAAGGTCGACACAGCCGTATACCAGGAATTTTTAGAGCACGGCATGCTTCCTGCTGCTGACCAACTTTATGGAGATACGAATTTAATTTTCCAACAGGACTTGGCACCTGCACACAGTGCCAAAGATACCAGTACCTGGTTTAAGGACCATGGTATCCCTGTTCTTAATTGGCCAGCAAACTCGCCTGACCTTAACCCCATAGATATGGGGTATTGTGAAGAGGAAGATGGGATATGCCAGACACAACAATGCAGAAGAGCTGAAGGCCACTATCAGAGCAACCTGGCCTCTAATAACACCTAAGCAGTGTCACAGACTGATCGACTCCATGCCACGCCGCATTGCTGCAGTAATTCAGGCAAAAGGAGCCCTAACTAAGTATTGAGTGCTGTACATGCTCATACTTTTCATGTTCATACTTTTCAGTTGGCCAAGATTTCTAAAAATCCTTTCTTTGTATTGGTCTTAAGTTATATTCTAATTTTCTGAGATACTGAACTTGGGATTTTACTTAGTTGTCAGTTATAATCATCAAAATTAAAAGAAATAAACATTTGAAATATATCAGCCTGTGTGTAATGAATGAATATAATACACAAGTTTCACTTTTTTAATGGAATTAGTGAAATAAATCAACTTTTTGATGATATTCTACTTATATGACCAACACCTGTATGTAACTATGTAACTATGGTTTTACACCAGGATAAGGTAGTCATGTGGCCATGGCAGGATTTTTTGCAGAAAGTGGTTTCCAGGTTTCACCTGAACCAGGATATTATTTTGCCCTCCTTTTTTCCAAGTCCAGTGACTCCTGAGGAAAAATTACTACACACACTTGATGTAGTTAGGCAGTTAAAGTTTTTTTTAACATGTCAGCTCCTATTAGGAAGACTGACTCCTGCTTTGTTCTGCCGGAAGGCCCTAAGAAGGGTCAGGCAGCAACTAGCTCAACTATTGCTAGGTAGATTCGCCAGGTCATTAGTCAGGCATATGGGCTAAAGGGTAAGGTTACATCTTTTGGTTTAAAAGCCCATTCCACCAGAAGGATGAGTACGTTATGGGCAATGCATCAGCAGATGTATATGGCCAGATTTGCAAGGCTGCTACTTGGTCTTCGGTTCATACATTCACCAGGTTTTACTAGGTGGATGTTAAAGTCCAGGAAGATACTGTGTTCGGGTGCAGTGTGTTGCAGGCAGCAGCCTAGGTCCTTTGTCCAAGGTAGGCTTAGGATTACTGTGTTCCCTCCCCTCAAGGGATATTGCTTTGGGACATCCCAGCAGTAATGAATTAACACTCTGGGGGTCATTTACTATAGCGCGATTCTGCCTTCGCACACATTTTAATGAGCAGAATCGCCCATTCACACTAATTAGCGGGAAAATGGAATTCACTAAAGCCCTGAGGGAGAAAATACTCCAATCAAATTCGCTATAGCGCCCAGACAACAGTGACTGACTAAAAAACTAGTCGTGGTAGAAGCAAGGGAATTGCACATGGAAATAATGTTTGGAGCATGATATGATCACCTAACTTGTTCTTAAAAATGTAGTATCTTGTTTAATGATGATCTGCTTTTAAATTGTTTAAAAAAGTGATGTATAATCTGAAATATCATTGAAAGTCTGAAAAGAGCCAAATTCCTCCTTTTTTCCTGACTATTCATCAGCACAACTGAGCATGCACAGACAAGAAAATTCCCTCATTTTAACTCCCATGCCTTTTTTAGAGGGGGCTATAGTAAATTTGCAAATTCGTACTTGTCCATAGTGCCTTCTTGAGAAGACAAATTTGCGCTATATAGCCCAATGCAAGTTTCAGCCATTGATTCTAATGGTACAATTGTAACTTCCCTAAAGAAATCATTTTCATGTTGAGATGAAATGTATCTATCTCTCAAACAAATTGTCCCTGCAACAATGTTGCTATTTTATAATCTAATTTCTTTTTAAGAGTGTTAGAATGTGTAATCTCATGTTTTGTTAAAATATTTTTCTCTGTCTCTCGCTTGTTGCCCATCTCATTACTCCCAAACTCACACAGGTATCTTCACAAACCACAAACAATACCATTGCTGTTGCAATAGCATCACTGTTCTACACTCCAAGCAGCTCCAAATAGCACAGAATAAACTCCAGACTAATGTAATTCCACCACCTATATGTCCAAATAAATGCAGTATATGTGTATTTATGTGTAGGAGGGTTGCACACTCAGCAGACTGGTGGCTAACAGCTTAATGCTTCTACCTAGCAACATAAAGGTTCTGGGTTTGCATCCCGAGCATGTTGCTTCATGTAGAGAGGTTTTCTGTTCTCATAACGCATGTCCTTACCAAAATTATGTCTAAAAGTAGTATTTATGTGTAGGAGGGTTCCACCACTATTGCCAATTGTGTCACATGTTTTCTATGGGCAAGGACTATAATCAGCCTTAACATTTCCCATCCAGCAATAATTGCAGCTTCTTACCAAGCCAAATGCCCCAAAATGAGAGATGTTTTATAGAAGAATGCTCACAGTGCTGAGCCATAACAAACCTTCAAAACAGAAACAGGTTGTTCAATGGTTATGCAGCCTTCAACAGTACATCTGCATTGGTTCATTTATTGCACCCCTGAGACTTAGGACTGTTTGACATCACAGCGCTGGATGCTCCATGCATGTGGCTAAGGGTTTAGCACTTCTGCTGAGCAAACCTGGGGTTCCTAGGTTCAAATCCCAAATGCCACGTCCTGTAGAATGACTGTCAGCTTTACCTGTGATCTTGCCAAATGTATTGGGACGCTGCCTTTATACACACATGAACTTTAATAGCATCCCAGTCTTAGTCTGTAGGGTTCAAATTTGATTTAGCTAACCCTTTGCAGCTATAGCAATGCAGGGACCTTTTTTTTCCCGCACCAGAATTGGATTGCAAGGGTGTTCTCACTCATGCTATCCGATTCCTATTGGAATCCACAGTTAGCGCTGTGATCTATGAACCATTCTGGGGGTGTCATTAATATTGTACTGAAACCCGCAGCAGTTCACAGAAGGCAGTGCGAACTGCCTGTGGGAGAGGTGCGATGCAGGAACCGGTGCTGAAATTGTGCTGGTTCCTGCATCGCACCTATGTGAACCTGGGCTAAGGCCGCTTTCACACTTGTGCGACCTGAAAGTCGCATGACTTTACCGGGATTTGCCACATTTTTTGCTGTGATTTTGATGTGACTTGAAGCAATAGATGTGTAATTCTGAGGTCTATTGACCTCAAGTTGCTTCAAATTAGAACCAAAGTAGTTCAGGGACTACTTTGAAGTCGCACAGATATATATGGTGCTCATTGGAAATCATCTTCAGGCCCCTTTCACACTTGTGCGACTTTTCCTGTGACTTTCCTGTGACATGTAAAGTCACATGTCAAGTCCTTCCCCATGATTTTCAATGAGTACCATTCATATCTGTGCGACTTCAAGTGGCAGTGACTTCAAAGTAGTCCCTGCACTACTTTGGTCTTACTTTGTTGCGACTTGAGGTCCATAGACCTCAGGATTACACAGCTATTGCTTCAAGTCACATCAAAATCACTACAAAACGTTGCAGCAAAAAATTGCGGCAATTCGCAGTAAAATTGCACAAATTTCAAGTCACACAAGTGTGAAAGAACAACCCCTGAAAAACAACCCCACACCATAACAGCCCCCCACAAGATCGCTGATTTTGGCCAGTGCACAAAGCAAGGTCCATATAGACATGGATGAGTGAGATTGGGGTGGAGAAACTTGACTGGCCTGTACAGATTCCTGACCTCAACCTGATAGAACACCTTTGGGATGAATTAGAGCAGAGACTGCGAGCCAGGCCTTCTCATCCAACATCAATGCCTGACCTCACAAAAGTGCTTTGGTAAGAATGGTCAAACATTCCCATAGACACACTCCTAAACCTTCCCAGAAGAGTTTAAGCTGTTATAGCTGCAAAGGGAGGGCCAACTCAATATTGAACCCTACGGACTAGGACTGGGATGCCATTAATGTGTGTGTAAAGGCAGGAGTTTTGACAATATCGTGTGGGCTAACACATTTGCAAATTGTAAGGGTTCTTGTTTATCAGGTGCAATCACTATAGAGTTAGGCAGACATGAAGAGACAGATTGAATGACACTGGTGGGCATGTACTTCCATTGGGCGTGTCGGTGTGCTAACAATACAACCTATGTTATATAAATTAATGCAGTAGGGGGGTTGGTTTGCCCTGCGAAGAGGCCGTGTTATTTGCTGTGGTTTTTGGGGGAGAAGGGCTGATATTGTGCATAATGGCAAACACCCCACTTGGGATGTTAGATGAAATTCTTGTGCATTTTGTCCATCAAAAGTGTGGCTTTGCTGTCAGTGTTGTGTATTGTTGCTGTCTGAGCATGCAGTCATGATTTGGCAGCATCTGCTGACCTTCTACTCTTTGATCTCATTGCTTAATCATGTACACAGAAATGCATCTTCCAGCAGAACCATCACCAATGTAGGTGTGTTGGGTGTTCATGAAGGAACATGTCTTTTTAATATTTTGTATTTTTTTTTAAGAATGACTTTTTGTATTTTTGTATAAACTTGCAGCTAAACATTTGTTGAGAGTAGTTGTACTATGAAATGTGTAGCCTGCCATGCACTGTGAAATTAAAGCTATGTCCACGATAAGGCTTGGAAAAAAATTAGATTGTTAGCTCCTATGAGCAGGGTCTTTAGATCCCAATTGCTAAATGTTTGTCTAAATGTACCACCTAATATGCTAATGCCACTAAATGAATGTACATAATTGTGTTGCTGCTGTGCAAATAAATGTAAATTCTTGAGCTTTTTTTTTTTAATTTGTTTTGGGGGGAGCTGGGTTTGGGGAAGTGAACTGTCTTGCTATTGACAAATTATGAGAAGGTGTAATCATGGATTAAAAAAAACCTAATCTCTTCAGCACGCCTGCAAGTAAATGATAAAGGTTGTTTAACCACTTACCAACCGGAAGGTTTTGCAGCTTTAGGACCAGAGCACTTTTTGCGATTCGGCACTGCGTCGCTTTAACTGACAATTGCGCGGTCGTGTGATGTTGCACCCAAACAAAATTTGCGTCCTTTTTTTCCCACAAATAGAGCTTTCTTTTGGTGGTATTTGATCGCCTCTGTGTCATTTCTTATCGCCGCTATAAACAAAAGAAGAGCGACCATTTTGCAAAAAAACCCAAATTTCTTACTTTTTGCTAAAATTCAAATAAAAAAAAATATGAAAAAACATTTTTTTCACCGTTTTTGGCCGATTTATATAATTCCTCATATTTGTGATAAAAAAAATCGCAATCTGCGTTTATTGATTGGTTTGCGCAAAAGTGGCCGCGTTTACGGATGGTGAGAATTAATTTCTGGGGTTTTTATTTTTTTTTTATTTTTTACTAGTAATGGCGGCGATCTGCGATTTTTAGCGGTAATGCGATATTGGGGCGGACATGTCGGGCATTTTTGACACTTTTTTGGGACCAATGACATTTATTCAGCGATCAGAAATTTAAATGTCCACTGATTACTGTATAAATGTCATTGGCAGTGAAGGGGTTAACCTGGGGGGGAGAGCTAGGGGTTAACTGTGTTCCCTGGGTGTGTTCTTACTGTGGGGGGGTTAGGCTAACATGGGCATGAGAGATCTAACTGATCCCAGTGACAGGGATCAGTAGATCTCTCATGCCCCCACTAAAAGAGCGGGGAACCGCCGTGTTTACATCGGCGGTTCCCCGTTCTCTCCCTGTAGCCGCTCATCGCGGCTCGCCGGCGGACATCGGGTCCGCCCGAGCCGCGGGCACACTCCTCAGGAGTGCGGCGGGTGCGCGCGCGTGCCCCCTGGTGGCTGAATGCAGATCGCCGCTTATTTACGGCGATTCGCGCTCAGCGTCCCGACTTCCGCTGTGAAAACACGGCGCGCGGTCGGGAACCTGTTAAGTGGAGTCTTTTCATTTAACAGGTCTGGAGAATTGCAGGTAAGTGCCGGTTCACACTGCTGCGCAAGATTGCATTTGATTCACACCGCAGTACAAGTCACATGTGCTGTCCATGCAATGCGATTTCAGCCATACAGGTAGTATGGCTGAATTTGCATTGCCTTTGGACCAAACCCTCACAGGACCCTTTTTTTTTTTTATAGTCTGCACCAGAATTTGATTGCATGGGTGTTCACACCCATGCGATCCGATTAATGTCCGGACTGTTTGTTTGCACTGTGATATGTGAGCTGAAATTGGGGTGTCATTAGCAATGTATTGACACTTCCAGCAGGTCACACATGGCAGTGTGAAATGCAATGTGGGAACCTGCAGTGGATTTGCAGGGTTCCCGCATTGCACAAGTGTGAACCGGCAGTCATAATTAACTTAGCTGGTGGATAGGCAGTGTTGTATGTCTCAAACTGAGCCTTTGTCTTTGTCATTCACCTTCCTATTAGTAAAAAAAAATTGTGATCAAACATTCGCAAGCAAGTGTGACTTTGTCCTCTGACCCGGGAATGTCATTGTGTTCACCCCGAAGTGCCTTTGCTGGTCAGGATCTCTATATAGGTGGATATAGCGAGGTTCCATTTCAGCAAAGAGGTGCTACTCATTTGAAGGGTAAGTGTAGGAAATATACTTGTGCTTACACCATGTGGGGGAAGATGCGGTAGCTATTTGGTGGGGATGGAGTTAATTTATTCATGTGGGATCACCACACATTCACTTCCTGCCAGGGCAGCCATCAGAAATTTTGGGGCCTCTTAAACAGCTTTAGACCTGCCCCCCCCCTTCTGACCACAAACATTCCCCAGGGCCTTCCCACTGGGCCATTCCACCACATCCGCCCACTGGCCAGGGGTGTACACATGTCGCAGTCCCAGTAGGAATTAAACACCCTGTCACACTTACCAGGTGTGGCCTGCCAAGCATGACTCATTCAAGTGAAGTGTGCAATGCATGCTCGTGTGGGATCCAAGGGGTTAAAAAAACATTGCACAGGCAGCACAGCCTCACCCAATGCTTGCAATAAGACCTCACGCCGAACCATAGGTGCTAGAGGTCCCAAACTTGGACCAGTTGTGGTCCAGGGGCCCTCTCCATGTGACCCAAGTTTGGTATTTTTATTGCCTATGGTTCAGGAGAACGGTGTCCCCAAACTGAGTGCCCCCCCCCCCCATAGACTCCAATGTTAAGTCCGCAGTTCACCTGACAATTGCTGGTCAATGACTGGTCACTTTGAGGACCTGGTACGACCGAACCATAGATGCCGGAGGTCCCAAACCTGGCCCAGTTGTTGCCCAGGGGGCGCTCTCTATGTGACTAAAGTTTGGTATTCTTATTGGCTATGGTTTGGGAGAACAGTGTCCCCAAACCAGGTGACCCCCTCCCATACACTCCAATGTTAAAGACTGCTAAAGTCTTTGTTGTAAGGGCCCTTGAGACACTGGGGCCCCTTACAACAGTACAACAGTACTGCCTGTACTCCCCTGATGGCGGCCCTGCTTCATGCCCATGCATACACATCACTTCCTGGTTACAGGCACATTACACTTCCTGCATGTATTCTGCTGATGTAAATCAGTAAGGAGTGTGTGTGTGTGAATATATATATATATATATATATATATATATATATAAATGAGAGAGCTGCTTTTATATTATATATATATATATATATATATATATATATCCGAGAGCGTTGCTTATATATACTCATTTTACACTTGGCCGACTTTTCCTGAAACTATTCATATCTGTGCTACTTCAAGTGGCACCAACTTCAAAGTAGTTCCTGTACTACTTTGGTGTGATTTGAGGTTCCTAGCTCTCAATATTACACAGGCATTCCCTGAAGTTGGGACAATGTCATGGGCAAACTGCATTACTTTCAGGATAACACCTTTGACTTAGGCCCCATTCGCACTTGTGTGACTTGAAAGTCATGTAAATTTGATGTGACTTGAAGCAATGCCTGTGTAATCTTGAGATCTAGGGACCTCAAGTCATATCAAACTCGGACCAAAGTAGTTTAGGGACTAGTTTGAAGTTGATACCACTTGAAGTCAGGCAGCTATGAATCCTACTCCTTCCCTGCTGCCAGGCCATTCAGAAAGCGCAGTGCCCTTTGTGCATGCGCAGTAGGGAATCGGCAATGGAGGCGACAGCACCTGAGAGCCAATGGAAACATGGGCTGGGGTGCCAACATCACTATCTTCCAGGACAGTGTCCTAATAATTAAAGTCAGCAGTTGCAGGATGTGTAGCTGCTGACTTGTACATTTTCTGTGGTGGGGGGGGGGGGGCTGAGGCACCACTTTAATATCAGCTTGGTTACCTAGATTGGTGAGCTGGGATTGAGCCCCAGCTATCACATGGTACTTGGGTTTATCTCAACAACCTGTACCATGTGAATAGCTTCAGCTAATCACAGATCAGTAGTAATCCCAGCTGACATGAATGTGAAACAATTCTGACTGTTCAAAGTTTGGCTTGTACCATGGTTTGTATGGTATCAGCAAGCCTACATGATACATTTAACCACATGCCGACCGGTGTTTGACGTCGACAAAGTGGTTGGATACCACAAACCGATGTCATATGACGGCGGCTGTGAGATCCCGCACTGTGCGCTCACTGTGTTCCGGGGGGGCCAGGTAGGTTGGAATCGATCGCCACCGGCTACCCACGATGGCCCCCCCCCCCGCAGTGAAAGAACAGTGGTCCGTGTAAGTAAACATGGATCTCTGTTCTCATAGAAGGGGAAAGGGCTGTGATCACAGGCTTCCTGTATATGGAAGCCGTGATCACTCCTCTCCCCCTGCCAGCCCAGCCCACATACAGTTAGAACACGCCTAGGGAACACAGTTAACCCTTAGAGCGCCCCCTCCAGGTTAACCCCTTCACTGCCAATGGCATTTACACAGTAATCAGTGCATTTTTATAGCACTGATTGCTGTATAAATGCCAATGGTCCCAAAAAAGTGTCAGAAAATGGCCTGACATGTCCGCTGCAATATAGCAGTTCACTAAAAATCGGAGATTGCCGCCATTACTAGTAAAATAAATAATTAAATAAATAAAAACCCCATAAATGAATTCTCATCATCTGTAAATGCGGCAACTTTTGAGCAAACCAATCAATAAATGCAGATTGTGATTCTTTTTACCAAAAATATGAGGAAGAATATAAATCAGCCGAAACCGATTAAAAATTTTTTTTTATAATTTTTTTGTATTTGTATTTTAGCAAAAAATAATAAATTCGTTTTTTTTTTTTGCTAAATTGTCGCTCTTCTTATGTTTATAGCGGTGATCAGAAACAATGCAAAGGGGATCAAATACCACCAAAAGAAAGCTCTATTTGTGGTAAAAAAAAGTACGCAAATTTTGTTTGGGTACAACGTTGCATGGCCGCGCAATTGTCACTTAAAACGACACAGTGCCAAATCGCAAAAAGTGCCCTGGTCCTAAAGTGTGAAATCCTTCCGGGGCTGAAGTGGTTAAACAAGGCTATCTAACTCACAGAGTACTTCAATGGTATGGATGGCATGACCTTCTGAAAGTTTGCATTGTACTCAGCATTAGATGCTGAAAATATGCGAACGCATATTTGCCAATTAGCCAATGCACATCAGTTTGATTGCTTCCATACTATGAATTATTTAAATGCATGCAATGGTGTGTACATATTCAATAACATTATGATGTGGAATTGGAATAATCACACACTAGTTAACGTGCTGGCAGTTAGTGTGTAGAGAATTAACAGAATCCAAGATTAGTAAATGTATTTGCTATGGTTGGTTGTGCTCAAGTCTATAGTGTAGTCGTTCCTTCTAATACCTTCAAAGCTTACAGCTACAGGTTCGGATCCTACCGGTGTCATCACTACACCTTGCATTGTACTTGGCATTATATTCTGAAAATATGTGAAGGCATATTTGCCAATGCCCATCAGTTTGGTTGCTTCCATACTATGAACTTATGCAATGGTATGTACATATTCAATAATATTATAGTGTGGCATTGAAATAATCACACACTATTTGATGTTCCGGCAGTTAGTTTGTAGAGAATTAACAGAATCCAAGATTAGTAAATGTATTTTCTATGGCTGGTTGTGTTCAAGTCTATAGAGTAGTGGTTCCTTCTGATAACTTCAAAGCTTACAGCTACAGGTTCAGATCCTACCGGTGTTCATATTCGCCAATGGTTTCCATTTTTCTGCAGTAGTTCCCATACCCTTTTTCAAGCCTCCAATGAATTCTGCAGGTTCAAGCCCAATTGACATCAGCTATTCCCACATAAGCTGATTAAGAAGGCATATTTGCGGCAAAATAACGAGATTTTGCGTTCGCATGATCGCCCAGTTGATATGCTAATTGCCTTGAATGGGCGTTATTTTAAGGAGTCGCGCGATTGCATATTTGCGATATAATGAATTAGCCCCTCTGTGTCAGATTTGTCCACTGCAATGTTGCAGTCCCGCTAAAAATCACTGAACACCGTCATTATTAGTAAAAACAATTAAAAAAATGAAAAGTCCATAAACCTATCCCGTAGTTTGTAGATGCGATAACCTTTGCGCTAACCAAACAATATACACTTTTGGGATTTTTTTTTGCCAAAAATATGTAGCAGAATACAAATTGGCCTAAACTGATGAAAAAATGTGATTGTTCAAATTGTTTTATTGGATGTGTTTTATAGCAGAAAGTAAAAAATATTGTTTTTTCAAAATTGTCAGTTTTTTATGTTTATAGCGCAAAAAACAAAAAAAAAAAACACACAAGTGATCAAATACCACCAAAAGAAATCTCTATTTGTAGGAAAAAAAGGACTTTGATTTTATTTGGGTACAGTGTTGCACGGTCGCACAATTGTCAGTTAAATTAATGCAGTGCCGAATCACAAAAAATGGCCTGGTCAGGACGGGGGTAAAACCTTCCAGAGCTGATGTGATTAAATGCATTGAAAATGCATTTAATGACAAAAAAAAATGTATGCAGAGCTACTTTTATTTGTGTACTTAATTTCTGCCAAGAATTCAGATTTAAATGTTTATTTGGAAAACAAAGATTGAAGCTACGATAACTGAAATTAAATTTTATTTTTATTGAGCTACAGCTTCCATTTCATTACTTGCTTGTAATTATTTGTATCCCATATCCTGCAGATTGTTACTAAGGCTACTTTCACACTGAGGCCGCCCGAGCGTCAGCTGTAAAACGCCACTAGTATGGCGGTGCTTTACCGCTGTTATAGTGGTGCTATGGCACCGTAATTCGGGCAGCAGTAGTGCGCTTTTAACCCCCCCCCGAAGGGGTAAAAAGGGTTAAAAGCACTGGCGCTCAGGGCTTCGTATATCACTGCTCACCGCACCACCCCAAAGATGCTGCTTGCAGGACTTTTTGTAACGTTCCGCAAGCGCACCGCCCCACTGTGAAAGCACTCAGGGCTTTCACATTGGGGTGGATTGGGGGGGATTTTCGAGGCGCTTTACAGACTTTATTTTTAGCTAAAAAAAACCTTTAAAGCGCCTCAGTGTGAAAGTGGCCTTAGGGCCCATTCACACCTGAGCGTTTTGTAGCTCAAATATGCCTGAAGCATGAAGCTACACGCTGGAGGGGAAAAAAAAATCAATGTTTCTCTATGGGGATGGTTCACATCTCCACTCCAAAACGCCTGAAGCCAATCGCGCGAATTGGGCATATTCCGGCGTTTCTGGCCAATTTGTATTGCCATTCTATCAATGTAAAAGCGTCAGTCATGCGTATTAGAGCGAAATCAGCGTTTGCAAATGCGCAACGTCGCGCTACAAAACGCTTCAAAAACGTGTCGCTCAGGTGTGAATGCAGTCTTAGTGTAGAATTCTTCTCTCCAGTGATGACAGGTCCTCTTCACAGTGCTGAACGTCTGGCTTTGTATGCTTTAGTTGCCACAGGTGTAGAGGTGGATGAATGATAGGATCCCCCCCCCCATTCATAGAACATGTTGCATTTAGTGAAAATAATGCAAAAGAGGATAGAAAAAGACAGGTGTCTGTTGTGACCTTCAATGTACTGTATTGTTAGACCCAAGGTAATTAACCCATACATTGCTGGAAGAAGAACCTGTTCACTTTAAGCCCTGGTTCACACATGTGCGATGCGGGAACCGACGCGATTACAGAGGGGGTTCGCGCATCGCACCTCTCCTGCAGGCAGTTCACACTGCTTTCTGCGAACCGCTGTGGGTGTCATTACAAAGTTAACGACACCCTCAGTTTTGTTCACAGATCGCAGTGCGAACTGTGAACTCGCACATGAATCGGATCGCATGGGTGAGAACACCCATGCAATCCGATTCCATTGCGGGAGAAAAAAGACTCCTGTACCTTTTTCTGTGTGAATCTAATGCGAGTTCAGCCATACAACTGTATGGCTGAACTCGCATTGCTCAGAGATCGCATGTGATCACCACCTGTGGTGCGGGTGGGAATCACGTGTGATCTTTGAGATTGCAGTTGTCTGAACCCGGGCTAAAGAGGACCTTTCATCAATGGAGAAAAGATTTCTACTCTAACCACTTGCGGTACGTCGATGCCTGCTTCCAGGTTTTGGGCGTGCACATGCATTTTTGTACACAGCAGGAGCCTGTCAGCAGATCTCAGCCAATAATTCATGGCCAGGACTTGCTGATCAGCTGTGTACAATCACAGCCCAGAGCTCAGTGTTGACAATCAACACAGAGCTCTGTACAGAGAGAGCAATCTCACTGATTCTCACCCCTGCGAAGCAGGGATGAGAAACTTAGAGATCTATTCGTAAAATCAGCACACTTTACACACATTACACATAGTTAGGCACACATTTGATCGCCCTAGATGTTAAACCTATCCCAGACAGTGTCATTAGTACAGTGACAGTGTATAA
>BLSH010331222.1:1061-14414 GCA_018402905.1 Glandirana rugosa | reverse complement strand
AACTGGTGGAGGGCTGCAGTGATGGTTGACTTTCTACAACTTTCTCTCATCTCCCGACTGCATCTCTGGAGCTCAGCCACAGTGATCTTTGGGTTCTTCTTTACCTCTCTCACCAAGGCTCTTCTCCCCCGATAGCTCAGTTTGGCCAGACGGCCAGCTCTAGGAAGGGTTCTGGTCATCCCAAACGTCTTCCATTTAAGGATTATGGAGGCCACTGTGCTCTTAGGAACCTTAAGTGCTGCAGAATTTTTTTGTAACCTTGGCCAGATCTGTGCCTTGCCACAATTCTGTCTCTGAGCTCTTCAGGCAGTTCTTTTGACCTCATGATTCTCATTTGCTCTGACATGCACTGTGAGCTGTAAGGTCTTATATAGACAGGTGTGTGGCTTTCCTAATCAAGTCCAATCAGTATAATCAAACACAGCTGGTCTCAAATGAAGGTGTAGAACCATCTCAAGGATGATCAGAAGAAATGGGCAGCACCTGAGTTAAATATATGAGTGTCACAGCAAAGGGTCTGAATACTTAGGACCATGTGATATTTCAGTTTTTCTTTTTTAATAAATCTGCAAAAATGTCAACAATTCTGTGTTTTTCTGTCAATATGGGGTGCTGTGTGTACATTAATGAGGGAAAAAAATGAACTTAAATGATTTTAGCAAATGGTTGCAATATAACAAAGAGTGAAAAATGTAAGGGGTCTGAATACTTTCTGTACCCACTGTATATTTTTAGCAGAGACCCTAGAGAATAAAATGGTGGTTGTTGCAATTTTATATGTCACACGGTATTTGAGCAGCAATTTTTCAAACCCAATGTTTAAAAAAATTTTGTTCTATTTGTATTTTTTTATTTTTACACTTAGCATTTATTTTTTTATTTTGTGATCATTTTTATTCCTATTACAAGGAATGTAAACATCCCTTGTAATAGGAATAAGGCATGAAAGGTCCTCTTTATGGAGAGATCAGGGGTCTATAAGACCCGACATCTCTAATCTATGCTGGAAAGCATTAAATAAAAAAAAAAATCTCAGGTTTTTCAGCAAAAAAAAATTGACAGTGTTTACATGTGCCAGAGCTGGAAGCGATGTCACAAGGTCGCTTCCGGCCTCCCACAGTCATAGAGATTGCCAGGGATTATCTGGTCTATGGTAAACTGGTGCTGCCCCCAGATAAGATTGCATGGGAGAGCCTGGAGAGGCACCGGAGGGCTGTGGGGGGGTTCCCCTCCCGCTGCCTGTAAAAGCAATTTAGCGGCTAAGCAACCACTGCAATGGCTTTTACTACAGTTCGAGTCGCTGGCAGAAAAAAAGATATCAGGATGATGCCTGTAGCTGCAGGCATCGTCCAGATATCTTCACTCAAAGTCAAACAGGTCATATGATGTCAAACTACAGTAGGGGGAGGAGGTTAAGACCTAAATGGGCATTTAACCTTTGCATTGCGGTGGTAGCCCCACTGTAAGCAAGGATTTTTCCTTTCCCTGGAGATGGGCTTTAAGGAATATATTATAGGCTACATAAGGGAGTTCCAAAGAGAAATGAGGTTTGGAGACAGGTCTTTGACCCACTGCAAGTGCACTGTAACCCCCTTTCCCAAAATAGTAGAGAGTTATATTAAAAACAATTTTCCTTTTCATATGTTTGCTAGGATACCCTTCTCTTTTTTTGTGTTAAAATACTCATTGTTTACAAAGCAAAGTAGAACAAGCTATACATTTGCACATGCAAGTGAAAGAGTCAGAACAGTGACAAAACCCCTTCTTTGGGAATATTTCAATCAGAGACTTTCCTGTGTAAAATGGTGTATGCAAAACACACACACAAATTACTATGCATGATTGGCTGTGTAGTAAAGGGTTACATTCTGTCTGCTGTTGCCCAAAGATTTCTATGAGGGCTGGTTCACAACATAAAGGTGTGTTCAAGCACACATGGTTTTTTATTACCATTCATTTCTATATTAATTTCCAAAATGCACGGGAATGTGCAAACAGTACCCCAGGCATAATTTTTAACTGTAGTACCATGAGTTTTGGTGGCTGGGAACACACTCACATCAGCTAGGTACATGGGGGTGCCATTAAAGGCACTCACGTGCATCTGCAGAGGGCAGCACATTTCATTGTGGTATAAAGTCATGTAAACAAACCCTCAAGGTAGAATTAAAGGCCTGAATTAAAGTGGTTCTAAAGGCAGAAGTTTTTTTACATCAATGTATTCTCTGCATTAAGGTAAAAACCTTCTGCAATTAGCTCCACCCCCAGCCCCTCACTATACTTACCTAGCCTGAAATTGATCCAGCAATATGCCCGAGAGCAGAAGCGCTCTCTTCTCTCTATCTCCTCATTGGCTTAGACACAGTAGAAAGAGCCATTGGCTCCTACTGCTGTCAATTACAACCAAAGAAGAGGGAGCGAGGCATGCACAAGTGTTCCTATAGCAAGCAGCTTGCTATGGGGGGCACTCAGAAAGGGAGACGGACTAGGAGTACCAGAGGGTGACCCAAGAAGAGGAGGATTGGGGCTTCTCTGTGCAAAATCATTGTGCTGTGATTGGCTATCAGAGCAAACGAGAGACAGGACCCCCCTCTCCAGCTATCAGCCGGGATAATTCTGATTAGCTGGATGGACAGGAGGTTCAGCCTCCCTCACTGAGAAGGAGAGTTTCCCAGGTTCCACATTGGAGCAGATGACCATGAGGGGTGCCCTGGGGACCTATATGGCAGGCTGGAGGCCCCAGGAGCTGCAGGAACTCACTTGGGAAGTATTATATCTTTCCCCCACATTTCTTTCTGCTAAGGAGCCTTGCTGTGTCTATGATGTGTGCTGGAGAGGCCAAGTCACCTACTGCTGTTGCTGGAGAAGACAAGACTGACTAAAGGCAGAGTTTGGGGCTTGATTACAGAAGCCCATGGGCATGTGCATGGAGTTAAGATGGTGGCTGTACTTTTCCTGAGCTAAAGTGGCAGCTGTCCATTTGAAGCAGTGAGCTGGGAAGGGGGCTGAGAACTTAAAGGGACACTCAACTAAGAATTGGTAACCAGAAATATAATAAATGTTTGCTTTTGGGTTTAATATTGCTTTAAGCAGAAACAGTGAGACAGCAAACAGTAAGTGAATTTAAACATGCTTAGGACAAATATGGAACTATACTCAGAAGAAAAGTTTAAAAAAAGGGAAAAATGAAAACAACAAAAACAACAACAACAAAAAAAAGGCACTTCATGGACCGCTTAGTCTTTTTCTGCCATCTCTCTTGTATTTTTCTATATTTACCTATATTAACTCCCAACTCCAAACAAAACATGTTTCCACTGAATGTTTTATACAGAGGTGTTAACATCTTATTACTTTTCAAAATTGGCCATTTTACATATTTCAGACAGAACAGAAATTGGGGGAAAAAAATGAACCCCACGGAGGACACATATTTTCACCAAATAAAGAGGTTTACACATAGATTTGCCTCACCCCAAGCATGGCATTTTTCCCAGTGACCCACAAAGGTCATTAGAATCCAGTTTGATCCTTGTGTAATAATAAGTTTTCTTATAATACAAAACAAGTATGTTTTAAAATAAACATAATAGAATCCACAATAACAGCCACCTACATTAGGTGTCATAAACACTACCATATTCTACTGCATCACATACTAAGTAATTAATTATTTTGTAAAATTACATCCAGTCCATTGTCGCAATAAAAAAAAAAAAAAAAAAAAAAAAAAAAAAAAACCTCTTCTCATTTTATTCATTAATTAAAATGTGTGTGATATTTTTTTTCAGGATATTTTAAGAGATGGGTTGACTGTACATACAGCCTCCAAAATGTGAAAAAGTGGTTACATTTTCTTTATGCAAATTGGAAAAGTTTCTTTGTTAAAACATTTATCACCTGTAACTGTGAAAGAACTATAGTATATTGTATTGAATGTCACTGTGAAATGCAGACACCTGCTGTGTAATTTTGTGATTTTTCTACGCATTCACAATCTGAATTTTCTAAGCCTATACATATTAACTTACAAATGAACCATCTGTGAGGGACATTTTGGCACAATCACTATATACTACATAAACAGCCACCTCTTTTTCTAAGTGTTTGCTTCTCTTTTATTAGGATCTATAAAAATCTACAGGGTGGAAATTTTAGTTTTTTGGAAAGCTAGTAAATGGATATATTTAGAGGCAACAGTTATACCATGCCCTAATGAAGCTTTACATTTTTCACCATTTCTTAACCACTCAACCTCCTGAAGATTTACCCGCATTCATGATCAGGCCACTTTTTATGATACGGCACTGTGTTACTTTAACTGACAATTGCGCGGTCATGCAACACTGTACCCAAATAAAATGTGTCATTTACCCCCCCAAATAGAGCTTTCTTTTGGTGGTATTTGATCCCCACTGCATTTTTTATTTTTGTAAACAAAAAAAGACAGACAATTTTGAAAAAAAAAAACAATTTCTTACTTTCTGCTATAAAACATATCCAATAAAAAAATGTATTTTGCTACATGTTTTTAGTAAAATAAATCCCAATAAGCATATAGTGATTGGTTTATGTGAACATTATAGCGTCTTCAAACTATCGGATACATACTGGAAGATTTATTTATTTTTTTTACTAGTAATGGTGGCGATCATTATGGTGGGACTGCGATATTGTGGCAAACAATTGGACACCAACTGACCTGACACTTGAAAGTTTTTTTGGGAACCAGTGACACTAACACAGTGATCAGTGCTAAAAATATGCACTGTCACTGTACTAATGACACTGGCTGGGTTTTAATGTACAACGTGCGCTGTTTTTACTAGGGGAAGAAATGGATTCTAGTCCCTGCTTTGCAGGAACATGGAATCCATCCCTTCTCCCCTGTCAAAACGGCGATCTGTCTTGTTTACATAGGCAAAGTGCCAAGTGCAAATCAAATCACTCCGTGCAGTCTGTGCTCTCCTCCTGTGTGCCCCCTCACTCACCAGATGCCAAGGACTCCCATGACAGGAGTCATTAGCGCTTGTGGTGCTGGCTGGACTCTGTGGTTCTCCAGAATATAGATCAGGCTGGATATCCTAAATGTGCAGTCATGAAGGTATTGTGTCGACTTGCATCACACTTGTGTTTCACCGGCCGGAAGTGAGGTCAGCAACCATGGTCACCTGGCACGTTTTGTCCCTCCCCTGAGACGTTATCAAAGGTATTTCAAAGTGAGATGCAAGTCAACACACTTCCGGTTTCCGGGTTTTCATTGTTTCAGCGTTTTAACATGTGAGTGGATGTTAATTATTTTATGCAAAAATAAAACGGATTTACACTATATACTTCTCCTCTTTGCCATTTATTGATACCTTCATGACTGCACATTGAGGATATCCCGTGGTACAGCCTGATCTATATTCTGGAGAACCACAGAGGCCAGCGAGTCCCACAAGCACTAAAGACTCCTCTCATGGGAGTCCATGGCATCTGGTGAGTGAGGGGGTACACAGGAGGGGCGCACAGAGTGCATGGAGTGATTTGATTTGCACTTGGCACTTTAACAGTTTTTTTGCATAATGAAATTTTGAATCATGAGGATTTAAGGACCTTAAGAAATTTGTGAACTGTATATGGACTCGTATTTATTTATTACAACTAATTGTCATTGTAATTGTCATTGTTATTGTTATTGTGAGATACTTTTGCTCATGTGAGGAATATTTATAAACCGAGAGTTGCTGTACGTTTAGTTTGATGGCATTTGCAATGTGAGCCTAATGCTAAACATACACCAGTCAAAATATTCAAATGCGTTTTAGAAAAACTAACACAGTCGTGAGCAAACAATATTGCCATCATGTAATTACTGAGTTTCAAACAGTAGATCATTCAGTGGACATGAATCAGTTTCTATATTTTGTTTTTACTCTGGGGCACATAGGCGCAGTCAGCGTTGTATTTAGGTTTTGTGCTGCCCTAGGCCTGACTAAACTCATGCACCCCCTAATTTAAATATGGGCCACCCTTTCTGTCAAGACCACACCCCTCCCTGTTTAAGACCCGCCCTTACATTCCCTAGTGGGGACACTAGTTCTGAGGGCCTTGGGGGGATTGGAATGGACTTCCTTTAGAGATTTTCTCACACTTCCTGTTTGGATATGGGGCAGCACAACAACTCGTTAGTTGGGGTCCACCACCTGGGCCCCTTGGGACGCTCGGGTCCCCTACATATGTATGAGCTGTCCCCCTCTGATGAGGGCCTGGCGATATTGTCATACCGGCAGCAAGTGCAGCCGCTTTATGGGGGGTGCTAGACCGGTTTGTCTTCAGGCCCAGTCCACCCAATAAGACTAAAAGTGTAGTGCAAGCCATCAGGGACTCTTTACGTGCTGCCCCCCTGCAAAGTGCCGCCCTAGGCCTGGGCCTTGTTGGCCTAGGCCAAGATACAGTGTTGGGCGCAGTGCCAACAGTTACATTTTTAATGGATGAGAAGCACATTAACACTTCAATTTATTGTCCGTTCGGCAGAAGTTTTTTTGTTTTTGTTTTTTCAGTCACAGCTGATTTATGATTTGTGCCTATTAACTGGATGACAAATGAACAAACTTTCCGAATTATGGATTTTCAAATGCTTTTTTTTGTCTAGTGTATGGGCACCATATTCAATTGTGCCAATGCAAGGAGCTGGATCTTCAGCCTTTGATAGTTTGTGGTTGTGAAAAAAACAGATCAGTGTATGGAGCTTCCTAGCTCTAGTGAAGCTAGTCTCACAAGGCTGAAGAGTTTTTACCTTTTTTATGAACGTGGATTATTGGAGCCCCTGAAACTATTGACTATTCATATTCAGTGATTGTAAAGTTGCATTTGTTATTTTTATAGAAAAAAAAATGTTCTACTTACCTGCTGTGTAGTAGTTTTGCACAAAGCAGCCCAGATCCTCCTCTTCTCGGGTCCCTCTTCAACACTCCTAGCCCCTCCCCTCCTGTTGGGTGCCCCCACAGAAAGCCGCTTCCTATGGGGGCAGCCGAGCTGCAGCTACCTGTTTCCATTCAGACAGAGCCACAGTTCGGCCCAACCTCCTCTCTCGCTGCTGTGTCTCAGCCATTGAGGAGGGAGAGTCCCTGACGGCAGAGGTACTCGTGGACATCGCTGGATCGAGATGGGGCTCAGGTACGTATTAGGGGGGCTGCTGCGCACAGAAAGCTTTTTATCTTAGTCCATAGAATGCATTAAGATAAAACATTCTGCCTTTACAACCACTTTAAGAACCCGGGGACATGACCTCAAACTAACTGGAGGGAAGTTCAACTAATCTTAGAAAGTATTATTTTACTGAAAGGGTGGTTGATGATTGGAACTACCAACAGAGGTTGTAAGACAGTCAACAGTAAATGGCTTCAAACATGCTTGGGATAAACATAAATCTATAGTCAGACAAGGTTAATGTAAAAAAAAAAAAAATAAAAAATAAAGGGGGCAGACTCGATGGACTACTCAGTCTTTTCCTGCTGTCACTTTTCTATGTTTCTATGTTTATTGATTGTGGTTTAGCGCATTGTTGTTTGGTATAGTAGCCAATCAGCTTCCAGGCTTTTTTGTCAAAGCTTATTTGAAAAACCTGAAATTAGAAGCTGATTGGTTACTATACACAACTGCGCCAGATTCTGTGTGTACCAGTTTTAGTAAATCTCCCCCTTTTTTCCCTTTTTCCGTCACTTTAAAGCATACAGGGGGACATTTGGGTAGACATTATAATAAAATGGAGTTTATCAAAACAGTTTTATTATGTAGAAGATACAGGATATATAAATGTCACAAAGAATATTGAATTTTTCCTCTAGATTCTATCCATTACTTGTTCACTTGATCACCTACATTTTATTAGCTGCTAAGAGTGAATTCCGCTGTGCTGGCTATCTACCGACCCGCCTTCTCAAACTCAGTTATTGAACATTATAGCAGATATCTGGAGAATGGAATATCTTACACCTACCATGGGCAATACTCTACCACAATTTAGTAAGGTTTGGGATGTGTGGGACCAATCCGAATTTGCCCTTACTCCTTTCTCAAGGGTCCCCAGATGATGTCAACTTTTCTCTAGGACCTTCCATTATAATGCTCTGTACTGATATTTACCCCTGGTGTGTTTTCAATACTCGTTGTAACCCTACTCTATTTATGGTTGTTGCCCATTGGTATATGCATGAGTTAGGATCATCCCTACCCTAGCTCTTACACGGACTCCACTTTGAACTTCCTTTGTTGCATTTTTTTGTACACCGTGTAACTGTTTTATACAGACTGTAGAATATTGTCCTGTTTCTATAGAGATGTTGTATGCACATGAGACAGTCTTCTTGCTACTGAAACATTTTGTACCAATGTCCTCTTTTTAAACCTTGAAAAATTCAATAGAAATACAGTTACACTCTACCTCCATAATCATATACAGATGAAACTTTGAACAAATTATTTTGTTTAATTTACAAGGTGTTGGTTATACCAACCCGTAGAATGAATTGGGACTGGACCAATATTTTAAAGGTTTATGCATTGTCAATTGTAAAAAAAAAAGAAATACAATTACAAAAAAACAAAAGGGTTGAATTTTGGAAGCATGTAGACTACAATAGACATAATTGGTACTTTACATTTTTGTATCTTTAGTTGATGATGTGATTATATATCTACACGTACCTCCTAGAAAAGGTGGACATTACAATAAAACGGAGTTTACTGAAATAGTTTTCATATGTAGAAGGTACACAATATATCAATCTCACAAAGGATGTTGAATTTTGAATGCATGTAGACTACAACAGACATAATTGGTATTTTACATTTTTGTACCTGTAATTGATGATTTGATTATCTATCTAGCTCCTAGGCGAAACCAAGTGCTTGATAACAAATTAAAGGAATCACACTCTGCACAGCTGCCTAGGTTGCTCTTTGGACTATTCATCCCCATTAGCTGGCTAATAATGAGGGGATTTTGACTGCCTAGTCTTATGCACCTGGGGAGATATCCTCTTGCGATTTGACAACACATTGCAATTTCTTTTGTTTGTTTTCTTGTCAGTTAATGTCGTATCCTACAACTATCTAGTGCATGCTGTTGTTTTTTTCTATTAAATATGTGTATCTCTCCTATGCTCTTACCATGAACCACAATAAATTTATAGAAACAACATTGTATGGTACTACCCACTTGATTCATGGTGGACATTCACATACAGTATGCAGTAGTTCAAAAATCCAGAGTTGCCCCTATTCAGTAGGGATGAGGGTTGGGTTTGCCACTACCATGAGTTTATCGGGAATCCCTGGGTTTCAGTGGGTTCATTAATTGGAAACATTTGCCCAAAAAACTTTGCAGGCATGCTGGCATTGCTCATCCCATAATGAGTTGGATAACCTATGCCCCTGATCAGCTGAGTGTAGCGGTGCCCCCAAAGGAGCTGCTACTGAAATTTATATTTTCCCGAGCCTCCCACTGAATATTCTTGGTATTTTCACACAGCCAGGTGCACACACAATCCTGCTTGCTTCCAATAACCAGTCTAGGGGATGAATTTTCAATGCTTTATTTGTTGAACTTGGATAGGAGAAGGGTAGAGATAGGATACTCCAAGTAACTGAATGTAACTGAGGACACATTCTCCCTAGGTTCTGTACAGCAGGCAATCAGTGGCTTCACACAGCAGACTGACTCCAGTGAAACAAGTCCATCTTTAAGCAACAAAGGACATGCCGGACTTTGTTTCTTCAAGACACTAGCCAGTGTCTCCTTTCTAACTCAGTTTAGCAGACTACCAAGGCACTTTATGGCAGGCTGACTTTAGCAGAACAGGTCCCTTGTTAAGCAGTAAGGACAGAAGCTGGACTCTGTTCTTCAAGACACTCTCCAGTGTCTCCTTTCTAGCTGGCACACCCAATTAAGCTGATATGAGAGCAGGGGAAATTCTAGCACACAGTCTCAGGGATTCTCTCACAGATCTGTACTCACACCATGTCCTGGGACAGTCAGTACCCTGTTCTACCAACCTCCAAGTGACACTTTGCCACTGCAGTATCAGACCAAATTCAAAGACATCCTCCCTCTGTCAGCTTCTATGGAACTGTGGGTTGCAGCTTTAGCATCCGGATAGGCCTCGACTAGGCCTAGCAGCCGGCAGCCTCCTGGATAGGCTCTCAGGCCAAGCAGCCAGGAGCTAAACATACACCTCACCCCTCAAGCCTGAGTGGGCTGGGACTCCTAACCTTGAGCCCATGTGCTCCCTTTTATATGAAGGTGTTCACCCAAGATGCAGTGGGTCACCACTCCCCTGCTAGCTGGTCAGAACCACCTCCAAATACACCTGCTGTTACTGGCTAAGGCTTTTCCCCTCTGTCCAATAGGGACCAGTACTATTGGACATGGTAAAAGATCTCCAGACCATATGAAACAGCACCAGAGCACATAGAGCAGACCTTACTTAAATCAGGGTTTCTGATAAGCAGACAGCATGTCAATTTACCTGTCAGCTCCTCTGTTAAGCAGACAGAGCCAAAAACTATATACACTCTCTAGTACCCAAACTAGGAGGGCGCTACATGAGTCACAAGGGCTAACAATTCGAAGTAATGGATAACCTCGCCCCCTCACTATAAAAGTGTAAGCTCACAGCAACCATATTGTCAGCATGATTTGTTGTTAATAAATGGAAAAAATCATGCTATATTGTGCTTACAAATGATCAGAATTGAATAACAAGATTTACCCTTCCCTCCCCAGACCTCAATGAAAATCTCCTAAAAAATAGCAGGCTTCAAATTTTTAATAAGTTTTGTGAAACCTTGGAAAAAGTATAGTCAGGGTGGAAATGTCTCATTTGGGGCCAATGTTTCAGGGGCAATGCAACAAATGTGGCTGTCTGAATACCAGGGCCTAAGGAGGGATTTTCAAATACAGGCGTCAAAGGTCCCTTATGGTAAGAAACTTCACTGAGGATAATGAATCTTTCCCATAGAGAGAGAAGGGGCTGGGTCAAAGAAGGAAGAGAAGATGGATGGGGATGCTGAGCAGGTCAGGTGGCAGCTAGGGAAGTGCCTGAATATCCAATGAGCAGTTATCGTGTTCTAATTGGACCACACATTTATTAAACTTATGATAGAACCAGTCAGAGAGTCTATTCAATAGGGCAACTTTGTAGTAGTACAGTCACTGTTTGGTAGGTCTAGGCCACCTACCATTTTAGGTTTTGTGAGGACTGCTGTTTTCAGGCTGGGTCTTTGGGGCCCCAACGCAAACTCAGTTTTTGGGCTCGGAGTTGAGTAAAGAATCCCCTAGGTGGAGCAATGGGAATCACATTGAACATTTAAAGAAAATTTGGAAGGATGTCCATTTTTAAACTACTGATACCACCAAGGCAGGAGATTTTTCTAAATTTCCATCAAGAAAGATCTTGAGACAAAGGCCTTGAGGTAGAGGACCAAGAGATCAGAGGGAATACATGTCCCAAGATAGGTAATAAAATCACTTTTCATTTTGCTGGAGTTGAACCTACAGCTGCTGAATGAGAAAAATATGTATTATTTCAGATTTAGAAGCATTGATTTTGAAATTGCAAAGTTTGAGAACTTCTTGAATTTTTGCAGTACATTAGGTAGTCTGAGTAAAAGCTTGTGAAAGTTGGCGCTGACCTGAATGCCCTTAATGGAGTCATTGGCTCTAAGGGCCAGTGCAAGATGTTCCAACGCAAGAACATAAAGCAGAGGAGAAAGGGGGCAGCCTTGGCTTGTTACATTATGTATGCTAAAAGGTTCCTAAAGGTTCCTAAAAATGCAATTTTTTAAACTTTCTCTAACCCGCATGCACTGGTCGACTGTTTAAGAGTTCAAGGGACCCACAAAACCAGTTTGCCACCTACTTGCCCTATTGGGGAAGGGGAAGGCAGATGGAAGATAAGCCCAACCTTGTTGGCACACCTGAAGAGCCCAGTGTTTTGGGGGACACCCTTAGTTTTTGGGAAACCCACTTCCAAAAACCCCCCCTCCCAATTCTGAAGGCTTGTATTAGCATAGCAGGGGAGCTGCACATTTGTGGCTCTTTTGTCATGGCAATACCAGCCTGCATACTTGGTGTGCCAGGCTAGTTTGTTCTGGAATGTGTTTTTTTTCTAAAACATCTTTGTCACCCTCCTATTACCGAAGCCCCATGGAGAACATGTCAGAAATTAATATGAACTCCCTATTAAACAAGATTTGCCCAATATTTTTTTACAAAAATTCATCCAAACAGAAAATAGCTGCTACTGTACTATCAAAATGTGCCAGGGAATGCCATACAATTCATAGGGTGAATCTTGCCAGAAATATCTGGACAAATTCCTTTGAATCCTGCTTGGGCAAATTTACATATTTTTTCATTGGGTAAATTTCTTATTCGAATCAGTGATAAGTAGTCCCTATAATATTTTATGTCATAATTTAGTACATTAAATCACTACTGAAGTTACAGAGTGTTCTAGCAACACCACATGCCACATGACACATCACATGATGCATCATGTGACATGAAAGTCAATTTAAACTTAAGCAGTCATGATCATATTTAACAAAAGTTCCTGGTGTATAACCAAATCTTGAAGTCCAGGTTAGCAAAGACTGATCATTAATTATTTAGTACAAACATAAAAAGGATCTTTGGTCATTCAAAAGTCATTTAAAAAATGTAAAAGTCAGCAGCTACAGATACTGTAGCTGCTGACTTTTAATAAAAGGACATTTACCTGTCCAGGGATGCAGTGCTGTCTTTACCCTAGCCTGTTCTTTGCTAATCTTCGGGCTCCCCATGCCGCTATGTTGACTTTGGAAAGCTGGTTATGATTCCTTGTGGTTTCACAGTCAGCTTCCCACAGTGCTGCAGCCTGTGAATGGTCCCACAGCCTTTTGGGACCTGTAAAGTGTCCCAGGAGGCTGGGGGGGGGGGGGGGCAAACTTCACCTAGGTGATCCGAATGGAAGTGGGAGCAGGTATCTGTCAAAACTAGGTACCCAATCCCCCACATCCATTGCTGTCAGAGGAAGGGCGAGGAGTAGAAACAGCGGAACTTCCATTTTTAACTGATATTCCACATCAGGCTTTGCATGGTACAGAATAAGGTGTCAAGTCTCTAATCTAAGTAAACAAACAAGGACAGATGCGCTTCTAAGTGCAGACTGTAAAACATTTTAATAACATCTTTAAAATCTAGAGCATGGCAACTCACAAAGGCATCTATTAAAAGTGCATGTAAGTGGTCCCAAGAGGGAATGTCAACAGCTCACCGTCCCCACCAGGAAGCATCGAGTACAGTCAGGAGATGTATCTGTGGTC
>BLSH010331201.1:10005-41754 GCA_018402905.1 Glandirana rugosa | reverse complement strand
CTCAGCCACTTCCCGGCCGTCATTCTGCATACGGCGGTCGGGAAGTGGTTAAAAGAGGCATCTGTGGTAAAGCTGTCCACATAGACTTCCCTTGCAGTGCCATTGACATCATCCCTTATATGCTGCGCTCCTTCAAGCCTTGCTTTCAGATCACTCTACTGCAGGGTAGGTTTCCCAGTCATGATTGCAGACTGACAGCGGTGAGAGCTGGCGGTGCGGAGGATGGTCTATGTGGACAGCTTTACCCCGGATGCCTGCATACTTAGATGTGCCTCTTTTAATCATCAACCATGTAAGTTACTAAATGTTGTACCTTCATTAAATGTAATCATATTGCTACACTTAGAGGTGCCTCTCTTCTCTTTTATACTCTGAAGCTCCTGCTGGATTTTGCTTTTAATCCCCTTGTGGAGGCTGCCATTTGTGGATGGACATTTTATGGTTACACAACCTATTACATTGTTATAATCTTTTTATATGGACTATAAACTGAAGGCCTTATGAATAAATGGTTGTGGAATGAATCATCTGACTTTCCATTATTTCTTATGGGGAAATTTGCTTATATCTAATATATCTATATCGATAGATAGATAGATAGATAGATAGATAGATAGATAGATAGATAGATAGATAGATAGATAGATAGATAGATAGATAGATAGATAGATATAGAAATACAAGTGCTTTGGATTACAAGCATATTTCTGGAATGAATTATGCTTGCAATACAAGGTTTTACTCCAAGGTTAGTTACTAAAGGATAGCACTAAAAACACAATGACCCAGGGAGATTCTTCAGCCGCCTTTCTGAGATTTGAATATCATCCCTTGACCTCCAATATACAGAAGGTCAGGAGAGAATCATGCACTATTTCTACTGGTCTTGCTGTTGCATCATTGTGGACTTTGTTTCATGAAACACCACAACATATATTTGGAAACAAATGTTAAGGTTTTGCAGCATTGGACATGAGATTCCCAAAAGGTCTGAGAATTCTTCCCCCACATGTATTATTATCTTAACAAGCTGCATGTCCTATCATCAAAGGAGAAGGGATCCCACGGTAGCAATTCTACAAAGCCTTATGTAAAGCCTATGCACAAGTATAAATCGGGGCATTTTGTGCTCATATAGGTCTTTTAAGACCCATATGCTGCTTAAGGAAAAATAGCTAAACATTGTTCATCATTTTCAAGAATTCCTATTTGGATTATGGATGACTTTTCTTCAGTAAGTTTAAATTCCATTTGATTATTTGTCACAAATCAACTATTAAATAATACATTTCTCCATGCACATATATTCTTACAAAATATAAAAGTAAACACATTTTTAAAGTGTGGACACTCATTGATGATAAGCTACATACAGTATCTCACAAAAGAGAGTACACCCCTCACATTTTTGTAAATATTTTATTATATCTTTCATGTGACAACACTGAAGAAATTACACTTTGCTACAATGTAAAGTACTGAGTGTACAGCTTGTATAACAGTGTAAATTTGCTGTACCCTCAAAATAACTCAACACACAGCCATTAATGTCTAAACCGCTGGCAACAAAAGTGAGTACACCCCTAAGTGAAAATGTCCAAATTGGGCCCAATTAGCCATTTTCCCTCCCCAGTGTCATGTGACTCATTAGTGTTACAAGTTATCGGGTGTGAATGGGGAGCAGGTATGTTACATTTGGTGTTATCACTCTCACTCTCTCATACTGGTCACTAGAAGTTCAACATGGCAAAGAACTCTCTGAGGATCTAAAACAAGTATTGCTGCTCTACATAAAGATGGCCTAGGCTATAAGAAGAATGCCAAGGCCCTGAAACTCAGCTGCAGTGCAATGGCCAAGACCATACAGCGGTTTAACAGGACAGGTTCCACTCAGAACAGGCCTCGCCATGGTCGACCAAAGAAGTTGAGTGCATGTGCTCAGCGTCATATCCAGAGGTTGTCATTGGGAAATAGTATGAATGCTGCCAGCATTGCTGCAGAGGTTGAAGGGGTGGGAGGTCAGCCTGTCAGTGCTCAGACCATATGCCACACACTGCATCAAATTGGTCTGCATGGCTGTCATCCCAGAAGGAAGCTTCTTCTAAACACGATGCACAAGAAAGCCTGCAAACAATTTCTAAAAACAAGCAGACTAAGGACATGGATTGCTGGAACCATGCCCTGTGGTCTGATGAGACCAAGATAAACTTATTTGATTCAGATGGTGTTAAGCATGTGTGGCGGTAACCAGGTGAGGAATACAAAGATAAGTGTGTCTTGTCTAAATTCAAGCATGGTGGTGGAAGTGTCATGGTCTGGGGGTGCATGAGTGCTGCCGGCACTGGGAAGCTTCAGCTCATTGAGGGAACCATGAATGTTAACATGTACTGTGACATACAGAAGCAGAGCATTATCCCCTCCCTTTGGAGAGTGGGCCGCAGGTCAGTATTCCAACATGATAATGACCCCAAAAATACCTCCAAGATGACCACTGCCTTGCTAAAGAAGCTGAGAGTAAAGGTGATGGACTGGCCAAGCATGTCACCAGACCTAAAACCCTATATGTTATACAAGTTGTACACTATTTTACATTGTATTGTGATGTACTATATATCCAACAGACTCACCACACACCAAAGTTTCTTGCTCAGTGTAGGAATGCACTTTATTCTTTATTATGATCTGTGCAAACTGCACAACAGTTCAAGTGTCCCAGCTCTTCATCAAGTGCATGTGCCTGGGACTATCAGACTATAACCTGATAGTTAATCTACTTATAATTATTTAACACTGCTTCTTTTGCATATTGCCTTTCTGTGCATGTTTCTTAATGAATATCTCTCTGATCTCCTAAATTTCTAGTGCTACCCAAATACCATTGACAGTGCATAATTTCCAAATATCTTTGTTTACAAACAAACAAACTGTGTAGTAGGTGATTGCGGGTCGCCAGCAGACTTCGAGTCTTCACGACCCGCTACCACACTGAGGAAGCACGCGGCAGGCACGAGAGTGCTCGCCCCCTAGCCACGCATGCATTTATAAATGGTGATTCGCGTTATGCTGCCACTCTGCAGCAGTAAATGTACACAAGCCGGTCTTTAACCAGTTAAAAATCCATACCAGACCCTTATTCTGGCATGCAGCCTGGCAGGTTAGGAAAGGTGGGGGGATGAGCAAGCCCCCTCCTGTACCAAATAAGGCCACATGCCCTCAATATGGCGGGAGGGTGCTGTGGGATGGGGGGCTCGCCCCCCCACCCCATTGTACCTTGTCCCCATATTGCTGGGGACAAAGGCCTCTTCTTAAAAACCCTGGGCTGTGGTTGTCAGGGTCTGCAGGCAGGGGGCTTATTGGAATCTTGAAGCCCCCTTTAACAAGGGGGCCCCCAACTCCCGGCCCCCCCATGTGAATGATTACTGGGTACATAGTACCCCTACCCATTCACTAAACAAGTGGCAAAAAGTAAAAAATTAAAAAATAGCATCCCCTCGATGTAAGTCCATTGTCAATCACGTCGACCACAGGACCAGAAAAAAAAGAAAACATGAAAAACACTCCCACCACCTGGGAGGCCTCCTGCTGACTGCCTTCTCTCCACCTTGACATTTCTTATATAGGTAAGGGACAGGGCCACCTGGCTACATCACTCAGTGGTACCGCCCCTTCTGACATCACGGACTGGTGCATGCTAGCCAAACACCCCACGAACACCCTGCAAATTCGGGTGTTCGGTGAATGGCTGAATGGGAAAATGTTCAGCCCAAACTGATCCTCGAGCCGAACCATTCTCCCATCCTTATTCTTGAGGCCCTAAAGCTTGGCGGGTTTTTTGAAGTTGCCATTTTTTGTCATAATTTTTTTTAACCACTTCAGCCCCGGAAGGATTTCCCACTGTAGAACCAGATCACTTTTTACAATTTGGCACTGTGCTGCTTTAACTGCTAATTGCGCGGTCATGCAATGCTGTACCCAAACAAAATGTGTGTCCTTTTTTTCCCACAAATAGAGCTTTCTTTTGGTGGTATTTTATCACCTCTGCACTTTTTATTTTTTGCAATATAAACAAAAGAAGAACGAAAATTTTGAAAAAATGATATTTTCTACTTTTTTTTATTAGAAAAATACAATAAACTAAATTTTAGTCATAAATTTTTGCCAAAATGCATTTAGCCACATGTCTTGGGTAGAAAAAAAGTAAATTAGTGTATATTTATTAGTTTGCGCAAAAGTTATAGCATCTACAAACTAGGGTACATTTTCTGGAATTTACGCAGCTTTTATTTTATGACTGCCTATCTCATTTCCTGAGGTGCTATGATGGTAGGGCAGTACAACCCCCCCCCCCCCCAAATGATCCCATTTTGGAAAGTAGACACCCCAAGGAATTAGCTGAGAGGCATGTTGAGCCGTTGAATATTTTATTTTTTTGTCACAAGTGATTGAAAAATGACAAAAGAAAAAATTACACAAAGTTGTCACTGAAATTATATATTGCTCCCACATACCATGGGTATATGTGGAATTACACCCCAAAATACATTCTGCTGCTTCTCCTGAGCATGGGGATACCCCATGTGTGAGACTTTTTGGGAGCCTATCCGTGTATGGGACCCCAAAAACCAAACACCGCCTTCAGGATTTCTAAGGGCGAAAATGTATGCCTTCACCCCACAATATCTATCACAGTTTCGGAGGCCATAAAATGCCCAGATAGCACCCCCCCCCCCCAAATGACCCCATTTTGGAAAGTAGACACCCCAAGCTATTTGCTGAGAGGCATGTTGAGTCCATGGAATATTTTATATTTTGCTACAAGTTTCAAGGAAATAATTTTTTTCACAAAGTTGTCACTAAATGATATGTTGCTTGAGCATGCCATGGGTATATATGAAATTACCCCAAAATACACTCTGCTGCTTCTTCTGAATATGGAGATACCACATATGTGAGACTTTTTGGCAATCTAGCCACACACAGGACCCCAAAAACCAAGCACCGCCTTCAGGCTTTCTAAGTGCGTAAAATGGTGATTTTACCCCACACTACCTATCACAGTTGCGGAGGCCATGAAATGCCCAGATAGAACCCCCCCCCAAAATGACCCCAATTTGAAAAGTAGACACCCCAAGCTATTTGCTGAAAGGCATGTTGAGTGCATGGAATGGTGGGGTGAAAGCATATATTTTCTCCCTTAGAAATCCTGAAGGCAGTGATTGGTTTTTGGGGTCCCGTACGCGGATAGGCTCCCAAAAAGTCTCACACATGTAGTATCCCCGTACTCATAATTTTAGTGACAACTTTGTGTAAATTTTGTTTTGTCATTTTTCAATCACTTGTGACAAAAAAATAAAATATTCCATGGACTCAACATGCCTCTCAGCAAATAGCTTGGGGTGTCTGCTTTCCAAATTGGGGTCACTTGGTGGAGTTTTGAACTGTCCTGGCAGTTTATGCCCAACATCACCCACTCTTCTAACCACTTGAACCACCAATTCTTTTCTGATACTTTTTGTTTACATGAGAAAATACTTTATTTTGCTAGAAAACAACTTAGAACCCTCAAACATTATATATATTTTTAAAGCAGAGGCCCCACAGATTAAAATAGTGGGCATTGCAATTTTTTTTTACAAAGTATTTGTGCAGAAATTTTTCGCAAAAAAAGAATGCTTTTTTGAATTTTAATGCACAAAAACACACTATATTGCAAAAATATTTGGTGAAGTATAAAAGAGGATCTTATGCCGAATGCATAGACACCAATCATGACTTGCTTTAAAAATAATGCACACCCGCGATGCGGCGACAAACTATATACAAAACCCTTTAAAAGCCTTTAGAGGTTACCACTTTAGATCTGCAGAGGAGGTCTATTGCTAGAATTACTGCCCATGATCTGACATTCACAGTGATACCTCACATGCATGGTGAAGTTGCTGTTTACATACAATACATGACCGACACTTGTGCTCACCTTTGCGTGCGTGCACAGGGGGACAGGGGTGCATTTTTTTTTAATTATTCATTTTACCTCTTATTTTATTTTTACATTGTCCCTTTCATCTTTTTTTGATCATTTTTATTGTTATCACAGGCATTTTAAATATCCCTTATGATAAAAATAGGTAGTGTCGCATATTTTATTTTTTAAAATTTGGGGTCTACTAGACTCTAGATCTTTCCTCAGTCCTTAAAGCATCTCACCACACCAATATTGGTGTGATAAGATGCTTTCCCAATTTTCCAATGTCGCTGTTTATATCTGGCGAAACCAAAGTCACAAAATGCTCGTAGCCTCTGGTTTCTTAGGCCATAGAGATGATTGGAGCCATTCTAGTCTTTGATCAGCTCTATGGTCAGCTGGCGGAACCACCGTCTGCATTCTCATGTTCCCCGGTGGGACAGGAGAGCCTGAGAAGGCCAGCAACATACTAGTACTTTGTACTAGTACTATGATCACTATTTAGAAAACCGCCCTTCATCCACCCACTTCTAATAGTGGGCATAGCCCCTTTTTAAAAATATATACTGGGGCATAGGGGCAATCCACCTCAATTTCCACCCAACATTACATTAAATTATAAAACACATTAGCAATAAAACATTGCAGGTAAGCAGTAACATAAAAAAATACATACCTAAGAAAACACGATGAAAAACAGTAAAAAAAAAAAAAAGTAACAAAATGTTACAGGAGTGCATAAAAAATATTAACAATAGAGAGAGATAAGAGAGAGAGAGAGAAAAAAGAAATGCAACCTTTTTTTGGCTTTTTTATTTTATATTTTCTTTGTTTTTTTAACATTTTTTATTTTTTTTTGTTGTTTTAAAAAAAAGTATTTTTTTTTTTTTGGTACACTTTTTTTTGTAACTAAACTGTAATGATTCCAGGTTTGGGTCTCTCAAAATGCACTGGTATCTTTGGAGACCCTATGTAAGTGTTCCCTATCACTGTGTCGTGCTGTACCCTACGCTAATATATCATTCAGCAAAGCCAATTGGAATAAATATAGAGACACTTTTTTGTATCAGCCTTATGGGCAATTAGGTATGGTGCCAATAACTGGTCGTTAAGGTCCACCCCTCCCATATTAAGGTTGTAGTCGTGGACACAGAGGGGTTTCTCTAAAACACCAGTCATGGAAGGAATTTGGACAGTCGTATCTGCATGAAGGGAGGTCAGAACAAAAACATTCCGATTGTCCCTCCACTTCACCCCGAGCAAATTATTACACTTCAAGCAGGCTCTCTCCCCCTGTCTAAGATGCGAATCTACAAGCTGTTGGGGCAATTATATTGCACTGTGCCACATGCGCCAATTTGACATCAAGTCCCACGCAATCTTGCCAGCACTCCCTATGTAGTCTGGGCATCCTTCCAGCTCTACGTGACTGTCTTTTCCCTTGTAAACCATAAAACTATATGTATAGCCTGTGGCCCTGTCACAGAGCTTATACATCTTGACCCCTTATCTGGCACGCTTGCTGGGGAGAAACTGTTTGAAAGCAAGACAGCCAGAAAATGTAATCAGGGACTCATCCACGCACACAATTTGGTTGGGAATAAAAAGTGCTGCAAACTGTTGGTTTAAGTGGTTTACGAGGGGCCCAATTTTGTAGAGCCGATCATATTCAGGGTCACCCCGTGGACGACAGAGTTCATTGCCACTGAAGTGCATAAACCACGGGATTTGCTTGCATCGTGCCCTGGCCATTGAAGCAGAGAACAAAGACATATGGTAAATGGGGTCAGTGGACCAATATGACCGCAACTCCGATTTTTTTGTTATGCCCATGTTGAGGGAAAGACCCAGAAAGGACTTAAATTCGGTAACCGTAATTGATTTCCAGTCTCTGGCAATGGATAAATGGGGATTAGCGGCAATGTATTGACCAGCATATAAATTGCTTTGATCCACTATAGATCTGTAGATATCTTTGGTGAAAAACAGTGAATAAAAATCAATGGCCTTAAAACCAACTGTATCTGGGTTGGCCAGTGAATGGGGGAAGTAGGAGCACTGAATCAGTGGCGGGTTGCCAATTAGGGTTAGCAAATTCAGTGGAAAGGGCACTATGGGTTCTGCAGGCCTGTCTTTGTGGCTGCGGGTGGCTACTTGTGCTAGCCACACCACCTTGAACTGCACTTATGGGACTCGCCATGTCACCAAGTGTTACTGCAGTGCTGGTTGTATAACCAGGGAGTACCAAGCCGCTGGTGCTTGCCAGTTCACCAGAAGGAGGAGCGGCGCTAGTACTGGCTCTCTGATCAGCATCACCCGTGACACTTATACGGTGATCACAGGTGACAGGGGGTAATCAAGAAGTTAAAACCTTTAATGGGGGGGTAAGGGGTATTTATACCTACCTGGGCCTACTACTAACCTACCCTAACACTGATTTAGTGTCACAAGTACAGTGATCAGTAAAATCAGATCACTGCACTCAGTGACACAGTGACAGGGGGTGATAGCAATGAAGGGGTTAACTGGGGCGATCAAGGGGTTAAAAGTGTGCCTAACGTGTACTGGTGTTAGTGTAGTTTTGTGCAACTCACGGTTAGATGCTCTCTCTCCCTCGCCGGAACCGAAAAGGGCTTTAGGGAGGGAGATGAGCTCACTTCCTCTGCCTCTGTTTACATTACAGAGGCAGAGGAGCTATTTCATTGGCCAGGACCGATCAGAGGGTCCAGGCCAAATATCATTGGCCTGGCCCTGTAGACTAATCGGTCCCAAAGCAAATTTGATCACAGTGAGCACGGCGTGAGCACGCGATCGCGGCCGCTGTCACCTGGCAGCGATTTGCGAAGCCAATTTGCCACCGTCAAGTCATGGCGGGTGGTCGGCAATTGGTTAAAATTTAGAAATTTAGTAAAATCCATTTTTTTTCACGTTTTTTTTTAAATACTGTCACCACTGCAGTACAGCATCATCATATTACTGGTGTGGTGGTGATCATGGATACTGACTGGTGACAGTATGTTTAAAAAATAACAATTTGTTGTTCAATTTTTTATCATTTTTTTTTCTTGTTGTAACATTTATTTTTACATACTTAACTGTAACACTGTACTACTGTCACGTACCTGGTGGATGAGTCTGGCTATTGCAGGAGTAACCTCTCTTGCGACCCTGATTCGTGAACCCCTGGTAGAGCAGACAGGTGGCTCAGGAGTGAGGATGGCACGAGGGTTGAGATGGTCACCGGTGACAACTGAAGAGGTGCTTCCGGTCTCGTGCTGGTTGAATAGAGTGGTGGTACAGGCCGGGTCGGTAGCTAGCTGACGGTGCAGTACAGAGGGAGCAGGCAGAAGAATGGTCGGGCACAGGCAGAGTTTGTCAACGGGCTGGCAGCAAAGGTACAAGGGAGCAGGCAGGAGAGTGGTCGTGGGTAGCCGAGGTCGGTGCAGGCAGTGATCAAGCAGGGTCGGGACAAGCCGGGTCACAGGAACAGGTATCAGACAACAGGAAGCTCTGGAACACACACACCAAACGCTGTAGATCAGACAGCAGAGTCTGTGTGCTGCTAAGCTGTTTAAATAAGGCAGCTTGGCTCCAATCAATGAAATCACCTTGCACAATTGTTAACCCTTAGTGACCCCAGCACTGGCTAGCAGATCCATGACATGCATGCATAGGTGCAGAAAGTCCACTTTAGTCACAGATTTTCTTCCTAACAACTACTCTGAGGGGGCGATGCTAAACTGGAGCAGTCAAAATTGCGTATAAATATATATATATATATATATATATATATATATATATATATATATATATATAAAATTTTGCCTGCACATGTCGCCCAGCCACAATATATGTACTGTGGCTGTTCGGCAAGTGGATAAGCTATAGAAAGTGCTGACAAACCTACCTAAAACTCCTGTAATCCTTCGGCCTTATGGTGTCAGTTGTGTGACCAGTGTCTTGGTATTGACCATCCAGCTTAATTCCAGGTTTAAGGCTGAATGTCTACAATTCTTTGCTGTAGTTCTGCTCTATCCACAGTACATTAAAAATATTTTTTTCATCATTGGTTTCAGTGACCATTGTAGTCCATTAATATTCATTATGGTTCTCCTTAACTCCATGACATAATATATTTAAATTGTTGATAAATGATATCCGAACACAAAAAATATAATATGTTACAGTTCACCAGTCCTAAGATGTGGTGGATGAATATGTTTTTATTTTCAGGCTTACAATGTTTTCAGCAAGTGCAGGGAGTACCCATTGATCTTGGAAGAAATGTAGTGTCCTGTGAGCTGAAGTGAAATCATGAACAATATCTTCTTTCTGTATAATTTTAATCCCTCTGCCCCCTTTGTAACTCAGATGAAGACATGCCTGGGTGACAACCAAGGAGCCTTCCATAGATACAGGGGATGAGTGATTATAACCATCCTAGGACAGTAAGGCTCCAAGCAGACAGTACGCTTTTAAACCTCCCCTGAACATTTTATCTCGACGGCTAGAAACCGGCATCTAAAACATCTGTTTTGTCGCCTTTTGCACGTTGCATTTATCCGCGTTTTGCCGAGTTCGCATCTAGGAGCATTTTTTAACCACTTCATTACAGGACACTTATACATACCCCCTTCCTGCCCAGACCAGTTTTCAGAGCTCTCACACTTTGAATCTCAATTACTCTCTCATGCTACACTGTACCCAAACAAAATGTATAATTTTTTCTCACAAATAGAGCTTTCTTTTGATGGTATTTAATCACCGCTGTTTTTTTTTATTTTTTGCAATATAAGCGAAAAAAGAGCAAAAAATGTTGAAGAAAAAACACTTTTTTTTAGTTTCTATTGTACAATTTTGCAAAAAAGTGATTTTTCTTTATAAATTTGGGTCAAAATTTATACTGCTACATATCGTTGGTAAAAATAACCCAAATTAGAGTATATTATTTAGTGTCTGTAAAAGTTATAGAGTCTACAAGCTTTGGTACAAATTGAAAATTGATCACACCCGATGTACTGACGGCCTATCTAATTTCGTGAGACACTAAGGCCCCTTTCACACACACGGACCGTTTGTCCGTTTTTCATCCATCCGTTGATGGTTGAAAAAGGGACATCAATGCATCTCTATGGAAAAACGGATGACAACTGATGATCATGTATTTGCATCCGTTTTCATCCGCTTCCGTCAGCATCCGTTTTTTTGAACGGATGAAAATCCTATTTTTCATCCGTCAAAAAAACGGATCGGACGAAAAACGGATGTAAACTGACGAACGGTCAGTTTTTCATCCGTTTTTGCATTGGTAGTGAATGTAAAAAAAAACTGATGAAAAACTGATGACCACAGATGAAAAAACGGATGAAAAAAAACGGATGAAAAAAAACGGATGAAAAAACTGATGAAAAACGGATGAACTGATGAACTGATAAACTGATGAACGGTCCGTGTGTGTGAAAGGACCCTAACAAGCCAGGAAAGTAGAAATACCCCCAAATTACCTTTTTTGGAAAGTATACATTCCAAGGTATTTAGTAAGAGGCATGGTGAATTTTTTGAAGTTGTCATTTTTTTCCCCACAATTCTTTGCAAAATGAAGAATTTTTTATTTTTTTTTACACAAAATTGTCATAACAAGAAGTTATTTCTCATACACAGCATAATCATACTTGCAATGACCCCCAAAATACATTCTGCTACTCCTTCTGAGTATGGTGATACCACATGTGTGAGACTTTTACACAACCTGCCCACATACACAGTAGCACCTCCAGGCGTTCTACGGGCATTAATTGCACATCTAATTTGATGACAACCTATCACACTTTTGAAGGCCCTAGAGCAACAGGACAATGGAAACACCCACAAAGGACCCTCTTTTTTAATTCAAACAACCTAACGTATAATCTATGAGGCATAAGGAGTCTTTTGAACGGTTCATTTTTTTCCAGAAGTTTTTGGAAAATGTGGGAAAAAAATTAAAACGCTTTTTTTTTTTACACAAAGTTGTCCATTTATAAGATATTTCCAACACATAGCATGTACATAGCAAAAATGACACCCCAAAATACATTCTGCTACTACTCCTGAGTATGGCAATACCACATATGTGAGACTTTTACACAGCCTGGCCACATACAGAGGCCCAACATTGACATAGCACCTTCAGGCATTTTCGAATAAATGACACATATAATTTCCTGACAACCTATCACACTTTGGAAGGCCCTGGAGCACCAGGACAATGGTAATGCCAAAAAAGACACCATTTTAGAAAACAAACACCCCAATGTGTAATCTATGGGGCATAATGAGTATTTTGAATGGTTCATTTTTTTCAAAATGTTTTTGGAAAATGTGGGGAAAAAATGAAAACGCATAATTTTTTACACAAAGTTAGCCATTTATAAGATATTTCCAACACATAGCATGTACATAGCAAAAATGACACCCAAAATGCATTCTGCTACTACTCCTGAGTATAACAATACCACATGTGTGAGACTTTTACACAGCCTGGCCACATACAGAGGCCCAACATTGACATAGCACCTTCAGGCATTTTAGAATAAATGACACATATAATTTCCTGACAACCTATCACACTTTGGAAGGCCCTGGAGCACCAGGACAATGGTAATGCCAAAAAAGACACCATTTTAGAAAACAAACACCCCAACGTATAATCTATGGGGCATAATGAGTATTTTGAATGGTTCATTTTTCTCGTTTTTTTTTTTTTAAATATTCTTTATTTTTTCAAAGTTTTTCCAATACACATTAACTATACAAATCCATACTTACAGTAGGCAGTGAAAACATATGCTTTACCTATCATGGCACTCATTTGACATACATTACGAGCCCAATTACACCCTCTACTAACTTAATGCAGACTAATTACGGGGCCTTGTCTACCTATACAACTGTACATGTCTTCGTATATTACTTTAGACCTATTACTTTTAGAGAGCCAAGACCACATGCTACCTACATATCCTTTTAACAAAAAGAGGAAAAAAAAAAAAAAACCACAGCACCACAAACAACACCCAGAGCCGGGAACCACTAATTAACCTCCTGACTGCGCACACCTAACCCGGTTTAAGATCTTATTTCTCTTGCATAAGTATCTGACCATATTTCCTTGAGCTTGTATATATTACCCATTGTGCCCATTTTTTCCTACACTCTTCTTCTCTCCCTATCCTGATGGCTGTAGCATACTCCATAGAAAAGATATCTGCTACTTTACTCAGCCACTGCCTGATTTTTGGAGGTGTTTCTTGCTTCCATACTGCTGGGATGCAGGATTTTGCTGCATTCAACAACTGGATCAACATTGATTTCCTGTACTTACGTTTGGGAAGGGTAGAGAGATGTAGGAGATACCCTGCCGGTTCCTCTCCCAAGTCGTATTCGGTCAAGTATTTTATAATCTCTCGTACACTTTCCCAAAACCTGTCTAGCTTGTCACAAGACCAAAAAATATGCAGTAGAGAACCCTCGTCTTTTCCGCATCTCCAGCATTTGTTCTCTTCATCAGGAAAAACCCTCTTTAACAGAGAAGGGACCCTGTACCATCGTGTAACAATTTTATATGACAACTCCTGGTATTTAGTTGCTACCGAAGAGTAATGAGCAAAATACAGAATTCGCTCTCGTTGCTCTTCGGAAAATGTACGACCTAAGTCTCTTTCCCACTTCTGTATGAAGCTTGGTATGTAGCCTTCCTTAGGCTCTGTTAATATTTTATATACCTCTGACACTCCGTGGCTGATGGGGCCTTCTGTCGTACATAAATCCTCCATGGGCGAGTTTCTCCGTACTGTTACCCCCTTTTTAATAATACTTCCGAGAAAGTGGGTCAATTGCTGAACTTTCCATGCGTTAAGAGGCGGGTCGAACATCACCTGTATTTCAGTTTTAGTTTTAATTGATCCATCTGTCAAAAAGTCCCCTAGTCTCGTTTTTGCTGTATTTACGGTATATTTAAAGCATTTATCCGTACATCCCGGTTGAAACGCGGGATTACCTATTACAGGGTACACTGGAGTCGTCTCCCCTTCTGATTTAGGGAAGAGCCGACTCTGCTGCACCACACGTATAGTGGCCCCTATGGTTGGATGTTGACGTAGGGGGCCTATTGACCTATGGCGTATCCACGGCAAACAGTCTAAAGGTATCTTAGAGCAGGATTGCTCTATCCTTACCCATGCTTTACCTGCTCCTGCCTTACACCAATCCAGTACCCTCGCCAGGTGTATTGCCTGGTAGTATCGTATTGGGTCAGGGAGTGCCATGCCTCCGTGTATTTTTGCCATTGCCAGCACAGAATAGGAAATTCTAGGTTTTGCCTTTGCCCAGATAAATCTCGCGAACGCACATCGCACTGATTTCAAAAATGAAGTTGGGATTACGATCGGAAGCGTTTGAAATAAATAAAGCAGTCTCGGCAAGATGTTCATTTTTAAAATA
Organism: Glandirana rugosa; assembly: GCA_018402905.1. NCBI lineage: Eukaryota > Metazoa > Chordata > Amphibia > Anura > Ranidae > Glandirana > Glandirana rugosa. Next base: position 27,308 of record BLSH010331201.1, on the reverse strand, counting down.
GCATTCCTACCCATCCATGAGTATTGACCCTTGTGCCACCTGTCCATATCTGAGATCAGATCCCGCAATAAAGGAGGAAAGTTTGCAGTAAATAATTCTCCGAGAGTAGAGGTTAATTTTACCCCAAGATATGTCAGGAAGGAAGGCGCCCATGGAAAGGGAAATGCTGTCCGTATCGCTTGTACCCTTTGAGAGGTCAATGAAATATTTAGCATTTCTGATTTATGGACATTGACCTTAAAATTCGAGAGATCGCTATATTGATCCAGTTTGCTTACTAAGTTAGGCAGTGTAGTTTCAGGTGACGTAATAAAGAATAGCATATCGTCGGCAAAGGCCGACACTTTATACTCTTCCTTATCAATATTGACCCCTGAATATCTACACTTCCTCTTATATGTCGTAGAAGGGGCTCTAAGATTAAAATAAAAATCAGTGGGGATAATGGACAGCCTTGTCTAGTGCCATTAGACAGTGCAAAGTACGGGGAAGTTACCTCGTTTATTTTCACTGCTGCTTTGGGAGATGAGTAAATGGCATTAATCCACTTGCTGAAAGCTTCTCCGATTCCTATATATTTCAACGTCTCCTTCAGAAATTGCCAATCCACCCTGTCAAAAGCTTTCTCAGCGTCGGCTGACCAAAGACACAAAGGAATTTTCTGAGCATGAGCCAGATGGATAATGTCCAGTACCTTGGTGGTGTTGTCCTTTATCTCTCTGGTGGGCATAAACCCAGTTTGATCAGGGTGGATGACCCTCTGAAGGAGGGGTTGTAGTCTGATTGCCAAGATCTTTGTAAAAATTTTTATATTGGCATTTAATAAAGAAATAGGCCTGTAGTTCTTGCATTGAGTGGAATCCTTGCCATCTTTTGGAATCACTATGATATGTGCTCTCAGCATATCTTCCGAAAGAGTCTGATCGTCTAATAGTGAGTTAAATGCATTAACCAGTCTAGGAGCCAGTTCTTGAGAAAAGCTCTTATAGTATTCTATAATAAATCCATCAGGACCTGGCGCCTTGTGAGGCTTAAGTTTCTTAATTGCCATCATATATTCATCCACTGAAATAAGGGCATTTAAAGACCGAGTAATGTCTTCCTCAAAGATGGAAATACCAGAAGACATCAAATAGTCCCTAATTTGCTGTTGTCTTTCTGCTTGCTGATCTAATGTTGTAGTGCCAGATATATTATACAATGAGAGATAGTATTCCCTGAAAGCCTTCCTTATATCATCTGAGGCATTACCTCTCTCTCCTTTCTCCGAGTCTATATATGGGATGTACCGGTTGAGATTAGCTTCACGTAGCGAATTGGCCAGTACTCTCCCTGATTTATTCCCGTGCTCATAGGAAACATTTCTGAGCCTTTGTCTATATACTTGTGTTTCCTGTAAGAGTAACGCTGATAGTTTTTCGCAGTGTATCCTGAGGTCTATTGCCGCCACATGTGAAAGCGATTTTTTGTGAAGTATTTCAAGATCGGTTACTAATTTCAGCTGACCTTGAAATAGGGCCTGTCTTTTTTTCTTTGCTTCTGTTGCCTTTTGAATCAATATTCCTCTCATAACGCACTTGTGAGTCTCCCATAGTACCAATGGGGATATATCCTCTGTATCATTTTCAGAAAATACTCTCTTTAATACTGCTGAGAGTTCATCCCTCATTGGTCCTTCCTGGATCAGACATTCATTTAATTTCCAAGACCAGGCTCTCGGGCCTGGCTTCTCCCACTGCAGGTCTATCCAGACCGGAGCGTGGTCAGATATCGTTTGCGTGCCAATATTGGAATTTACTACTTTTGTTAGAAGACCGTGTGAGACCAAGACATAATCTATTCGGGAATAACTATTGTGTGGGGCTGAGAAAAAGGTGTAGTCCCGATCCTTGGGGTGTTGCAATCGCCAGATATCGATTAACCGCATTGATTGTAAGGCCTTTTTCACCCGGCGAAGATACGAGTAAGATAAATGCGAGGCTGACTTAGACACATCTAGCAGTGGATCTAATGCCATATTAAAGTCACCTCCCATAATCAGTCCCCCTTCCATAAAGTCTTGGAGAGAATTAAGAATACGTTCTAAGGACCATAGCTGTGTTTGGTTAGGCAGGTAGATCGAAGCTAGTGTAACCTTGCATCCTGCCAGTTCACCTTTAAGAAACAGGAACCTTCCTTCTTGATCACTCAACTGATCTTTTAAGGTCCAGGCGACTGACTTTGAGAGCAATATACTCACCCCTCTTGTCTTTGATATGGGGGAGGTACTATGTATCATATAGGGAAAGTGTTGGCTCTGAAAGTTGGGCACCTTTCCCCTTTGGAAGTGAGTCTCCTGCATAAACACAACCTGTGCCCTCATGCGCCGTATCTCGTGTATTACGGATGTACGTTTCTCCGGTATATTTAAACCGTTCACATTCAAAGATAGGCATTTTATACTTGACATGATTGGATCCCGGCTCTTCTGTTAAAAAAAAAAAAAAAAAAAGAGCAGGAGTGGGCCTAACCTAAGGGGAGGGGAGTGGAACCCCAACCACCGAGCAGTGGTGCTCCACCCAGACATCTTCCACTTAATACAAGAATTTAAGAAGATAAAGAAAAAAAAAAAAAAAAAGGACCACAACACATCACGGAGAGCACTGAAGGTGTACAGGCTCAGTCCAGGCCCTCCGTGGATGGTAGAGAAGGGGGTGTGTGCAGAATCTGCACACTGTATGCCGATATTTCTTCTCTAAAAAGAAAACCATTCCCTACTGACCTTAACAATTTAAATCCTACGCTGCCTTAACAGTATTACCAAAGGTTCTGATTCCCATTTGACACTGATCCAAAAGCCCCTCTGAACCAGTGTACACGGGCGTTGTTTTAACATTAGTAGATCTACAGCCCCGTCCAGATTCCTGTTCTACAGAGATAATCTTTACGCACAACTTGTACAGAAATACCTTGGTTTTTATATTCGATCTGTAATGTTATCTCCTAGACCATTACTAGTACGGGGACCTATTATGTTCTGCAAAAATTCCTGGATCCAAGTCTAAAATAAAAAAAAACCCATTACGGAAAGCTCTGGGAGTGTACAGGCACTAACAAAGCCTGATACAGAGGGGGATGTGTACGGCAGCAGAATTTATGCTGATATCACTTCTCATGGAGGGAAAGCACTCCCTACTGACCATGTCGTTTTAAGACCCATAATGCCATTGAAGTACCATCAAAAATTCTGCCTCCCATTGGACGTTACGTTGATCTAAAGCATTACTTGGTCTACATATATAAACCTTATTTTAACAATTTGAATCAAGCCTAAAAAAAAAAAATTTAAAGTAACCAATGTATGGCCACATCTTGTGAAGATATTTTCTATACTCAGACAACTCCAAATCTACCGCCAGAACCAATTCCCTGTCTTGGTGAAGCTGTAGTATTTTTACCCTGACAATTCCCAATACCTGATCCTGTAGTTCAGAAAAACTACCTGGGATATTTCAAAGGGAAGCAGACTTTTGAATATAGCCCATCAGTTTTCTTATGACTCTTACACTAAGATTAGAGTTCCACAGGCAGTAATTCCTCCGGGCCATTTTTCTTGACGGGGTTGTACACCTCTTATAGCTTTAGGGAACGCCAAAAACTAGGAACCCCCTCCCCCTTCTCTTACTAATTGCTAGCAGTTTCCTCTGGCCTTGAAACAAAAAACAAAAAAAAAAAACACCCACAACACAAGGACCAAGTGAAATCCCAAGTTTTATACTCAGGTTTTAAAATCTATAGGTGTCCAATCCGAAACCAGGATGGCCTGAATATCTAACTTATTGAACATCTCCGGAAGCTCTGTTGGTGTTCTTAAAGTAAAAGATTGTCAGCCTTTTTGAATGTTAAGGTGGAATGGAAAACCCCATCTGTAAGTAGCGCCTTCTTCCTTCAATTTTTCTAGCAGTGGTTTCATATTACGGCGTAGCTGTAGTGTGTATCTAGATAAATCAGGCAGAACTTGAATCAGGGACCCATTAAAGTCGATATGCCCTTTTTGCCAAGCTTTCCTGATAATCTCCTCCTTGATTCGGAAAAAGTGCACTCTACACAGCGTATCTCGTGGTCTGCCATCAGGCAGAGGATTGGGGCCTTGGATCCGGTGTATCCTGTCTAATTCCAGGTCGGCTGCCGGATCTCTTTCCAAAAGTTTGTTTAATATACCAGACACCACTGAACGTAGCTCCCCGACAGTTATTTCCTCGGGTATCCCCCTTAGCTTCAAATTTTTTCGCCTACTCCTGTTTTCTAAATCATCTTGATGCAGACGCATGGCATATAATTGTTGCGACTGTAAAGACACTTGTGCCTCTAACATATTCAACCTCTGGACAGAATGGTTTTGAATTGCCGTCTGTGCCCCCTGGGTTACCTCCATAGTATCTACTCGAATAGCCAGGCCTTGAATATTGTCCTTGACTTCCTTAAGCTCCTCTCTGAGTGTCTGCTGTAAGGCAAGTGTCATACGATCCATGTCTGACTTAGTAGTCAGGCAGGAAAAAAAAAGCCCTGGTGTTAGGGTCAAGCAGCATAGCTGATAACCCCGGGGGTTGTTGTAATACCTGCTGTGGTGGCTGTAGTGGCTGCTGTGGTGCTTGTTGTAGAGGCTACTGTAGAGGCTCCTGTAGCAGTAATGTCTGTGCTGCCGGCGATGGTATGTGTGCTGATACGTGCTGATTATTGTTGTATTGTATCAAAGCTTGCTCCTTACTGACCTGGGTGATATACCTCCTGCTTCCTACATCCAGAGAGGGTGTCACTCTCTGGGTCTCGTGGCTTAACTCCTGCTGCACACACTGTCCTTGCACCCTCACTAACTCCTCTGGGCAACCTTTGCGGTTTAATCCGGGAGCCAAGCCGACTGTATTTAGTGTTCCCAATAGTGCAGACCCCGCTGTTACTTCAGCCCAAGTCTTCCCCATCTCCTCAATCTGGGGCCGCTCGTCTACAAGATTGTATAGAGTATTCAATGTAGCAGTTTCACCTACCTCGTTTGAGGCGACCATGGACTTCATGGACTTCTCCGCTGTGGAGGGGGTACCAAGTACGGCATGAACTGCATGTATGGCAGATGTAACGGGTACCTCGTCTCTCCCGTCTGCCCCCCGCTTACTCTGCCCTCTCTGCTCTCCCCCCTCCATATCCTCCAAATCCTCCGGTGTCGGCACCTGCCTTGAGACACCCACTCCCCCGCCCTCAGCAACTGTACTATGTACCGCAGTCAATGCGTGCTCTAAGGATCCCTCCGTGAAGTGAGCGTCTCGAGAGGTTGCTCTCAGCTGGTCCTGGACACTGATACACGTCCGCATTGAAGGAGGAGAGGAAGGAGATCGCTCCGGGATTTGTTGTGAGACCTCGGTGCGTGGAGAAAAAAAGTAAGCGAGTGCTGCGCTGCGTGTAACCGTTCCGATGCCTAGCGGCTGCAGCTGCTTCCTCTGCCCTTTCTTGGAGCCTTTTGGCATGCTTTAGGTATCGCACTCAATGCCTTCTTCTGCCTTGCTTTGCCTTATGCTGCCTTGTGCTGCGGTAAATCCAAGCTCAAAGCCGTTCCCACAAACAGAACAAACACATCAATAAGATCAGCTGTAACGGACAATGTCTGGATGGAGCACCTGTCGGAGCCTTACTCACTCACTCCGCCATTGCAGAGCCACACCCTCCACCATTTTTCAAAATGTTTTTGGAAAATGAGGGGAAAAAATGAAAACGCATAATTTTTTACACAAAGTTGTCCATTCATAAGATATTTCCAACACATTGCATGTATATAGCAAAAATGACACCCCAAAATACATTCTGCTACTCCTCCTGAGTATGGTGATACCACATGTGTGAGACTTTTACACAGCCTGGCCACATACAGAGGCCCAACATTCATCTCCAGGTGTTCTAGAGACATAAATCACACACATAAATTCCTGCCAACCTATCACATTGTTGAAGGCCCTTCATATTTCTAACACATAGCATGTACTGTACATACCAATTACAAACCAAAATACAATCTGCTGAGCAAAGGGTAAAGAAAAGATTACCTGCGCTTTTAGTAGTGCAGTGGTCAACAGAGGAGAGCATCGGTCCAGGCAGCAGGCAGGAACGTGGACAGCAACAGCAAAACGGGCAGGAATACTGTCCAGAGTCAGTACAGGCACAGATATTGGCAGCACAGTCAAAGCATTGGTCCAGGTAGCAGGCAGGGATGTAGTCAGCAGCAGTGAAAGGATCGTCCATGCAGAAGGCAGGAATACTGTCCATAGAACAGGCAGCAGGCAGAGATATGGTCAGTACAGCCAAAGTATTGGTCCAGGCAGCAGGCACATGGTCCATAAAAAGTCATGGGTCAGTGCAGACAGAGTTATTGTCAGTACAGCCAAAGTATTTGTCCAAGCAGGAGGCAGGACCATCAAGCTTAGGGCCTTGGTCAGGAAAGAATGGGGACAGGGGTAGAGGCTTCTCCCACCCAAATCGCTTTGAAGCCTCCGCACACTAGACCCTGTTCTGGGAATTACAAAACAAAGAGAAAACCAATAACTGTTTTTCTAAAATTACCATTCTGGAGCCCCTCACATATGTGAGATCCCTGTGTAGCAGCATGAAAGATCAGTCCAAGGGGCAGGCAAAAAGATGGTCAACAGGCCGAGGTCAGTGCTGGTAAAAGGCAGAAATAGGCAGAGGCATAGTGAATATAGTGCAGAGTCAGTTCAAGTAAAAGACAGAAATATGGCAGATACACAATGCAGATGGCAGGCAGAGGCATAGTTTATGCAGTCCAGGGTCAGTTCACGTGAAAGGCAAAAAACATGGCGGATAAACAATGCAGACAGCAGGCAGTGGCATAGTCAATAAACAGGCCAGGATCACTTCACGTGGAAGGCAGTGGTATGGTTGGTTGAGGCTCCTGGGAAATAATCAGCACAGGAATTGAAAATGGGGAAATAGAAGTCTATTTGAAATATGGGCTAATAATTTAGAAGAGTATGAAAGTGTTTGAAGCATTCTCTGTTGCAAAGGCCAGGTTGGGAGGGACATTGGGGACAACGGAAACTGGTGTCTTTCCTAACTCCTCTTTTGCTGCACACCCGACATTTTTTTTGGCGTCTTCTTCCGGTTGCTGATGGGGGAAAATGGTCAGGAAAATGACGCTCATGCAGTCTGCTGATACAATCAGAGCAAATGCTTTCTGGGGGGGATCCTTGTTGATATATCAAGGCAGTACCAATGTTTTAATTAATTTTAGGAAGGTATTGGGTCTTTCTGTTGATTTCTGGTAAGTGACGTATGCATTGTACATGGCCATATGAAAAAAGTAAATTGTAACTTTTTTGTACCAGAAGAGGGATTTTCGGGTTGATAGATAGGGCTGCAACATTTGGTCATTTAAATCCACCCCCCCCCCCATGAATTTATTGTACTCGTGGATACAGTAAGGCTTTTGAATGGGGCCGTGTCTTCTGAGAAGTTCCACCGAGGTGTCATTGTGGATTGTGAACATAATGTACACGTCTTTCCTATCTCTCCACTTCACGGACAACACTTCCTCGTTCCTGAGGCTTGCTGATTCCCCCTTTTTTAGATTTGTGTTGACATGACTCTGTGGGAAGCCCATTCTGTTTTTTCTTCCTGTACCGCAAGCCAAAGTATCCTTCGAATATAGGTGGTGGAAAAGGGGCAAACTCATATAATAATTGTCCATGTAAATATGATATCCTTTTTTGAGTAGTGGGAATGCCAATTCCCAGAATATTATCCCACTTATTCCCATGTACGGTGGACAGTCAGGGGGCTGAAGATGGGAGTCTTTTCCTTCATATACACAAAAGGCATGCACGTATCCAGTGGAACTTTCACAAAGCTTGTTGAGTTTCAATCTTTACCTGGCCCTCTTACTGGGGATATACTGCTTCATTCTCAAGCGGCCTGTGAAATGGACAAAGGATTCGTCCACGGAGATATTCTGCTCAGGGATATACATTTCAGCAAACCTTTTAGAAAAAAAAATCAATTAGGGGGCACATTTTATACAATCTATCAAGGGGGGGGGCACTGCGATTTATCGCTGAAATGCAGTAACCGCATTATCATGTCATAATGGTACCTGGGCATGACAGCTGAAAAAATTGGCATATGGTGGATGGGGTTGGTAGACCAATATGCATGCAGTTCATTTTTTTTGTAAGCCCCATTTTGACCGTAAGGCATAAAAACAATTTAAGCTCCTCCACGGTTAGAGGTCTCTATTCAAAAGAACGGACATGGAATGAGTTGGGATTGTTCCAAATGTGTTGTTGGGCATAAAGGTTTCTCTGGTCCACGATGCTTTGCACTAGCTCATTAGGGGAAAATACATTTAAAAAATCAATTTCGGAAAAACCTTCCATGTTGGCCTGCACACCTGGCTGTGCCTTGAAAGGGGGAGTTGTGGCTTACCCTGTGCTAGAAGGCAGCCACAATGGGTTTGCCAAGGAAACTGGAAGCTGGGTTTGGGCCCTAATTCTTTTCTGTGAAATTCCAGTGCTTGTACTGGGCCTCTCCTCCTGGGGTCTAGCGCCATTGGCATTTGCCAATTGGCCATTGGGGTCTCTGGCACTGCTGGTAGCTGCCTCATCTTCAAACCGTGTTCTTTTCAGATGGACTACTTCCTGCTCAAATTCAGACGATGATATACTGTCTTCAAGGGGCTCGTATTCCGAACCAGAACCGGAATCGGATCTGTAACTAGGTGCTGCTCTCATCGGTCAGGCTTAGAATTTAATATGCCTCTTCTGGAGTGTATACCCTTCCAGACATGGTGGCTGTATGACAGGTGACACTAATGGACTACTGATCAGGGACTAACAGGCTGCTCATTGGGGACTAATGGGCTGCTCATCAGGGACTAATGGGCTGCTCATCAGGGACTAATGGGCTGCTCGTCAGGGACTAATGGGCTCACGGGTTCTGGTACTCAGATGGGATGACAGGTACTCAGATGGTGTAACATGTACTCTGATAGTATGACAGGTACTCAGATGGGTTGATAGGGTACTCTGATGGACTGGCAGGTACTCTGATGGACTGAGAGGTACTCTGATGGTATGGCAGGTATTCTGATGGACTTACAGGTACTCTGATGGACTGATGGGTACTCTGTTGGTATGGTGGATACTCTAATGGACTGGTAGGTACTCTGATGGTATGGCAGGTACTCTGATGGACTGACAGGTACTCTGATGGTATGGCAGGAACTCTGATGGACTGATAGGTGCTCTGATGGACTGATAGGTACTCTGATGGACTGACAGGTACTCTGATGGACTGACAGGTACTCTGATGTGATGATAGGGTACTCTGATGGTATGACAGGTATTCTGATGGTATTGCGGGTACTCTGATGGACTGACGGGTACTCTGATGGACTGACAGGTACTCTGATGGGCTCGGACAGGTACTCTTTATTTTAGTGGAGCACAATCTTGGCACAATAAATAATAGACTAAAGTGGTAACTCAAGGTTAGGCTCTCTTCTCCTCACACTGGATCGGTGTGTGAGGAGAAGAGCACGGTAACAGTACGTTGCCGGTGGATTGTTTACATTTCATTGGCTCTTTACTCTGATCGGAGCCGGGCTTTGTCCGAGGGCCAAGCCTAGTCCCTGATCGCCGTGCACGAGCCGCGGGCACGTAGATCAACAAAGCGGCCGGCTGTGATTGTACACAGCCGGTCACGTGTTAAGAGCCAATTTCATTGGCTCTTTACCCCGATCGGGGAGGGGCTGTGTCCCGATGGACATTATCAATCTGCGATCGCTGCACTGTGGGTCCCTGGGAAGCATTACTGCCGATGTCGTTTTACTATGGCTCGGTAAGGAACTGGTTTAAATTTTTTTTTTTTAAATGGAAACGCCTGTGAACAAAACGCTCCTAGACGTGAGTTACCACGTTTAGGTGCATTTACAAGCTGTTACAGGCATTTGGCGTTTCCGTCTGAATGCATTTTTTTACTTTCCAAGAAATGCCTCTAAACTCAACTGCGTGGAAACGACCTTAAACGACCCTGTGTACATGATCTGATAAGATAACATTAGATGAGTTAAGGGGCAGCTGAAAAAAACACCCAAATGCCTCTAAACATTCGTTTAGAGGCAGCAGTGTGCACGAGGCCTTGGTGTGTTAATATAATGTGAAGAAATGAAAGAACATATAGAAAACTCTTGATCTTTGATAAACAATACACAACAAAATAATGCACTGCTCCTCTATGTGCCAAAAACAATATAATATTCTCCCCCAACACCAATGCTTGTGGTAAACAATATGATATATTTCATCACTTACATTCTACATAAATATCTTGTGAAAGTATACGTATATACCAACATGAATACCTTGTGGCCACACCATAAATCATCTCATGTGCCCATATAGTGTGTAAGAAAAGTCCCAAAATGTCCCAAAAGCAACATTAGGCCACAATAACTTTGTGAATCAGCAGTATTGTTACATCCAACACTATGTCACCCAGGTGCATTCTCGGATGTGCACTCACCTATTTTGATGAACCTCAGTGTTAAACAGGAGGTCAGATACAGCTTTGGAAGTCAGGTTCCCCAGGTCTCACTCTTTTGTTATATCAACCTTTTAGTGCCACTTGGGAACTCATATAATCACAAAAGAACAAAAAAAATACCCCATAGCACTCACTGATTGTTTATTAATAGAGTTGAGTGAACCCGAACTGTACTATTATAGAACACCTCATCCTGCATTACTGAACAATCTGATTGTGGACTAGGTAGAGATACTAGTACTGCTGCTTTGAGGGATAGATTGCAGACCTCATCCTGCTGCACAGAACGATCTGACTGGACTAGGTAGAGTCTGTTGCTTTAAGGGAAAGATTATTGTTCTAAAATCATCTCCAAGTTCTATAGGGAAAGGTTCCAGCTGTTGCTTAGAGGGATAGATTATTGTTCTAAAATCATCTCCAAGTTCTATATGGAATGTTTCTTCCAGCCGCATAGAGAGCCATATTATTGTTCTAAAATCATCTCCAAGTTCTATAGAGAAAGCTTATTCCAGCCACATAGAGAGCCATATTATTGTTTTAAAATCATCTCCAAGTTCTATAGGGAATGTTTCTTCCAGCTGTTGCTTAAAGGGACAGATTATTGTTCTAAAATCATCTCCTAGTTCTATAGGGAGAGGTTCCTGCTGTTGCTTAAAGGGACAGATTATTGTTTCTTGCACATAATTAAAAAGTGCATCTACATTGCTGGTTTAAAAAAAAAATTGTAAAAACTACATTTGCGGCCAGCGGTGCATTTCTTGCACAAAAATAAAAAAAACAGTGTTGGTTACCTCCTCCTCCTCCACTGCCAATTTCACCGCCTCCTCAACCTCCAACTCCACATCCACCTCCATTTTTGATTTTTTTTTTATGTGATTTTAGCTTAAAAATTATTTTAAGTTATTTCCCTATCCCCATTTCTTTGTAGGGCACTTGTCCGACTCTTACCCCCATTTCCTTCCTTTTGCAGACCTCTAGGACTTGCCAGGACTTTGTTACAGCCATTTTTGTGCCTAAAAGTTCGGGTCCCCATTGATTTCAATGGGGTTCAGGGTCCGGGACAAAGTTCGGGTCAAGTCCGGTCCCAAACCTGGACTTTTTCCAGGCCGAACCTGCAGAACCCGAACTTCCAGAGGTTCGATCAACTCTATATATTAAGAAACAGCTTAAAATGTTGCACCCTCATTTGTGTAAATATTTATATATGATTCCACAGTATACTATACATTTGAGTTTGCAATAGTTACCAGGCTGATAGTACTCCTGAGTGTCACTGCTGACCCACCCATGACATCAACAGAACATTCCCACCCGATGCATTGCATGCCTCTGTACTTTCTCAAAGGTAGAAGGTGCTATAGGTGCGTCATGTTTTTACACACAGGGCAGCCAAAAGTCACCATGAAGACCAGTAAACAATAACATTGGCATATCGCTCAAAACTTTGTAAGCCAGCCGGGAGTCACCATAGATACCTTTTGTTGCCTACACATGACATAACCAGAGTCAGGGGAACCTGACTTCTAAAGTTGTATCTGACCTCCTATTTGCCACTGAGGTCCACTAAAATAAGTGAGGGCATATCCGAGAGTGCACCTGGGTGATGTGGTACTGGATGTCACAATACTGCAGATTCACAGAGTTCTTGTGGGAAAATCCTGCTGTTACACAGAATTTTTATGTGATTCATATTTTGGGACTCTTTGTAGGACTAGCTGCTCTTCCAGAAATAATTTTTTTGTGTTTCTGATAGAGGTATGAAGGGGATATGTATTTATCATTTTCATTATGTTTTGGTAAACATTGAATAGCAATGAAAAATTAATAAATATAATTTTCCAAAACATTGACTAGCAAAAATGGTGTTAAAGGCTAAATTCACCTTTGAAAAGCAGGTAAAAAATGTGGATTTGTTTTTTTTTTTGTTTTGCAGAGCATTTCACAAGTGATCAGTAGATTGTGGGTGCAATTTCAGCTCAATGATCTATTAGAGTGTGGGTATTAGAAGGGTGCAGGCAGTACTGTTTGGTTACATATTATACCCTAAATAAGAGTGTAATATGTAACATAATGCCAAAATTGAACTTGTACCCCAGTGTTTTTTTTGTAAAATATGTTTTCCTTATATTATTAAATGATTGAATTGTGTTTTCAGATTCAGCAGGGTTTGAAATGTGTGGGAGTAGTCTTTCATGTCTCATTTTCTTTAATTTGATTGTTTTTCTTCTGTCCCATTTTCTTAATGGCAGCTTAATAATTTTCTCTTTTAGAGTTTAGTGTACTTCAAAATGGACTACACCAATAGAACCGTGGTAAAGGAGTTCATCTTAATAGCATTTTCAGATTTACAACATTTACAAGTATTTCTTTCTGTCTTGATCTTGCTGTCATACATCATTTGTGTTATTGGAAATATAATCATCATTATCCTAATTAAAATTGATCCCTTGCTCCATACTCCAATGTACTTATTTATAAGTGCCTTTGCTGTCCTGGAAATTATTTTTGTAACAGTTACTCTACCTAAGCTTCTTGATAACCTAATTTCTGGCAATAAGAGCATGTCTGTTCTTGGGTGTTTTACACAGATGTATGTCTTCAATGGTTTAGGGATAAGTGAATGCTACCTCTTGGCTGTAATGGCCTTTGATCGGGACTTAGCTATTAACAATCCTTTGCACTATTCATCTATTATGAAAAAGAAGCTTTGTTTTACATTAGCTGTAGTACCATGGATTGTTGGATTCACTATTTCATTTTTGACTACATTATTCACTGCTCGTCTCAATTTCTGTGGTCCAAATCAGATCAACCATTTTTTTTGCGATGTGGGCCCACTTCAAACTTTGGCTTGCTCAGATCTTTTTGTCAGCAAAGTAGCTGTTTTTCTATCAGCTGTTTTTAGCATTGTCCTCTCATTCATTATTATTATAGCTTTCTACATTCACATAATTAGCACAATCTCAAAAATTAAGAGTGTTGATGGAAAAAAAAAAGCGTTCTCTACTTGCTCCTCCCATCTTACTGTAGCCAGTCTTTTCTTTGGAACAACCATAATTGTATATGCTACACCAATTGACACCCAGTTTGACAAATTCTTAGCACTTATATACACTGTCCTCACACCATTTTTAAATCCGTTCATTTACACATTGAGGAACAAGGATGTGAAGTCAGCAATCCGAAGATCAAGAGTGTTAATTGCTAGAATCTTGACTTAATTATGGTTAATAAAAAATGTAAATATTAAAAAAAAAAAAAAAACTTTTGTTGTGCATTCTTTCTCTGGCCTTTGTACATTAGAACAGTGTTTTGTTTTTTGTTTACAAACTTTTTTATTAACCACTTAAAGTGGTTATCAACCTGTGACAACCACTTTAACCTACAGGTAAGCCTAGAATAAGGCTTACCTGTAGGTGCCCTGCATATCTCCCAAACCTGCACGGTTCAGGAGATATGCAGTGTTCTGCATGTGCCGACATCATTTCGGCACATGCGCAGTGAAGAAACGGCCTCCAGTTTCTCCACTGAGACCGTGCCGTGACTGGCGGCCCTTGCGCGCATGAGCGGGAATGACGTCACGCGACTCCGGCCAGTCAAAGAGTCGGAGATCACGGCCCCGCAAGGAAGAGGGGCTGAAGATGGACGCCACCAGCACAGGGGACATCGCTGGACGTCGATGGCTTCGTTTGCAGGTAAGTGGCACATAATGGGCTTCAATGCGATGCATAGTAGCCCATTATGCTTCTAATTTACAGGGGTATGTAGAGGAAGTAAACCCAGTCTGTGTTTACTTCCTCTTTAAGGACCAAAAGGTTTTACCCCTTCCTGACCAGGCTATTTTTTGCGATACGTCACTGCATTAGTTTAACTGACAATTGCGCAGTTGTGCGAAGCTGTACCCAAATAAAATTGATGTCCTTTTTTTACCCCATAAATAGAGCTTTCTTTTGGTGGTATTTGATCACCTCTGCGGTTTTTGCGCTATAAACAAAAAAAGAGCAACAATTTCGAAAAAAAAAAACAATATTTTTTTACTTTCTGATATAAAACATATCCAATAAAAACATGTAAAAAAATCAAATTTCTTAATCAATTTAGACCAATATTTATTCAGATACATATTTTTGGTAAAATAATCCCAGTAAATGTATATTGATTGGTTTGTGCATAAGTTATAGTGTCTACAAACTGTGGGATATTTTTATGGAATTTTGTATTTATTCATTTTATTTTATGGCGATCAGCGATTTTTGGTGGGACTGTAACATTGCGGCGGACAAATCAGACACTAACACTTTTTTGGGAACCAGTGACATTATTACAGTGGTCACTGCTATAGATATGCACTGTTACTGCACTAATGACACTGGCAGGGAAGGGGTTAACACCAGGGGGCGATCAAGGGGTTACGTGTGTTCCCTGGCAGTGTTTTCTAACTGTGTGGGGGATGGGCTGACTGGGACAACATAGAGATCTGTGTTCCTGCTTAGCAGGAAGACAAGATCTCTATGTCCTCCCCTGTCAGAACAGCAATCTGCCTTGTTTATATAGGCAGATCCCCGCTCTGCCTCAATGGGGAAAGATTGTGGGTGGCCGGCTGACATTGCTTCCGCCGGACCTGCTGATTAGCTCCCCCTCTGGCCAATTAGCGTGCATGTGCCCACACGGGCTAGTGCACAAAACGACGTATATTGATTTGTGCAGCCGTGCCACCTTGCTGCAGTACAACTGCGGAGGGTGGATGGCAAGAAGTTAAGGGATAACAAAATGTGGTGCAAAACATCTTGCTTTGTGCACTGGTCCAAATAATTTGTTGGAGGGGGGATTATGGTGTGGTGTTATTCTTCAGGGGTTGGGCTTGGCCCCTTAGTTCCAGTGAAGGGAACTCTTAAGGCATCAGCATACCAAGACATTTTGGACAATTTAATGGTCATAACTTTGTGGGAAATTTTGGGGATGGTCCCTTCCTGTTCCAACGTGATGGTCCATTAAGACTTGGATGAGTCAGTGTGGGGTGGAGGAACTTGACTGGCCTGCACAGAGTCCTGACCTCAACCCAATAGAACACATTTGGGATGATTTAGAGTGGAGACTGTGAGTACCAACAATTTTGACAATATAGTGTACATACATGGAGGGTGATATTTTTGGGAAGGCAGAAATCTGAGTTTAAGATAAAGTAAAGGCCTATGAACCTTTTGTTGAAGTGTTTTTTTTTTTTACAGCTTTTATATAACCAGAATGTTTTTATTTCTGTATCAGTGTCAATCTCTGAAGGAATGAATACTGAAAAAAACAAAGGAGGCAGGGAGAGATAAGAGAGAGTCCTGCATAGTGTAATTCCTTAGGTGCTTCCTAGCCACAGTAAAGGATAGTGGGATGATATATTGTAACTTACATATGAGTAGCTGGAAGTGAACCATTTAAATTACATGCAACCGGTCATCAAGCATATGGAGAATATCTCTGTCTCCATGCAGATCTCTCTTTTAGTGGATGATCATGCGCAATGTATATGGAGAACCAGACTTTAGTCTCTCAAAGTGGGCTTTGTTAAGAGTGGTTGATAGGATGTGATATGCCAAAAAAAGGGGTAACAAAATGCCTAATTTGTAGAGGCGATTGATATTGGCGTATTTTGTGTATGGAACAGATCATTGGAGAGCTTTTGTGTTCACTATAAAATCTACATTTTGTTGTAGTTAATAGGGAAAATTGTTATCATCATACTTACCGTAATTTTCCTTTCCTGGAGGCTCATCATGTCAAGCTACTTATGGGTCAGGTCCTCCCCTCTGACCCCCATAGGACAACCCACTAAATGAATAAAAGGAGGGCCTCCCTATATTCCTACGTACCTAAACCGTACCTAAACCAACTCGCGACGGAACATCAGGGCGGGAAACCCTAGGCTGACATGATGAGCCTCCAGGAAAGGAAAATTACGGTAAGTATGATGATAACAATTTTCCCCCTGGAGCTCATCATGTCAGCCTACGTATGGGATCTAACTAGCATACAAAAAAACAGGGTGGGAAAAAATAACCACACAACACTCCAACTCAATGCCCAGAAAACCTGTATTATATTGGACAGAAAGAACGGAGGTCAGCACTGAATTGCCCAATGCCCAAACCGGGCCGTACATTACATCTAAGCGATAATGAGCAATGAAAGCGTTTGAATACTTGGATTACCAGTAGAGTTGATCGAACCTTTGGAAGTTCGGGTTCTGCAGGTTTGGCCGAACTTTGGGACAAAGTCCGGATTCGGGTCCGGACTTGACCCGAACTTTGACCTGGACCTTAAACCCCATTGAAATCAATGGGGACCCGAACTTTTAGGCACAAAAATGGCTGTAACAAAGTCCTGGAAAGTCCTAGAGGTCTGCAAAAGGAAGGAAAATGGGGGTAAGGGTGAGTTGGAGGTTGAGGTGTAGGTGGAGGTAAAAACAAAAAAAATACACTAAAATCGAATTTTTAATAAAATTCAATAAAGGGATAGGGGTAAAGAAACATCCCGTGAACAGGCTGGGAATGGGGGTAAAAGGAAGGAAAACGTCTGGAGATCCTGAAAGGTCCTGAAACAATGTCGGTAAAAACACGGATTTTCAAGCCCAGGGGTAACTAAAGTTACCCCAAATTCCAGGTCCAGTTTCAAGCCCAGTTCAGGCCTGGGCTTAGGCCTGAAACAGGGTTTCAAGCCGGTTTGGACGTCTT
>BLSH010331129.1:82189-94108 GCA_018402905.1 Glandirana rugosa | reverse complement strand
AAGCCGGGTAGGCATTAGTGGTGGTGGTGATCATATCTTTTTATTTATTTATTTTTAAGGTCATATGTCATATATGGTATCAAACATCTTTTATATTGAAAGTGAGTAAATAACCCTAAAAAAAAAATAGTTTTTGTACATCGTTTTATGTAAAACCAGTTTTAAACAAAACATCCAATTTTAAAAAATATAATTTCTTCATAAATTTTGACCAAAATGTATTTTGCTACATGTTTTTGATAAAAAAAAAATCCCAATAAATGAGTGAAAGTTATATTTTCTACAAACTATGGTATATACTGTATACTGGAATTTTTATTTATTTATTTTTCTATACTAGTGGTGGTGGTGATTACGGATGGGCCGAACCCCATCCCCCCCCCCCCGTTCAGTTCACGACAGAACTTGCGAACAAACAAAAAATTTGTCTGAACATTCGGACGCCATTAAAGTCTATGGGACCCGAACATGAAAAAGTCAAAAGTGCTCATTTTAAAGGCTTATATGCAATATTATTGCCATAAAAAGTGTATAGGGACCCACTATCCCTCCCGCTGATACCAACGATGGGGCACTATTCCTCTCACTGATATCAATGATGGGGCACTATCCCTCCCACTGACACCAATGATGGGGCACTATCCCTCCCACTGGCACCAATGATGAGGCACTATCCCTCCCACTGATACCAATGATGGGGCACTATTCCTCCCACTGATATCAATGATGGGGCACTAGCCCTCCCACTGATACCAATGATGGGGCACTAGCCCTCCTAGTGACA
The DNA here is from genome assembly GCA_018402905.1 of Glandirana rugosa. Lineage (NCBI taxonomy): Eukaryota > Metazoa > Chordata > Amphibia > Anura > Ranidae > Glandirana > Glandirana rugosa. The sequence continues at coordinate 93,324 of BLSH010331129.1, read as the reverse complement.
CCAATGATGAGGCACTATCCCTCCCACTGATACCAATGATGAGGCACTATCCCTCCCACTGATACCAATGATGGGGCCCTATTCCTCCCACTGATATCAATGATGGGGCACTATCCCTCCCACTGACACCAATGATAGGGCACTATTCCTCCCACTGGCACCAATGATGAGGCACATGATGTCCTATGGCAGAGCATGTGTCCGGTTAGAACCTCAACCACTGGTGGCTAGATTATGCCAGTGTAGGAAGTACAAGGAACCTTGAGCCCATGCTGCAAATGCATTCAATTGCCACTTTAATGGAGTGGACAGATTTCTGTGGCTCAAAGAGAGATCACCATAAAAAATGTGCCATGGTGCTTCATTAATTGGTGAACATGGGGAAAGGTGGGTGTTCCTACAGGAAATGGCATGGAAATCTTTCATCATTGGCTGCTGTGCTCTCAGTCACATGACCTGTCAGAGTCATGAAGGAAGTCAATGCTAGAAGACCCAGAGGTCAGAGGTTTAACTAGAACCTTCAGTGCCCTGGTGCAAAAAAACATGAAGGCCCCCCCATGAAGGGTGATTTCCATCAGTCCCAGAGCCCTTTCCTGTGGTCCCAGGGTCCTCCCCTCTGATCCCGGGTCCCTTTACTCCCATTGCGGGGCCCTTTACAAGCCCCGGTCCCCTCTCCAGCGACTTGATTTGTAACACATAAAGTCGCCTGACAAGTCAAAACACATTAATTTCAATGGGTACCACCCTAATAATAAAAAAAGGTTCCTGCGCTACTTTTCTGCGACTTTGGTGTGATTTTAATGCCGTAAAATGCAAGGTCCGTATATGTGGCTGCCTCCCCCCATTCGCAAAACACTATATTAAAAAGGAAATTGCAAGCAGGTCACTTGACTTTTGGGTCACAGCTGCGTAAACTAAGCCTTATGGTCACTCAGCGGGTCCCTTTTTACATGTTCTGCAGTGGCCCTCTTCATGCCATCTTGGACCCCCCCCCACAGTGGTAGAACGCCAGGGCCCTGCAAGTGTGACTTTTGTGACCCTGGTAGTTCTGCCAATGCAGTGACCACACTGAATGGGTAGCAGATAACTATATTATGCCCAAGATGAGTCACTGACCACTGGTCCCATGCTGGTTGGTGCCTACCATTCAGAGAACACTTTGAATTTTCTCAATGAATGCAAAGCATCCTCTGACTAGATGAGGTGGGGCTCATGAGGTCACTGCCCCGCCTCTCCACTCATCCAATCAGAGAATGCTTTGCATTCACTGTGAAAATTCAAAGTGTTCTCTAAATGGTGCCAATACCAAGCAAGTGCACTCCTGTGTTATAATAATAGATTTGCTAGGCTTCCAAAAGGCTTGCCTAGGTGAGGTGCCATCAATGGATCTTGAGGATCCCAAATCCCACTAGAAGACACTCATGTACAGTGCAGTGGTGTCCTCTCCTTAGATTGGGATTCTGAGCTTTCCCAAAATCCGTCTGTAAGGCCCGGTGACATGAGCACCAGGAGGTGGCAGAGACCTGGGAGTAGGAGGATTATTTTAATGTATTTTCTTTCTGTGTTTTTTTTTTGTCATAATGTAGTGTTTTGTGAACGGGAGGGGGGCAGCCACATATGCCGACCATGCATTTTAGTCCAAAGTCCGCTTTAAGTGTGCTGTTGTTTTTAAAATATAACTTCCAAGTTAAATATACAAACGTCTTTCTGTACACTCAGCGCTTTGATAGATCAGACCCCCAGCTAAGACAATGCTGATCAGAGATGGCTAAAAGAGAATTAGATTTGCCTGGCAAAAGTATTGGGACGCCTGCCTTTACACACACATGAACTTTAATGACATCCCAGTCTTACTCTGTAGGGTTCAATATTGAGTTGGCCCACCCTTTGCAGCCATAACAGCTTCACCTCTTCTGGGAAGGCTGTCCACAAGGTTTAGGAGTGTCTATGGGAATGTTTGACCATTCTTCCAGAAGAGCATTTGTGAGGTCAGGCACTGATGTTGGATGAGAAGGCCTGGTTTGCGATCTCTGCTGTAATTCATCGCAAAGATGTTATATGGGTTTGAGGTCAGGCCAGTCAAGTTTTCCACCCCAAACTCGCTCATCCATGTCTTTATGGGCCTAGCTTTGTGCACTGGTGGGCAGTCATGTTGGAACAGGAAGGGGCCATCCCCAAACTCTTCCCACAAATTTTGGAGCATGAAATTGTCCAAAATATCTTGGTATGCTGACGGCTTAAGAGTTCCCTTCATTGGAACTAAGGGGTCAAGCCCAACCCCTGAAAAACTACCCCACACCATAATCCCCCCCCCCCCCTCCACTAAAATGATTTGGACCAATGCACAAAGCAAGTTCCATAAAGACATGGATGAGTGAGTTTGGGGTGGGTGGAACTTGACTGGCCTGCACAGAGTCCTGACCTCAACCCGATAGAACACCTTTGGGATGAATTAGAGCGGAGACTGCGTGCCAGGCCTTCTCTTCCAACATCAGTGCCTGACCTCACAAATGCACTTCTGGAAGAATAATTAAACATTCCCATAAACACTCTTAAACCTTGTGGACAGCCTTCCCAGAAGAGTTGAAGCTGTTATAGCTGCAAAGGGTGGGCCAACTCAATATTGAACCCTATGGACTAAGACTGGGATGCCATTAAAGTTCATGTGCGTGGAAAGGCAGGTGTCACAATACTTTTGCCACTATAGTGTATCTCTACATGAACAGCCAGAGGGTGGTAAAAACTAGACATGTGCATTTCCTTTCAATTCGTTTTTTGGACAATTCTGATGTATCCAAATTTCCAAATCACAATAGTAACAAATTTCAATGAGACTGAAAAAAATTATTGCGAAAGGAAACAAAATTTGAAAATTAATTTGAGTTTGAAATGGAAACATGTTGCAATAAATACGGTAAGAAATACAAGTAAAGTAGGTTCATAAGAATATAAAAGAATAGGGTAGAAAACAATAGAATAGAACAAATAGGAACATAGAAAAGTGATGGCAGAAAAAAGACTGAGTAGTCCAGTGGTTCTCAACTCCGGTCCTCAGGACCCACCAACAGGCCAGGTTTTAAGTATTACCTTGGGGAGATGCAGACTAGAATGCTGCAATCACTGAGCAGCAAATAATATCACCTGTGATGTATTTCAGTTATCCTGCAAACCTGGCCTGTTAGTGGGTCCCGAGGACTGGAGTTGAGAACCACTGGAGTAGTCCATCAAGTCTGGCTGTTTTTTTGTTTTGTTTACTTTTTTGTCTGGGTATAGATCTATGTTTGTCCCAAGCATGTTTGAAGCCCTTTACTGTTGACTGCCTTACTACCTCTGCTGGAAATGTATTCCAAGAATCAACTACCGTTGATATTTGGATATATATATATATATATATATACAGTTAAAATATAACCGTCTTCCGAAATCGATTAGAAAATAATGATTATACTATCCAAATTACTAACCAATTCAAAATATATGAAATGGATTCCGAAAAGATAATTCTAACATAACAAATATGACAAAACAACATTTACTTAACGTACAGGATCTGAAACAAAACAAATTTTTCCACTGCACATATTTTTATTAAAAACAGGAGACAAAAAAGGTCCTGTGCGCCACACATCACTGCAAGACCCCGTGGATATGTGAAACGACAGCCTCAACCCGGACTCCAGCCAAACCATGCCTTCAACGCGTTCACTCTGCCCCCAGAGCTTAGGACCTTTTTTGTCTCCTGTATCATTGGATCTGGGATGACCTTGCCAGCATGCCGGTGTACTACAGGAGAGGACTCGGCTGGAGCCTTAAGCGACACCCCCTATTTGTTGTCTGGTCATAGTAAAACTGGGGGTTAAGCCTCGGTTTTACTGTCCCCCAACTGTCCAGTTAGATTCTACCATTGCAGCAGGATGGAGCTTTACATATGCTGCGGTCACAATGCTTTGCGGTAGGGGCAATTTTAACTCAATAGCAGAATGTGACAGGCAGCAGCACCCATCAAACACACAGGACATTAAAAAAAGTCCCAAAAACTTCAGTAGCTTATCAGTGATTTTTAAGCTTTTATTAGCGTTATATTACCAGCATTTTTGTGCGTTTTTAAAGGGCCAGCAGTTTTTTTGTCAATTGATCTAAAACATCCAAAAACGTTGGGCGGTGGCATGTAGCCGCGTTTTTGCACGTTTTTGAACGTTTTTAAGTGTTTGAACATTTTTACAGCTGAAAACGTCACTCAGAACCAACTGGTCTCGCTTGGGTTTTTTTTTACAGCTCAAAAACGTCCCTGCCAAAAACAGTTGATAACAGCCTCTGTGTGCATGAACACATAGGATAACATGATGGGAATTTTATTGACTGTAGAAAAAAACGTCTGCAGCTAAAAACAGCCGCTGTAAAACAGTCAAAAAATGTCCTGTGTGCATGAGGCTAAGTCCAGGAGATTGCGTTGTGTCAACATGGGAAGGAAGACAGAGGGAGATGACAGCGGCAAGAGAGTAGAAGACAGAAGAGGATAGAAGACCCCTCAGAGGATAGAAGACCCCTCAGAGGATAGAAGACCCCTCAGCAGACAAGACCCCGCAAAAGAGCAGAAGACGCCAGAGAAGGGAGAAAAGACGGAGAGGTGAGAAGACGCCAGAGAGGGAAGAAGCAACGGAAAGGTGAGAAGATGCCGGAACTGATTTAATAAAATATTTTAAAAAGCTATGTAGTGTTTTTTTTACACTTTTTTTTTCAGGTAAATGGGTAGGGGTACAATGTACCCCATACCCATTCACATAGGGTGGGGGGCCAGGATCTGGGGGCTCCCTTGTTAACCACTTCTGCCCCGGAAGGATTTCACACTTTAGGACCAGAGTGCTTTTTGCGATTCGGCACTGCATCGCTTTAACTGACAATTGCGCGGTCCTGCGACGTTGTACCCAAACAAAATTTGCGTCCTTTTTTTCTCACAAATAGAGGTTTCTTTTGGTGGTATTTGATCACCTCTGCATCATTTCTGATCGCCGATATAAACAAAAGAAGAGCGATAATTTTAGCAAAAAAACTCAAATTTTTTACTTTTTGCTAAAATACAAATCCAAAAAAAATATAGAAAATTTTTTTTCCATCGGTTTTGGCCGATTTATATTCTTCCTCATATTTTTGGTAAAAAAAATCGCAATCGCCGTTTATTGATTGGTTTGCGCAAAAGTTGCCGCGTTTATGGATGATGAGAATTAATTTCTGGGGTTTTTATTTATTGCTTACTAGTAATGGCGGCGATCTGCAATTTTTTGCAGTACTGCGTTATTGCAGCGGACATATCGGACGATTTTGACACTTTTTTGGGACCATTGGCATTTATACAGCGATCAGTGCTATAAAAATGCATTGATTACTGTGTAAATGTCACTGGGGAAGGGGTTAACCTGCAGGGGGCGCTCTAAGGGTTAACTGTGTTCCCTGGGCGTGTTCTAACTGTGTGTGGGCTGCTCTGGCTGGGGGAAGGAGGTGATCACAGCTTCCATATACAAGAAGCCTGTGATCACCGCCCTTCCCCCTCTAACAGAACGGAGATCTGTGTTTACTTACACCGACCTCCATTCTTTCACTGCAGGGGGGGCATCGTGGGTAGCCGGCGGCGATCGAGTCCACCCTACCTGCTCCCTGGCCCCCGCACGCGCTCACAGTGAGTGATATCGCAGCCGCCATCATATGATGGCGGTTTGCGATATCGAGCCACTTTGCCGCCGTCAGACGCCGGTCAGCAGTCAGCAAGTGGTTAAAGGGAGCTTCCAGATTCTGATAAGCTCCCCGCCTGCCGACCACGACAACCATCGGCAAGGGTTGTTGGGAAGAGGTCCTTGTCATCATCAACATGGGGACAAGGTGCTTTGGGGTGGGGGGGTAGTGTCCCCCCGCCCCAAAGCACCCATACTTCCCATGTTGAGGGCATGCGGCCTGGTATGGTCCAGGAGGGGGGTGCGCTCGCTCGTCCCCACCCCCTTTCCTGGCCTGCCAGGCGGCGTGCTCAGATAAGGGTCTGATATGGATCTTGGGGGGGGGCCCCACGCCATATTTTTTTTGGCATTAAGGTTCCCCTTAAAATCCATATCGGACCGAAGGGTCTGCCCTTGTGGTGGGAACCTCACCCAAATTTTTTTCAAAATTATTTGCGGGGTTTCCCTTCAAGATCCTCAGCACACAAGTCGCGCCGCGAGTCGGATCATCATGATCCGACTTCTGGTGCGACTTCTATTCAAATCAATGGGCCATAGGGAACCATTGATTTTGAATAGAGGCATGAGAAACACGGCTTACAGCTAGTGCTGAAAAACGTGCAAAAACTTTGCTGCAAAAACTCTCAAAAAAGCTGAAAAAAGTCACTAAAAGCTACTGACATTTTAGGACTTTTTTTAACGTCCTGTGTGCATGAGGCCTAAAGTTAAAATCCCTCTTAGGATTAAAAAAAAAAAAGTGGACATTCAGGAGGTGACTTGATTTTGTCCTAAGCGTCTGGCAGCCGATCCACAGAAGAGGGTGGTAGATAATGCCACTCGTCTGGAAGAGCCCTCTCAGCAGAGTTTTCCTCTCAATGCCAGTTCTATCAATGCAGGGATAAAAGACGGTGAAAACTGCCCCAACCAGCTGATACCGGAAAGTTTATTTTGGAAGTATTGACAGACGTACTTGGAAAGAGCAGGTCATTGTCCTCAGAGGTTGTTGGATTTGAGAACCCTCTCCTAATCTTCTCTGCCAAGCGTCACATGGACAAAGTGACATACAGTGGTTAAGCACTTTACTCCTAGTGGGAAGAATATCCCCCCGGTCTGTTCAGATTCTGGAGATGTCTGTATGACTTTCGGGTTTTTTTTTTAGTCTACCTATATAAACCTGGCATATAGGACATAGATTTGTTATCAAATGCAGTCTTATTTTATTTCATTTTTTTTTTAGGAAGGAATGCTACAACCTAACTTAAACATAAAAGAAGAGAAACAGCCATAAAAAAAAAATAAAATAAAGCAAAGCTACACTGTTGGGCAGTGTTGCCAACCGCCAGTAAATTTACTGACAGTTTGTAAAAATCAGTGATTTTTACAACTGTCTATAAATATCAGGGTCTGATCATTTGTCATGCTGTGCTGACTTTTTAAGTGTAAACCGGGCAAACTACTTGATATGGGTATTGTCAGTGTTTCCATGTTGTGTTTAAATATCAATTGTCTTAGTTTTTAATAGGAGTTCAGTTATTTTTCAAGTTGCCAGTAAAAAATGTGCTCCGCCAGTAAATTTCCCATGTTTTGCCAGTAAAAAATGCTGCGGGAGGTTGGCAACACTGCTGTTTGGGCTTATTCACACAGAAACATAGAAACGTGATGGCAGAAAAAAAAAATGAGTAGTCCATCGAGTCTGCCGTTTTTTTTGTTTGTTTTTTAATTTTTTTTAGGGGGGGGGGTTGTTACCTTATTTTGTCTATAAATGTCTTATGTCTTTTTTTTGAATATATATATATTTTGTCCCAGGCATGTTTGAAGCCATTTACTGTTGACTGCTGGACGTTTATTCCAAGCATCAACTACCCCCTCAGGACAATATTTTCTAAAATTACAGTATTTTTGCATTTTCCTCCAGTTAGTTTGAGGTCCCCGTGTTCTTGATTTTGGTTTCATATTGAAAATACTGGCCTCCTGAACCTTATTCACCCCCTTGATGTATTTAAAGGTTTCAATCAATGTCTCCCCTCTCCCTTCTTTCCTCCAGACTCTACATATTAAGTTCCTGAAGTCGCTCTCGATACGTTTGATCCCCCAGACCTTTCACCATTTTTGTTATCCGTCTCTGAACTCGTTCTATTTTATCAATATATTTGTGCAATTGAGGTCTCCAGAACTGGACACAGTATTCTAAATGAGGTCTCACTAAAGATCTATATAGAGGAATCGGGACCTCCTTCCTCCTGCTGGTGATCCCTCTAGTGAGCTAAAGATCTCTATAGAGCAACCAGGACCTCCTTCCTCCTGCCGGTGTCCCCTCTAGTGATATAAAGATCTATATAGAGGAATCAGAACCTCCTTCCTCCTGCTGGTGACCCCTCTAGTGATATAAAGATCTATATAGAGGAATCAGAACCTCCTTCCTACTGCTGGTGACCCCTCTAGTGATATAAAGATCTATATAGAGGAATCAGAACCTCCTTCCTCCTGCTGGTGACCCCTCTAGTGATATAAAGATCTATATAGAGGAATCAGAACCTCCTTCCTCCTGCTGATGATCCCTCAAATGAGACAAAGATCTCTATAAAGGAATCAGGACCTCCTTCCTCCTGCTGGTGACCCCTCTAGTGATATAAAGATCTCTATAGAGGAATCAGGACCTCCTTCTTCCTGCTGGTGATCCCTCTAGTGATATAAAGATCTATATAGAGGAATCAGGACCTCCTTCCTCCTGCTGGTGACCCCTCTAGTGATATAAAGATCTATATAGAGGAATCAGGACCTCCCTCCTCCTGCTGATGAGCACTCTATTGATATGAAGACCTATATAGTGGAAACTGTGAAATCAGGACCTCTTTCCTCCTGCTGGTGATCCCTTTTAGTGGAGGTCCTGATTCTCTCTTTTTCCACTGCCCCCCCCCCCAAATCTTTTTGTTCTGTAGTGCTGGCTAGCACTGTAACCCCAATGTTGTACTCGCTCAGGGGATTATTTTTCCCTAGGTGCATTATTTAACAATTAGAAACCTTGAACTGCAGTTTCCACTGCTTTAATCATTCTTCCAGCAATGCCAAATCATGTTCCATGTTACAGACACCTCCGGGGATATTAACCTTATTACACACATTTGTGTCATCAGCAAAAATACACAGCTTGCTCAACAAGCCTTTAGTTATATCAATTGAATACAGATTAAATAGAACAGGACCCAGTACAGAGCCTTGTTGTGCACCACTAATGACTGCTCTCTGTTCTGAGTGAACCCCATTTACAACCACACTCTGGGATCGATCCTTTAGCCAACTGCATATCCACTGAACCACCCAAGGGTTAAGTCCCAGCTTGTACAACTTTTGTATCAGATCATTATGTGGAACGGTATCAAATGCCTTGCTGAAATAAAAAAAAAAGTCAATCAGATTAGTCTGACATGCCCTCAGTACAGCCATGCTGCTTTGCGTCCAGCAAGTTGTGTTTTTACATGTTCAATGATCCTTCATTTCAACTTGACTACAACTCACTGGCCGGTAATTGCAGTTTATTCTTATTAACTTGCTTGACATATAATCTAGTTGCCTCCAGGATGGTAGATTTTAAGGCTGGGTGCACGCCGCAGTACTGAGCAGCTCACAGCAGGGGTCCGGTGCATTCCTGTTCACCGTTTCAGGTCCGATTTTTTTTTGGCTGAATTCGGACCCAAAACAGACCAGAAGACGCACAGGACTCCTGTGCAATTTGCTCCGGAGACAACCTGGACATGTGTGAACCGGCTCCATTGAGAGGCGGTCACAATCTCCTGACATGCGAATAGTGTGAACCCAGCCTAACAGTACCCACTACTTGCTCCTGTTGTTTTACTCCAACCTTCCACTTATTTTTTTAGAGATTTCCCCATTTAAGTAAAATTTGTCATTTTGAAATCTAAAACGTTTGTTTTTGTATATGATTTTTCAGTTCTCGTTTTAACATCAAACCAAAGACCTTGGTGATCACTAGAACCCAAATTCTCTCCCACCTCAACATCAGTAAGTCGATCCCCATTTGTCAGTACTAGTTCTAAAATATGGTCACCTTGGGTTGGGCTTTTTACTAACTGTTTTAGAGAAACCCCATTCAGTGCTTCCATTATATCCCTGCTCCTGCTTGTAATAGCAGTTTGAGAATTCTACCTAATGGCAGGCATATTGAAGTCACTAATAATCGAAACCTCTCCCTTCATTGCCATTTGAGTTATCTCATCAATCAGCAAGTTATCATAATCAGAGGCGTACCTAGAACCTTCAGGGTCCCGGTGCAAGAAATTATGAAGGGACCCCTGGCCAGGGCCTTACCCTCTTCTCGCTGATCCTGGGGCCCTTTACTCCCATCGCTGGTCCCTTTATTACACAGCAGCACCCTTTCACAAGTTCTGGAGCGGGCCCCCTTACTGCCATCTTCGGGCCTCCCCATGGTGGTGAAATGCCAGGGCCCGGTCACAATTGCAACCTTTGCAATCCTGATAGTTCCCTCACTGGTGTCAGTAGTTTTTCATTTTAATTTTACTATTTTTTTACCATTTTATTTTATTTCTTTTACAATTTTATTTTTTACAATTTCTTTTTTTTTTGGAGCTTTGTTGGGGGGCTTTGATGAGATATCAGGGCTCTAAACAAACCTCAGCTCTCAATCTCCATCTGTGTGGCCTCAGCTGCACAGAATGAATGGACAGGAATAGTGGAAGTATAGTAAAAACAGATTACTGTGCTGCAGTTATGAATGAACCAATTGGTACCAATCACTGACTCTGTCCATTCAGAAAAGGAAGGAGCCGGTAAATGACAAATTTACCAACCCATTCTCATCTCTCCATCATGACACATCTTCTACAGCAGCTGGCAGGAGAGAGGAGGGGGGAAGACAGCAGCTCTGTGGGGGGACCAGGGAAGCACACAGGGACCCTGGGAACAGCAGAAGACAAGTAAACTGGATAGGAGGGGTGGCGGGGGCAGCATATAGAGGAGCCAATCTCCTCCATTAGGAGGAAAATGGAGGAGATTGGTTCCTCTAAATGCCACCCCGCCAACCCTCCTATCCAGGTGTACAAGGGAGGCACGTGGGCCCCCTGGAGCATGGGGCCCAGTTGCAGTCACAACCCCTGCAACCCCTATCGTTACGCCCCTGAGGATTACCTCCTCTAACCGAGGAGATATACGACGGGGGCGGTGGGGAGGATAGGTCAAATGAACAGAAGACGACAAGGGTCCCAGGGACACACGAAGGGACCAGGGGGGTGTCTCGACGACAGAAGGGGGGAGGAGAGAGGACGGTCGACGACATCTTCTACACAGTACTACCTCTCTACTCTTACCCAACCATTTAAACAGTAAATGGCCGAGGAAGGAAAAGACTTACCTGTCTCAGTCACTAACCATGGTTAACCAAGTAAGTATTGACGT
>BLSH010331129.1:3818-17553 GCA_018402905.1 Glandirana rugosa | reverse complement strand
TATATGTCCCTCGAACACTAGTGTAAGGAAGGGAGCCAGTCTTGCCTCTAGGCACTAAGATCATATATTTCTCTTTATATACTAGAATCACGGATCTCCGTTCTGACCGAGGGAAGGAATGTGATCACAAGCTCCCTGTATATGGGAGCCGCGATCACTCTCCTCCCCCAGCCTGCCCAGCCCCCATACAGTTAGTAACACAGACAGTGAACACAGTTAACCCTTAGAGCGCCCCCTGCAGGTTAACCCCTTCCCTGCCAGTGACATTTATACAGTAATCAGTGCATTTCCATAGCTCTGATCGCTGTATAAATGCCAATGGTCCCAAAAAAGTGTCAAAATGGTCCAACATGTCCGCCGCAATATCGCAGTCCCGATAAAAATCGCAGATCACCGTCATTACTAGTAAAAAAATAAAATAAAAACCCCTTTAAATGAATTCTCATCAATTGTAAACGCGGCAACTTTTGCGCAAACCAGTCAATATACTCCAATTGCGATTTTTTTTTTTTTTTACCAAAAATATGAGGAAGGAAATATATCGGCCAAAATCGATGAAAAAATCTTTTTTTTATATATTTTTTTGGATATGTATTATAGCAAAAAGTAAGAAATATTGTTTTTTTTTTGCAAAATTGTCGTGCTTTGTGTGTTTATAGTGCAAAAAATAAAAACGCAAAGGTGATCAAATACCTCCAAAAGAAAGCTCTATTTGTGGGAAAAAAAGGATGCAAATTTCGTTTGGGTACAACGTCGCACGACCGCGCAATTGTCAGTTAAAGCAACGCAAAAAGTGCTCTGGTCAGGAAGGGCGAGATCCTTCCGGGGCTGAAGTGGTTAAGGACACCCAATGACCCCTTCTTGTTGGGCATTACATTGTTGAATTTGCACTTATTGGTATGTTTTAATGTGTTATTTTATTCTTTGGTTAATAAAATTGGCTGCTGTGGCCGTATAAAACCCACATCACTCAGTCCGTGTCTTTATTCTATCTATAATTGTAAAGGTTGACGAATCCTTTAGTCATGTGACCCCCAACGCTGATGGAGGGGGGAAGGCGAGGGTCAAACAAGGATGCTATGCAGGTGACCGACATCCTCCTTATGAACTCATGATGCCATTGGTCATTAGGACGCCGGCAGCTAGAAGGTTGTAATGGTGCACAATGAAAACCTGTAACTTAGTGTAACTAAAAACTCAGCCTTCATCCACTCGCCGGCTTGTATACAATTTTTTGGGCAATTTTTAGGCATTTTGCCAAGGCACCCCTGAAGAAACCTCAAGGCTCCCTGGGTGAAAACGGCTGCCTTAGTGCCAAGGATCACAGGCAACCCAACCAACTATAAATCCATTCCTTAGTGCCACGGCACCAAACCACTAAACCATAACATCTGTTAGTCAGAAGCAGACACAGTGATAACTCTGTATAATTTATTAAGACTAAGGGGAGGTTTCCTTTACGTTTAAAGCCCATTCACACTTGTATCTTATGGCAATGCACACGTGAATGAACATTGCAACAACGTATGGCAATGCATCTGCTCTATACTGTATGTGTTGCAAATGACACCCCAACGCATTGTATAGTAGAGCCCAATGCATATGCCATGCTTTGTGGTGCACTGTATTGTTCAAAAAGGCCCATGTACATTTTTTTCCTCTGGTTTGGTGCGCTTTATGGTAAACAGGCTGCCTCAGGGAGTGCATTAGCACACCGCAAAGGAGCTCTTAAGTGTAAATGGGCCCTAAAAGTTCAGGTTCAAATTAACAGCCCAGATTTGATGGCGAGGTCCAGGTGAAGGACAAAGTTCAGGAGTCTCGCTTAGGGTTAGGTAAAAGGAACGGTTAAAGCTAAGAATCTGTAAGTGACAGTCCCTTTTTTTTCGGCATGACGGTTTAGGAATTCTGGGGTGATTTCAGCAAACCTAATTTTTCCTTGGACAATATTGTATTCAAATGGCTCCTGATTTCAATATTCAGAACTGCTAGGCAAAATTAGTTGCCCAGCCCTAGCATCCCTTTGATGAAAAAGAAGGAAGAGCTGGATGCCCGCACTCCGATAATCACCTTTATTGTAGTAAAACATCCATGTGGTACAGAATGCACAGACAACAAAAGGACCCCGAGAGGTACAGCAGGGGCTGACACGTTTCACACTGGATTGGGGTGCTTACTCATAGCCTCAAGGTTATGAGTAAGCACCCCAATCCAGTGTGAAATGCGTCAGCCCCTGCTGAACCTCTCGGGTCCTTTTGTTGTCTGTGCATTTTGTACCATTTTTGCTTTTTTCCCCCTTTTTGCCATTTTCGGGCCGCCCCATGGTGGTGAAATGCCAGGGCCCGGTCGCAATTGCAACCTGTGCAATCCTGATAGTTCCCTCACTGGTGGCAGTAGTTTTTAATTTTTATTTTAATTTTATTTATTTTTTTACCATTTCATTTTATTTCTTTTACAATTTTATTTTTTACATTTTTTTACAATTTTTTTTAGCAGCTCTGTTGGGGGGCTTTGATGAGATATCAGGGGTCTAAACAAACCTCAGCTCTCAATCTCCATCTGTGTAGCCTCAGCTGCACAGAATGAATGGACAGGAATAGCTGTGCACCAAACCTCCCATTCATTCAGAAATGGAAGTATAGTAAAAACAGTTTACTATGCTTCATTTATGAATGAACCAATTGATACCAATCACTGTCTCTGTCCATTCAGAAAAGGAAGGAGCCGGTAAATGACAAATTTACCGACCCGTTCCCATCTCTCCATCATGACATCTTCTACAGCAGCTGGCAGGAGAGAGGAGGGGGAAGACAGCAGCTCTGTGGGGGGACGAGGGAAGCACACAGGGACCCTGGGGACAGCAGAAGACAAGTAAACTGGATAGAGGAGAATGGAGGAGATTGGGTCCTCTAAATGCCACCCCTGCCATCCCTCCTATTCAGGTGTATAAGGGAGGCACACGGGCCCGGTTGCAATTGCAACCCCTGCAACCCTTATTGTTACGCCTCTGATCATAGATTATATAATAAAAATACCAAATTATTATTATTATTATTATACAGGATTTATATAGCGCTGACAGTTTGCGCAGCACTTTACAATATTAAATTTGACAGTTTTTGGAACCTGAGCACTAAAATAATGCCATTCTACATCTTAACCAATTCGGCTTTCTTGAGCCGGCCAATTCCTTCATATCCAACGTTGGGAGCCTTGACTTGGTCAGTAACAATCCTTTAGACGGGTCTTCTTTAAGCGTTCGATAGATTCCAGGCTCCCGATAAAAACATTCTCAACGGGGGCCCCGTTATTTGCAGTCACACCTGATTCGTCAGCGCGTCGTGGAAGTGGAAACAGGTTGTTAAATGGTTCAAATCAAATCCTTTATTTTTGGATTGCAATTACTCCTCCCATCTCTCAAAAAAAAAAAAAAAAAGAAAGAAAGAAAAGAAAACTAATTTTCAGGCATGTGTATGAAAAGAGAAAAATGGAAACGACAGGAAGAAGGATTCCCCACCCTAAATAGCCTACAGCCTGTTTGGATTAATTTCCAACCGCCGCGTTCGCATTCACTTTTAGAAGTGTTGGTTTTTGTCAAAGAGAAGAAAAAGGAATTTTTTTATTTTTTATTTTATTGGGAGCCACGACGGGCCACTCCCGGGCACTTCAACCTGCCAGCCACTTGAAAGAAACCACACAAAAAAAAAAAATCAACCTAATGCAAAACATCAGACGCCGAGCTCCTCGCGATATAGGTTTCAAATGTTTAAATTGAAAGGCATGACAGGGGAACGAAGGCGTGTGCCCGGACGCTATTCCGTAAAATAAAATGCACATTTCTGGGGGGTGGATGGCGGCGGTGGTGGCGTGGTCGAGGGAGATTTTTTTGGCACGTCTTCACCTTTGGAGTTACACCCAAAGTCTGCAGCGTTGACTTGGATGATTATGCGTCGGAGCCATACGTCCGTTGAGCGCGAGCGATGTATTTTAAGAAGCGGTTTGCCTAAACTCACACACACGGGCAGGGTTAGGTTTCAGGTGGGCATGCCAGATGCATCACACCGGGTCTAGGCGCTTTACTCTATCACCGGAATGGTACTCTCTCTTCGCTTCCTGACCTGCCGTCGCGACTGCCAAGATCTACGAAAAAAATACGTAAAAATAAAAAAAAAACCCCAAACGCAATGCTTTTTTTCCTCTCTTCCCTTCCCCGTGTTCCTGAGCAGGTGTTTCAAATCAGCTGCATTAACTAGGATTTTCATTGAAGTCTTGTAAAATGTATCAAGCCAAAAAAAAAAAAAGAAGGTTTTATTTAGCACAGCTATGTACACTTCTGTTTAAGGCAGGAATGTCGGCCGGATTGGCATTTCGCTTTTTTTTTTTTCTCGGCGGCATCCAGAGTAGCAAGGTGTTTGCCCTGCCCAAGTGTCTGTCTGCGGTGTAATTAATCCCAGCGCAGGTTGCATAAGCTCTGGCTTTTTTATGACCGTGGCAGCGCTCTATTTCTGAGCCGACAGCGCGGTGACACTCTGCAAAGTCCCCCGCAGGCGTTTTTCCTGGGTTTTAAAACGATGTCATCAGCAAACTGATTTTTTTATTTTCTCTTTTTCAGCTTGGAGAAACGGGTAGAAAGTTATTACCCTGGAGGGCGGTTAAAATATATATATTTTTTTGTGGGTCAGTCTGCGTTTCCTGCAGACGATGTTGCCTTGGGCAAAGCCATTGACTTTAGGAGTGTAAAGGGGGTGATAGTGGAGGTGCAGGAGCAGAGACAATGATTGGATTCTGGGGTCGGACATTCATGAGACTAAAGCTTTATTCTTTAGAAAGGAAATGGAATTCTGTGTTCAATTAAAAAGAGAATACGCGGGACCAATCAAAGACAATACAGGTTTTGAAGGTGCAAAATGATTAAAATAACAAAAATATAATACAACATAATATAATATAAACTAACAGACAGCACCCGGGCGGCTTAATAGTAGATCCATGCTGCACAAACTGCTACTGGCAGTACTTTAATATATATATTTATTATTTTATTATTTATTTCAGGTACTTATATAGCGCTGTCAATTTACGCAGCGCTTTACATATACATTGTACATTCACATCAGTCCCTACCCTCAAGGAGCTGACAATCTAAGGTCCCTAACTCACATTCATACATATACTAGGGCCAATTTAGACAGGAGCCAATTAACCTACCAGCATCTGTTTGGGATATGTATATATATATATATATATATATATGCACAGGTATATACAGTATCTCACAAAAGTGAGTACACCCCCCGCATTTTTGTAAATATTTTATTCTATCTTTTCATGTGACAACACTGAAGAAATTACACTTTGCTACAATGTAAAGTAGTGAGTGTACAGCTTGTATAACAGTGTAAATTTGCTGTCCCCTCAAAATAACTCAACACACAGCTATTAATGTCTAAACCGCTGGCAACAAAAGTGAGTATACCCCTAAGTGAAAATGCCCAAATTGGGCCCAATTAGCCATTTTCCCTCCCCGGGGTCATGTGACCCATTAGTCTCAGGTGTGAATGGGGAGCAGGTGTGTTAAATTTGGTGTTATCGCTCTCACTCTCTCATACTGGTCAATGGAAGTTCAACATGGCACCCCATGGCAAAAAACTCTCTGAGGATCTGAGATAAAGAATTATTGCTCTACATAAAGATGGCCTAGGCTATAAGAAGATTGCCAAGATCTTGAAACTGAGGCTCCAGCACGGTGGCCAAGACCATACAGCGGTTTAACAGGACAGGTTCCACTCAGAACAGCGCCTTGCCATGGTTGACCAAAGAAGTTGAGTGCACGTGCTCAGCGTCATATCCAGAGGTTGTCTTTGGGAAATAGACGTTTGGGTGCTGCCAGCATTGCTGCAGAGGTTGAAGGGGTGGGGGGGTCAGTCTGTCAGTGCTCAGACCATACGCCGCACACTGCATCAAATTGGTCTGCATGGATGTCATTCCCGAAGGAAGCCTCTTCTAAAGATGATGCACAAGAAAGTCCGCAAACAGTTTGCTGAAGACAAGCAGACTAAGGACATGGATTACTGGAACCATCTCCTGTGGTCTGAGGAGACCAAGATAAACTTATTTGGTTCAGATGGTGTCAAGCGTGTGTGGTGGCAACCAGGTGAGGAGTACAAAGACAAGTGTGTCTTGCCTACAGTCAAGCATGGTGGTGGGAGTGTCATGGTCTGGGTCTGCATGAGTGCTGCCGGAACTGGGAGCTACAGTTCATTGAGGGAACCATGAATGGCAACATGTACTGTGACATCCTGAAGAAGAGCATGATCCTCTCCCTTCAGAGACTGGGCCGCAGGGCAGTATTCCAACATGATAATGACCCCAAACAGGGGCGTAACTACAGGGGTTGCAATTGCAACCGGGCCCCATGCTCCAGGGGGCCTGTGTGCCTCCCTTGTACACCTGAATAGGAGGGATGGCGAGGGGCGGCGTTTAGAGGAACCAATCTCCTCCATTTTCCTCCTAATGCAGGAGATTGGTTCCTCTATATGCTGCCCCCGCCGCCCCTCCTATCCAGTTTACTTGACTTCAGCTGTTCCCAGGGTATCTGTGTGCTTCCCTGGTCCCCCCACAGAGCTGCTGTCTTCTCCCTTCCTCTCTCCTGCCAGCTGCTGTAGAAGATGAGTCATGATGGAGAGATGGGAACGGGTTCGTAAATTTGTCATTTACTGGCTCCTTCCTTTTCTGAATGGACAGAGTCAGTGATTGGTACCAATTGGTTCATTCATAACTGAAGCATAGTAAACTGTTTTTTACTATACTTCTGTTTCTGAATGAATGGGAGGCTCGGTACACAATTATTCCTGTCCATTCATTCTGTGCAGCTGAGGCTACACAGATGGAGATTGAGGGCTGAGGTTTGTTTAGACCCCTGATACTGATATCTCATCGAAGCCCCCCCCCCCTCCCAACAGGGCTCCTAAAAAATTGTAAAAAAATAAAATTGTAATAGAAATAAAATGAAATGGTAAAAAAAATAATGAAATGAAAATACAAATTAAAAACTACTTACACCAGTGAGGGAACTATCAGGATTGCAAAGGTCAATTGTGACCGGGCCCTGGCATTTTACCAGCATGGGGAGGCCTGAAGATGGCAGAAAGGGTCCCGCTGCGGGACCGTAATAAAGGGCCCCAGGATCAGCGGGAAGAGGGAAGGGCCCTGGTCAGGGGTCAGGGGGGCCCTTCATAATTTCTTGCACCGGGGCCCTGAAGGTTCTAATTACACCTCTGACCCCAAACACACCTCCAAGACGACCACTGCCTTGCTAAAGAAGCTGAGGGTAAAGGTGATGGACTGGCCAAGCATGTCTCCAGACCTAAACCCTATTGAGCATCTGTGGGGCTCCTCAAATGGAAGGTGGAGGAGCGCAAGGTCTCTAACATCCACCAGCTCTGTGATGTCGTCATGGAGGAGGGGAAGAGGACTCCAATGGCAACCTGTGAAGCTCTGGTGAACTCCATGCCCAAGAGGGTTAAGGCAGTGCTGGAAAATAATGGTTGCCACGCAAAATATTGATAATTTGGGCCCAATTTGGACATTTTCACTTAGGGGTGTACTCACTTTTGTTGCCAGCGGTTTAGACATTAATGGCTGTGTGTTGAGTTATTTTGAGGGGACAGCAAATTTACACTGTTATACAAGCTGTACACTCACTACTTTACATTGTAGCAAAGTGTCATTTCTTCAGTGTTGTCACATGAAAAGATAGAATAAAAGATTTACAAAAATGTGAAAGGTGTACTCACTTTTGTGAGATACTGTATATATATATATATACTGCTCAAAAAAATGAAAGGACCACTTTTTAATCATATAGCATCAAGTCAATGAAACTCCTGCAATTTTGACCCGGTCAGTTAAGTAGCAGAGGGGGTTGTTAATCAGTTTCAGCTGCTTTGGTGTTAATGAAATTAACAACAGGTGCACTAGATGGGCAACAATGAGAAGACCTCCAAAGCAGGAATGGTTTTACAGGTGAAGGCCACTGACATTTTTTTTTCCCTTACTCATCTTTTCTGACTGTTTTTCACTGGTTATGCATTTGGCTAGAGTCAGTTTTACTACTGGTAGCATGAGGTGATACCAGGACCCTATAGAGGTTGCAAAGGCAGTCCAACTCTTCCAATTAATGAGTGCCATTGCCAGAAGGTTTGCTGTGTCTCTCAGCACAGTCTCAAGAGCATGGAGGAGATTCCAGGAGACAGGCAGTTACTCTAGGAGAGCTGGAACGGGGCCATAGAAGGTCCTTAACCCATCAGCCGAACCGGTATCCAATCTTTTGTGCAAGGAGGAACAGGATGAGCAGTGCCAGAGCTCTACAAAATAACCTCCAGCAGGCCACTGGTGTGAATGTCTCTGACCAAGCAATCAGAAACACGGGGATGGCTTGAGGGCCCGATGTCCTCTAGTGGGCCCTGTGCTCACTGCCTGGCACCGTGGAGCTTGATTGGCTTTTTTCCATTGAACACCAGAATTATCAGGTCCGCCACTTGCGCCCTGTGCTTTTCACAGATGAGAGCAGGCTCACCCAGAACACATGTGACAGATATGAAAGGGTCTGGAGAAGCCATGGAGAGCATTATGCTGCCTGTAACATCGCACAGCATGACTGGTTGGGTGGTGGGCCAGTGATGGTCTGGGGAGGCACATCCATGGAGGAACGCATAGACCTCCACAGGCTAGACAATGGCACCCTGACTACCATAGGTATCGGGGTGAAATCCTTAAACCCATTGTCAGACCCTACTCTGGTGCAGTGGGTCCTGGGTTCCTCCTGGTGCACAACAATACCTGGTCTCATGTACCGAGAGTATGCAGCCAGTTCCTGGAGAATTAAGAAAGTGATACCATTGATAGGCCCCACGCTCATCTGACCTAAATCCAACAGAACACCTCTGGGCCATTATGTTTCAGTCCATCCGACACCACCAGGTTGCACTGCAGTCTGTTTAGAAGCTCAGTGATGCCCTGGTCCAGATCTGGGAGGAAATACCCCAGGACACCGTTCGTCATCTCATTAGGAGCCGTTCCCCCCCGACGTGTTGTCAGGCATGCATGCAAGCATGTGGGGGCCATACAAACTACTGAGGACCATTCTGAGTTGCTGTAATGAAATTTCAGCAAAATGGATGAGCCTGCTGCATCATTTTTTCACTTTGATTTTCGGGGTGCCTTTGAATTCAGCCCTCCCAGACTGACTCTGCATCCATCCCAGACTGCTTGCACCCAGTCCCTTCAGGCATGCCTCTCAGTCCTCTGGCTGCAACACTGAACAGCCCTCTTGGCTTTCTTCCTCCCTGGAGATTTGCCCGGCAGTGTCCTCCTGCTGTCCTCTACTTGCGCCCTCCTGTGATGAGAAGGGCCCCTACCGCACCCAAACCCAGGCCTGAGTTCACCCCACAGACTAGGGGGTTACTCTCAAAGGCCTCCGACAACCTAACACTCCATCTCCAGCTTACACCCAAACTCCCCACTGCCCCAGCTGGGCTGACCCTGAGTATTTGAGGGGGCCTGCCTCCTGCCAACCTTTCTGTTAGGGATTGGTCAGGGCCCTCAAAACACTCCAGCTAGCTCCTCCCAGACTCCTCCTAACTGCTTCTGGAACAGTCTCCAAGTTTCCAGCAAGCAGGGAGGAGTTATCAGAGAAGCTGCTGCCGAGTCATCTAGCCTACCTGAGTCACAACCCTGACCCAGAAAAATACACAAGCTTGGCTCCCAGCCAAGTCTGAAAATTTACCTACACTAACACAAAACATCCTACTCTATCACTCTAGCAACACTAGGGGGTGCTACAGATACATACACTATATTACCAAAAGTATTGGGACACCACAGGCACATGAACTTTATTGGCATCCCAGTCTTAGTCCGTAGGGTTCAATTTTGATTTGGCCCACCCTTTGCAGCTATAACAGCTTCAACTCTTCTGGGAAGGCTGTCCACAAGGTTTAGGAGTGTCTATGGGAATGTTTTACCATTCTTCCAGAAGCGCATTTGTGAGGACAGGCACTGATGTTGGATGAGAAGGCCTGGTTCACAGTCTACGCTCTATTTCATTCCAAAGGTGTTCTATCGGGTTCAGGTCAGGACTCTGTGCAGACCAGTCAAGTTCCTCCACCCCAAACTCACTCATCCATGACTTTATGGGCCTTGCTTTGCACACTTTAAATTGAAGACACTTAAGCATTCTATTGCTGGGCATTAAAGCTGTATTAAGTCCAAAACCAAAAATGTAATATATTGCAGCTTATAAATCATTACATGTTGAGGCTGCATTCATTTTCTTTTATTTTTTTATTTTTTTTTATAACTGATACATTCTGTTGGAGAGCTTGTTCTTTTGAAAAAAACAGACTTACTGGCTGGATCACCAGATGAAATCGAAGAAAGAAAGCTTAAAAAAAAGGAAACTAATGCAGCCATCACATCTAAGAATTGGTAAGCTGCAATATAATAAATGTTTTTGGGTGTAACCGCTTGCCGACCGCATCACTTGTGTGATCAGATGTACAGTGACAAGGTGGCTCTTCTGCGTTGGATCATGTACCTAGTACGTGAATCCAACACTGCTTGGTAGGGGACGTTACATGTGCATGCCACCAGCACTGCGGCTGTGCTGTGATTAGACACAGCAGAAGCCGATCAGAGGGTGCCAACCAATGGATGTCCACCGGCACCCGCTGATCGGCGATAAGAGACACAGAATGGAGCTCTGCCTATGTAGACAAGGCATAGCACTGTCCTGTCAGCAGAGATCTAATGGATTTTCTTTGCCTGCAATGCGGGGGGAAAAATCCATCAGATCCCTGAGAGCCCTTTCACACTGAGGCAGTTTTCAGGTGCTTTAGCGCTAGAAATAGCGTCTGTAAAGCGCCTGAAAACTGCCTCCGGAGTGTGAAAGCCTGAGTCCTTTTACACTGAGGCGGTGCGCTTGCAGGATGTTAGGAAAAGTCCTGCAAGCAGCATCTTTGGGGCAGTTTGGGAGGCAAGCAAAGGGCCACATGTAGCCCACGGGCCGCAGTTTGGAGACCCCTGCTGTAGAGCGTCCAGCAGACCGTATGGATGAAGAGCATGTGCTTCACCAGGAATGGATCTGATGGCCAACACAGCAGATGGCAGGAGGAGCAGCAAACCCAGGACTTGGCAGACATCAGGCTTGCAGTTGTTTGGTTGACAGGTAACAGGTGCAGGGTAGACTGCAAGGACCTGGTAATTAGCGTATGGAGCCAATCACCCAGGTAACAGGATGCATAACTGTTTTATCTCAGTTCTTTTTTAAACTTATGTATTTTTGTTTTTGTAATAAAATGTAAAAATATTTTATATCAAGTTTGTGTATCCCAAGCTTTTGTATGGTACCATTAAAGTCCATTTCAGCCTCCCAAAAAAACTCTTTTCCGCTTTGTTAGGGTGAAGGGACCCCTTTTCTACACTGTATTATTAATACTGGCACTCCTTCAAATAAAGGATTCATAAGTAGACAAGCCAGCTCAGCAACAGATGGTCGGGTACAGGCATGGACAGCAGGCAGGGGAATGGTCAGGATACAGGCAGAGGTCAGCAACACTGGAGCAGGCAGATGAGCAAACAGAATCCAAAGACTGGCTGAGGTCAGGGCAGGTAGACTTCAATCGTGGTCAGGATGAGCTGTATCAATCACAGGGATCAAGTACAGGAACAGGCACAGGAAGAGCTGTATATCAGACAGCACTGACTAGTACAACTGCTGAACTTAAATAGTCCATTTGGTGGCAGTATCAGTGGCGGGTGCACGCATTTATATGTGCACGGCTACGCCCAGAAAACAAGCTGTATGCGCCTCAAGCCTTCACCTGCACTATGACAGGTGTTCTCCAGACTAACAGCCCCAATTAACCTGCATGCAGTATAGGTACGGTATAGGTAAGGTATAGTCTTGGCACACATGCAAGGTAATCATGGATCAGATGTGGAAAAGGTTCGGTATAATGTGGTATAGGGTTGGTATAGGTGCAGTCTAGGTTTGGAATAAGTGCAGTATAGAGTGCAGTATGGGTGTGGTATTGATTGGGTACACTTGGTGCCCTGCTCTCAGTGGCTCAGTCCCTGCTAGCAGTATCAGCTATGGGTGAATTGCGCTCTCATTAGTCCCTGTAATGCTGCAGTGACTTTTCACTGGACAAGGGGTCCCCCTTGGTCTCTCTCTCTGAAAGCCTCCAGTGATCAGCGGTGGGAAGAAGAGGGGGAGTGGACACTCCAGTCTCCCTGCGGCAGTTAAGCAGGTACTGAGATGTGAGCGGTGCTGTGCCCTGGGTGTTCTCACTCCCAGTCTCAGGCGCAGATCTCCGCTGGTATGGTCTCAAGCTGGCAGGCAAATATCCAGACAGAGGTGCTCTCTCCCTAACTCCCTCGGTGCCAAACGGAAGAACTTTCCTGGGCAGTTTAAGGAAAAAAAAAACAATAATCTCTCCACTCCTCCTAATGCACAGTGCCTACTGGGATCTGTAGTGTAACCAACATAGTTTGGCCATTATATGGCTGTCGTTTCAAACTACATCTCCCAGGATTCTCTGCATAGAAGTCTATGGGCTTGCTTGACTTTAGCTCTCCCCCTGCTGGGAAGAGGATGGTCCAGCTTAATATTAAAGTTGTTCTAAAGGCTCAAGGATTTTGTAATGCATGAAGGTAAAAAACCTTCTGTGTGCAGCAGCCCCCCGCCCACTTACCGGAGCCCCATCCAGTGGTGTGCACAAGAGCCTCGGCTCTCCTGGGACTCTCACTCCCCATTGGCTGAGGTGCAGTGGGAGCCACTGATGTCAATCACAGCCAGTGAGCCAATAAGGAGAGGGAGGGGCTGGGGTCGAGCCATACAGTAGCTCTGTGTGTGAACAGACACGCAGAGCCGCAACTCGGGAGCGAGCCTTCTTGGGTGCCCCCAGAGCAAGCAGCTTGCTCTGGGGGCACTTGGCAGGAGGGAGGGACCAGGAGCACCGGTCGGCAGAGGCGGCTCTCTAATTAGGCAAATTAGGCGGTCGCCTTAGGCCTCGCACTCACAGGGGCCTCGCGGCCGCCTAATTTGCCTGATGCATGTTGCAGGTGCTGTGGATCCCCTCCCACTTGCCGGCAAATCACAGGCGCAGGTCCGAGATGTTCCTTCAGCCCCCGCCGCTCAAGCTGCGGCTGAAAGACTAGAGGGCTCCCTGTGTGTTCTGTGCGAACTCCTCCTTCCCTGTCAGCGAGAAGTAGCAGACACACGAGTGGCTGTGTCTGTGTGGAGGCAGAGCAGCCACAGCCTCTTCTTTCCCCCCTCCTTCTCCTCCTCCTCCTCTTGTTGCTGTACTCGGGAGCTATGTTCCTTCCCCCTCCTTCTTATTGGCCAGGGGAAAAAAAAAACAATCACAAAGAAGCATAGAGGAGGATTGTGGGAAATGTAGTCCTGGGGGCTGGACATTGCAACACTGAGAGAAGAATCTGCTGTCTCCAGCATCCCCAGCTCAATAGGAGGGGGAGAGAGCCAGGAGCCCAGCTTTTGGTAAAATGTCCCCAGGACTCCAGGAAGAGGATTGTGCTGATAGGACTTCATCAGAGAGAGAGAACCCCACTGCCCTGCACCACCAGAGGGAAAGACACACAGCCCAGCACCATCCCTGGTGAAGAAAGAAATTGAGTCATTTCCAGAATACAGATCTGGGTGCTACCCAGTGGAGTC
>BLSH010331127.1:682791-699147 GCA_018402905.1 Glandirana rugosa | reverse complement strand
GAACAACCACGAGACTCCCTCTCTAATAGCAAGATTTTGGTAGATCATGACGTAATCCCGATAAGAGGAACCTAGCCCTAATGCAGTACTAGATGGTTTTAGAACGATAATCTCTCCCTCAGAGCACCAACAAGAACGTTTCCCTAGTGCAGTAGTAGATGGTTTTAGAATGATAAACTCTCCCTCAGAGCACCAACAGGAACCTGACCTTAATGCAGTAGTGGATGTTTTTAGAACGATAATCTCTCCCTCAGAGCACCAACAGGAACCTGGCCCTAATGCAGTAATAGTTGGTTTTAGAATGATAAACTCTCCCTCAGAGCACCAACAGGAACCTCTCCCTAATACAGTAGTGGATGGTTTTAGAACGATAAACTCTCCCTCAGAGCACCAACAGGAACCTGGCCCTAAAGCAGTAGTAGATGGTTTTAGAACAATAATCTCTCCCTCAAAGCACCGATGGGAACCTGGCCCTAATGCAGTAGTAGTTAATTTTAGAACAATAAACTCTCCCTCAGAGCACCAACAGGAACCTGGCCCTAATGCAGTAGTAGATGGTTTTAGAACAATTCTCTCTCTCTCAGAGCACCAACAGGAACTTGGCCCTAATGCAGTAGTAGATGGTTTTAGAACAATTATCTCTCCCTCAGAGCACCAACAGGAACCAGGGCCTAATGCAGTAGTAGATGGTTTTAGAACAATTATCTCTCCCTCAGAGCACCAACAGGAACCTGGCCCTAATGCAGTAGTAGATGGTTTTAGAATGATAAACTCTCCTTCAGAGTACCAACAGGAACCTCTCCCTAATGCAGTAGTGGATGTTTTTAGAACGATACTCTCTCCCTCAGAGCACCAACAGGAACCTGGCCCTAATGCAGTAATAGTTGGTTTTAGAATGATAAACTCTCCCTCAGAGCACCAACAGGAACCTGGCCCTAATGCAATAGTAGTTGGTTTTAGAACGATAAACTCTCCCTGAGAGCACCAACAAGAACCTCTCCCTAATGCAGTAGTGGATGGTTTTAGAATGATAAACTCTCCCTCAAAGCACCAACAGGAACCTAGCCCTAATGCAGTAGTAGATGGTTTTAGAACGATAATCTCTCCCTCAGAGCACCAACAGAAACGTTTCCCTAATGCAGTAGTAGATGGTTTTAGAATGAGAATCTCTCCCTCAGAGCACCAACAGGAACCTCTCCCTAATTCAGTAGTGGATGGTTTTAGAACGATAAACTCTCCCTCAGAGCACCAACGGGAACCTGGCCCTAATGTAGTAGTAGTATGTTTTAGAACGATAAACTCTCCCTCAGAGCACCAACAGGAACCTCTCCCTAATGCAGTAGTGGATGGTTTTAGAATGATAATCTCTCCTTCAGAGCACCAACAGGAACCTGGCCCTAATGCAGTAGTAGATGGTTCTAGAATGATAAACTCTCCCTCAGAGCACCAACAGGAACTTGGCCTTAATGCAGTAGTAGATGGTTTTATAACGATAATCTCTCACTCAGAGCACCAACAGGAACCTCTCCCTAATGCAGTAGTAGTTGGTTTTAGAATGATAAACTCTCCCTCAGAGCACCAACAGGAACCTGGCCCTAATGCAGTAGTAGTTGGTTTTAGAACGACAAACTCTCCCTCACAGCACCAACAGGAACCTCTTCCTAATGCAGTAGTAGTTGGCTTTATAACGATAAACTCGCCATCAGAGCACCAACAGGAAACTCTCCCTAATGCAGTAGTAGATGTTTTTAGAACGATAAACTATCCCTCAGAGAACCAACAGGAACCTCTCCCTAATGCAGTAGTAGATGGTTTTAGAACGATAATCTCTCCCTCAGAGCACCAACAGGAACCTAGATTTAATGCAGTAGCAGTTGGTTTTAGCATGATAAGCTCTTTCTCAGAGCACCAACAAGAACCTCTGTCGAATGCAGTAGTTGATGGTTTTAGAACGATAATCTCTCCCTCAGAGCAACAACAGGAACCTGGCCCAAATGCAGTAGTAGTTGGTTTTAGAATGGTAATCTCTCCCTCAGAGCACCAACAGGAACCTGGTCCTAATGCAGTAGTAGTTGGTTTTTGAATGATAAACTCTCCCTCAGAGCACCAACAGGAACCTGGCCTTAATGCAGTAGTAGATGGTTTTAGAACGATAAACTCTCCCTCGGAGCACCAACACAAACCTCTCCCTAATACAGTAGTGGATGGTTTAAGAACGATAATCTCTCCCTCAGAGCACCAACTGGAACCTGGCCCTAATGCAGTAGTAGATGTTTTTAGAAAGATAATCTCTCCCTCATTGCACCATCTGAAACCTGGCCCTAATGCAGTAGTAGTTGGTTTTAGAACGATAATCTCTCCCTCAGAGAACCAACAGGAACCTGGCCCTAATGCAGTAGTAGATGGTTTTAGAACGATAATCTCTCCCTCAGAGCACCAACAGGAACTTTTCCCTAATTAAGTAGTAGATGATTTTAGAATGATAATCTTTCCCTCAGAGCACCAACAGGAAAGTTTCCCTAATGCAGTAGTAGATAGTTTTAGAATAAGAATCTCTCCCTCAGAGCACCAACAGGAACGTTTCCCTAATGCAGTAGTAGATGGTTTTAGAATGAGAATCTCTCCCTCAGAGCACAAACAGGAACATTTCCCTAATGCACTATAAGATGGTTCTGAATGCTAATGTCTCCCTCACAGCACAGACAGGAACATCTCCCTAATGCACTATAAGATTGTTCTGAACGCTAATGTCTGCCTCACAGGACCGCAATTAAGGTCTCCCTTATGCAGTCTGAGATGGTTGTGAACGCTAATCTTTCCCTCACAGCAGCGGCATGAAGCTCTCCCTACTCTAGCCTGAGACGATCTGACACGCAGCGCTACGTGACTCCAGCCCCATATAGAGGCTGGGTCACATGATGCACAGGCCAATCACAGCCATGCCATTAGCAGGCATGACTGTGATGGCTTCTAAGGGCAAACTAGTGAAAAGCTTGTTGATTGGCTGCTCAGCAGCTATAGAAAAGGCGCCAAAAATCCCCTACTTTTTTTTAATGTCCGGTATCGGGTTCGGGGCACGGACACCCCAAAGTCCGGTACCGACCCGAATTTTACAGTCCGGGTTCGCTCAACTCTACCCCTGATTAATGAGGTGAAAAGCTCCACTGGGGCCATTTTCAGCTTAAATCCAGTGGGGGATTCAGAGAAACCCTCTCGTGGTGTCCACTAGCTTCCCTCCCCTCTAGGGAGGAGCGTGGGACTGTTTAGAGGTTTACAGAGTCCACATGTGATATGTGTCTTATGTGGCAAATTTCAGATTTTGTTTAGGTGCATGGCCCCAGTAGAACTTCCCCCCCCCCCCCCAGAGCGTAGTAAATTAATTTCAAGCAGTAGGTATGTCTGCAGGCATTACCATGTGTTGCTATTCTCATTGGAGATTGTTTTTATCTGACCTCATTTAACTCATGGGAGTCAGCAGTCTCAAGTATTAACGCTTATGATGTAGGCCAGTCTTTATAGCATGTGACTGATAATTACATCTCCACAGGATACTTAACTGCACATCGCGGGTCCTTGACAGGAAGGCTTGGGAGGTCTAGTGCCTCAAAGTCTTTACGAGTGTCCATCGGTGTGGCTTGCATGTCTCGGAGCTCAGGTTGGTTACATGGGAGAGAGGCCATGGCTGAATCTCATCACTATTAAAGCGGAGGTCCGAGGGCTAAAAAAAAAAAATAATTAATTAATAATTATGTGTAGCTGCTGACTTTTAATATTAGGACACTTACCTGTCCTGGAGTCCAGCGATGTCGGCACCCGCCGCCGATCTTCGGATTGGGGGACGGGTGCAGCTGCCTCCATCGCGGGTAAGGGAACCCGGACGTGTAAGCAGTACAGCTTCACACCGGGCACATTACTGCGCATGCGCGAGCTCTGCCGCGCTCTGCTACTGGCCAGGCGGCCAGAAGCAGAGCGAGCAGGGAGGAGGGAGCCGGGCTGCTGACGTCAGCGGCCGTGTCCGCCGGCCAGAGCTCCCGGATGTGTGGAAAAGGACAGGTGTCCTCTTCCCCCTCCCCCCCGAAAGGTGCCAAATGGGACACCTGAGGGGGGGAGGAATCCAACCAGCGGAAGTTCCACTTTAGGGTCTCCCTTCGGTGGTTCATTCGAGTCATATCCAGTATCACAGCCAGTGTTTCAGCTGTCATGGAGTGGAGGGATCAATCCCCCGCCCCTGGGAAGGGGGGGTCAAAGTTTGTGGCCTTGTGAGGCAATGATAGCGCTGTAGTTGGCCATTCTAGAGGGCCACGATAAGGTCTCACGGCTGCATGTCAGAGTGTGTCAATCCGGGTATACCATAGATGTGTCTCAGTTCACTCTGTTCTATTGGTGCTTCCCTTTAGGTGGTGGGCTCAGAGAGATTGTGAAGGCCTTGTATTCTGTGCAGAGTTAGGAGGTTTTCTCTCCATGTCCCCCCTCCCCGCGGGAGAGCCGTGCTGTTGTCTTTACAATGTCTCAGACCAAGAGAAGCTAGCAGGGGATTAATAGGCGTTGATGTCCTGGCACTTTAGTAAGAAGTTTTGGCTTCCAGGGTACATGCCGTCACAATAGAGGGTTAGTTGATCTGTTCGTGTCAAGTATGCCACGGTGGGTGTAAGGCGTTCAATTGGTGATACCAGCAATGTCCAGTGGTAGGTTAAGAGCGACGAGGCTTGCAGGGCACAGGGGAGGCCATCGGGCTGTTATTTCTTGGGACTCCTGGGTCTTGAAGCCGTGCCGGCGGAGATGGATGGGTGCCTCTGCGACGGATCTGAAAATTTCCAGCCTCTTGTACTCCATCCATGCATGTTGTTCTGCGCAGAGGTGGTATGCGAAAATCACTGTACCAATCTGGAAAATCCATCATGGGGATATCCAGAGTGGAACAAAAGTGTTCCATATCTTCTGGTACTCTTAAGTTTGCCGTTTGGCCATGAGCTGAGGCCGATAATCAGAAGGGAAATTTCCACCTATAAATGATGTTCCTTGCCCTGAGAGCATCCAATAGCGGTCTTAGTACTCTTCTTCTCTGCAGGGTAATGGTGGAAAGGTCCTGGAATATTTTAATTTCAGTTCCCCTGTGTGTTATTCAGGGCCTCACTCTGGCTTTGCAGAGTATCTCCTCTTTTAGGGGGAAGTCCATCAGGCAGCATATTACGTCTCGAGGGGGGTCCGTATCTATGCCCCTCGGGCGCAGGGCGCGGTGTATACATTCCATGGGGATCAATGCGGTAGGTGGTCTCTCCAATATCTCATTAAAGATGGCCACCACCATCCGGGAGAGCTGGCTGGGGTCTAAGTTTTCAGGTAGGTTTTTTACCCGTAAGTTGAGTCTCCTCCCACGGTTATCCAAATCCTCTATGTGCCTATTAAAGTCCCTTAGGTGGATGGCATGGGATTCGGTGATTTGCTGTACCTGGCACAGGGAGGTGTCATGGCGCACTTGTGTCTCCTCTATGTCCTCCACTATGCACACTATTGTGTGTATATCCCCTCTCAGGTCCACTATGGCTGTGGCTAGGGTGTTTTTAATATCTGTGGCCACGTCACAGAGGTCATCTATGTTCAGTGCCGGGGAGTGTCGGGCCTCACCTGAGAATGGGAGATCCTGTGGTGTGCTGCTTCATCTGCTCCATGAAGAGGAGCGGGGCCTACGTGAGGAGGAGGCTTGTGTGGCCTGGTGCGCTGTGCCGAGTCTTGGCCGGAATATCTCCAGGATCTGAAGGCTGACTTGCGTGTCCTGGTTCAGCGGGGACTGCGACCTGGTGGCCGACATGCTCCTCGCTGTCCTCACCATTTTTGTGCCGAAAAGGGTCTGTAAAGTAAGGATGCCGGGCCTCGTGGTGGGAGAGAGCCGCACCTAAGCATCCATCTTAGAACGGAACCAGACCACGCCCCTTTCGCTGTAATTTTGTCTCACTTTGTACTTTTATTTTTCTGTAAATATTTTACTGCACCTAAAACTTTACCTTTTCATTATTAAACTTTATTTTGAAAAGTGTTAATTTTGTCCCTAAAGCTCTTAATGCAACTATCATGAATCTGTTCCTTTGAAGAGTGCTACTGTTTTTAAAATAATGCATCTGAATATACCTGTCTGAGGTGACAGTGTGTGTACAGACGTTGTTCTGAAATACTGGTATTGCTAACATGAGGGTCTTCTGGCCGGCATCCAGAAGTGGTGGCAGAGAAAGGGTCAATTGTTTGAATTAGCCCGGTAACAATCACTCTCAGGCGGCTGACACTTAGACGGTGGTCCTGCAAACTGGGAAATCTTTGTGCTGAAAGAAGCTGAGAGCAGCATTGTTTCGTTAGTGACAAGTGCGGTATTAGATCAGGGGTGTCCTTGGTCGTCGGTCGGTGAGGATGGCAGCGATCTGATACTCACTTTTGTCACAATCAGGGGTCTAAACAAACCTCAGCCCTCAATCTCCATCTGTGTAGCCTCAGCTGCACAGAATATATGGACAGGAATAGTTGAGTACCGAGCCTCCCATTCATTCAGAAATTGAAGTATAGTAAAAACAGTTTACTATGCTTCAGTTATGAATGAACCAATTGGTACCAATCAATGACTCTGTCCATTCAGAAAAGGAAGGAGCCGGTAAATGACAAATTTACCAACCCGTTCCCATCTCTCCATCATGACACACATTCTACAGCAGCTGGCAGGAGAGAGGAGGGGGGAAGACAGCAGCTCTGTGGGGGGGATACAGGGACCCTGGGAGCAGCAGAAGACAAGTAAACTGGATAGGAGGGGCAGCGGGGGCAGCATATAGAGGAACCAATCTCCTCCATTAGGAGGAAAATGGTTCCTCTAAATGCCGCCCCTGCCATCCCTCCTATCCAGGTGTACAAGGGAGACACACAGGCCCCCTGAATCATGGGGCCCAGTTGCAATTGCAACCCCCTATCGTTATGCCCTTGCCTTTGGGATGAATTAGAGCAGAGACTGAGAGACAGGCCTTCTCGTCCACATTAGTGTCTGACCTCACAAATGCGCATCTGGAAGCATTCCCATAGACACACTCCTAAACCTTGTCGACAGCCTTCCAAAAAGAGTTGAAGTTGTTATAGCTGCAAAGGGTGGGCCAGCTCAATATTGAACCCTACGGACTAAGACTGGGATGCCATTAAAGTTCATGTGCGTGTAAAGACAGGTGTCCCAATACTTTTGGAAATATAGTGTATATAGGAGGATTTTAATTTAAATGTATCAAGTTACATTTTTTTTAAATACCTTTTCTATAAACACAGATGTGTGAAAACACCAAAGACATTTTTGCCGGTAGGACACACCAGGGTGCCCTCAGAAGTGAGCTGGTGTGGTTTATCCAAAAATCACCAGAAACAGTACACATTCCTCTGGTGCTGAGATGTGTGCTATACAGTCATACTCTTTAATTGTGGAATAAACCACTCAGAATGCAGGACAATGCAGAACACTAGAAGACAAAAGTGCAATGCCTTGTCTAGGAGTGGAGGAGCCACAGACTGGAGGTGACGCTGCCCTAAACCACACCCATTTAGCCACACCCACATTTTTTAGGGTGTGCAGTATATATTCCAGCACCAGAGGAATGTGTACACTTTCAAAAGGTTTTTGGATAAACCACAGCAGCAGTTTTTAATGAGTCCTGTCCTAGACTCTTGTTGGATCTAAAGAGACTACACAGTATGATTAATAAGTTGAAGGGTCATCGAGAGGTATAGGGGTTTATTTATTAAAGGCAAACAGGCTTTACACTTTGCAAGGGAAGTTTTACTCTGCATGGTAATTTCCAATCAATCATCCAATCATGCAAACGAAAATGCTGTTTTTTTCCTTGCATTTGATCAGGTATTCTTTGCAAAGTGATATTTTCAAGATCTAGGAAAATTCCATTGCGAAGTGCAACTTTCCTGCCAGAGTGAGCAGCCTAATTGCCTTTAATAAATCAACAACATCCTTGTAAGCATCCTTGCTATTCTGGGTGATAGCTATATAGACTGTGTATGTAATCATAGATTCCTGCATCTGACATATAGAGATGGAATGAGGTGCTATGACAACGATTTTCAACCCATTTTGAAGAGTTCAAAGGTGCTCCTAATCATCAGATGGGGGGGGGGGGGTTACACCCAAATCCATCTTCAGTGCATCCAGCTGCAGTTTCATGAGAATTAGATAATCTGTCGTGTTGAAATAAGACACTGAGTTCAACAACTAAAAAAATACATTACATCCTCAATCCTTAACCTATAGATGATCTAGAGCAGTGGTTCCCAACTCCTGTCCTCAGGACCCACTAACAGGCCAGATTTTAAGTATTACCTTGGGGAGATGCCGACTAGAATGCTGCAATCACAGAGCAGCAAATGACATCACTGTGACGTATTTCAGTTATCTTGCAAACCTGGCCTGTTAGTGGGTCCTGAGGACAGGAGTTGAGAACCACTGATCTAGAGCAGTAGTTCTCAACCCTATCCTCAAGTACCCCCAACAGGCCCTGTTTTGGGAATTTCTCTTAAATAAAATAGCTGTCCAAAATACCAAGTCATTAACTCTGATTTAAAAACACCTGTGCAAGATAAAGGGAAACCTGCAAACATGGCCTCTTGGGGGTACTTGAGGATAGGGTTGAGAACCACTGATCAAGAGGAAGGCAAAAACCCTTCAGACCAAAAAAATATTAAATTTGCTCTAACAAAAAAACTATTTCTGACCCCAAGACAAATGAGGTCTAGGTTCTACTAAGGCAATTCATATTGAGCTGTTAACACGTTTATTTCTTTAAAAAATCTACGGAGTCTGCTAGAACCTATTACTTTCAATGTCTTTTGGCCCAGTTTGGTAATGACTGGAGATGTCAAAGGTCCTCTTTACCTTCCTCCAGTACTGGGTTCATCATAATGAAGTGTTACTGTTCTTTGCAGCATTTTCTTGTGAGTCCAGCCAGTGTAGTGGGCAGAGCCTTGAAGCCCTGAGCTCATAAGAGGTGAGTTGATTAATGCTGAACACAATTCTATGAAATTTTCTTATAGAATATCAATATCCTCTGCACCTTTTGCAACTACACAACATATTTTCTTTGTTATCACACAAATGTATGTAAGGGGTCATGATTAAATCATTGTCTTGCAAAAGCCTTGACTCTTTAAACCATCATCAAATGGTTATCATCTTTTTCACTTATCTTTGCCACTTGCAGTTTTACTGCTACAGGGAGGCTGCACTGTGCAGGATCACGTGTATATATATATACGTGATCCTGCACTTACGGATAGCAGGCACGAGTGCACGCCACCGGCGGCTTGCTCCTGCTGTGACTCTATATGATGTCCGCCAGCACCTTATAATCATTTGGTACACAGGCAGAATGCCAGTCTGTCTATGTAAACAAGGCAGATTGCTGTTCAGTCAGTAAGGAAGGCATGGATCCTGTGTTCCTGTAAATACTAGTGAAAAATAAATAAAAATTCCATAAATATATCCCATAGTTTGTAGGCGCTATAACATTTGCACAAACCAATCAATATATGCCTATTGGGATTTTTTTTTAACAAAAATATGTAGCAGAATACATATTGGCTGATTTTTTTACATTTTTTATTGGATGTGCTTTATAGCAGAAAGTAAAAAATATTGTTTTTTTTTTCAAAAGTGCCAGTCGTTTTTTTGTTTATAACGCAATAAATAAAAACCGCAGAGGAGATCAAATACCACCAAATGAAAGCTCTATTTGTGGGTAAAAAAGACATCAATTTTATTTGTGTACAGTGTCGCAAGACCACGCAATTTTCAGTTAAAGTAACGCAGTGCCGTATCGCAAAACAATGGCCTGGTCATGAAGGGGGTAAATCTTCTAGAGCTGAAGTGGTTAATGAATGTGCTGAAAATTCACTTTGGAAAAAACAGTATCTAATAACCCGCAAGGAAAAAAAACAGTATTTATGCTTTACGTTATTGGATGATGGAAGTCAGCAGACCTCATTCATAATTTAGCCTGGGTTCACATTGACAGCCGGAATGAAATGGTACTAGTTCAGCTGAACTTATACCATTTCATTCCCCCATGTCAGTCCTTCAGGGGCGATTTCAGAGACATCTGTGTGGGTTGCTGCACAGATGTTTATGGAAATCGCCAAAAGTAGTACAGAAACTAATCCCTGCAAATGGGGCCTCGCACCGTATCGGGCGGTGCCATTGCCGGCATTTGCATGCCGATTTGGCATGCGATTTGACATGTCAAATCGCATGCCAAATCGCTCAAGTGTGAACCTAGGCTAATTATTAGATTTCAGCTTGAGTCATAGATTTCTCCCTCTCTGCTTTAAAGTAACACTTTAACAGAAGTAAACCTGCCCTTGACCACTTCTCAATTGTGTGTGTTTGGAGTGAATGTCTGTCTCAGTACTAGTGGTAAAACTGTTGCAGACCTGTCCAAAATGGATTCCACTGTCTAGTTAGGATCAGAAAAGCAAGGGTGACAAATACGCATAATATAATTTTTTAATGAATGGAAACCTGATTTAAATCTAAGTCTGTGGTTAGCTTGATTTATGCATATCTCCAATTGTCTTCCCATAATGGTTTGTAAGTGGCCTTGCAATTAACTTCTTGACAGATGACGCACTTTGAACCGTTTTTGCAGGCAACGATTATGCATGCTCTCTTTTTTTTATCTCAAAAACTATCTTGTACCAAAATAAGAGAAAGGTTGTCTGCTTGTCTTTACTTTCTTTCCCAATTCTTAGCTCAAGTACACCTTGTCTTCCTGTCTGGACACTGGACACGTCCTCAACTCTTCTACAATTATGCTTTGAGCATTTTATAGGTCTTCCATAGTATGGTATAGAAAACTTCCTTCTTCTCTTATGGTTGGAGCATAAACATTATTAAGACATATGTTATAGAACGTACTCCTCATTCTGATCTCAGGAAACTGGATTAAATCTGATGACAGCGTGCTTCACAGAATTAGCAAAGGCATGCTGCTTTGCATCAAAACTATAAAATATTTTCTCTTGATTTTTACCATTTTACCAAAATATCCAATTTCTTATTCAATATTATCTAAAGGGTTCCTTATGAGTACCTATCCCAAACACAGTTGCATTGTTTGACATACCTAAATCTGACTGTTGATCAGTAGTATCAAACCCACAAAAATAAAATCAGTCTGTATATGCAGTGAAGCATGCTTGTTATACTCACTGTAGAACCTAAGGGGTAATCCTCTGCATTATATAAAAAAGGCTGCTTGATCCTATCTTCCCTGATCCTCCTCTTCTTTTACTGTCCCCAATCCATCTCCTGATAGAACAGAGCCTTGGGAGCACTCTGCACATGCTTAGGTTGGTGTGTGTGATTAGCGCAAGACCAATCAGCACTGTCCAGACAGAGGGTGAGGGGTCCTGTAGCCTCATAGGACAGTCAGAGTAGAATGAAAACTCCTCCTTTAACCAGACGCTGATAGAAGTCACAAGACTGCTATATACTACTGATGAGAAATGTGTATTTAGCAGTTTATATTTACTAAAATAATTGCATTTCCATGTTCTGGATTATGTGGGAAACCAGATATAGTGAATTTAGTAACACTTTAAGATCTAAAAAACTCAGCCTTAGCAAGAAAAATCAAATGTATGGAGATATTCCTCATGTTAGGAATGTGCTGGAGAGGCTTAGATTGTGGAATTTGGTACTAATTTCAGGCTCCTGACGTACAGAACCAGACAGTTAAAAATAACCATATCTCACCCATTAACAAAACAAGCAATGATCAATTACATTCTCTCCCTTTCCATTCACATGTAACCATGGCTGAGTGCCAAGAGAGGATCAAGTTTGAGGTTTACGCACCTACTAAGGAAGAACATGTGATGTAGAAGGATTTTAGTTTGAGCTTTATCCTGTAAAATGTAGAGTTGAAGTCTAAGCATTTCTAAGACAGTTGAATTTGATGAGGCCTCACAAGTGAGAATTCATGTAGGTAAGGGGAGCTTCCTTATGCAGCCATATAAGGAGTCAAAAGATGCGCTGTCATCACGGGACATTTTGGCTGCTAATTTTCCAAGGCATTAAACAGTTTTTTTTTAAAAATGTAAATGAAACACACAGGTAAAATAATAATGAGAGTAACCTCAAGACATACTTTCACATGTGGGGCGGTAGCGGTACATCTCCGCTAGTTTCAGTGGGGATTTACCGCTGTTATAGCAGTGCGCTTTTAACCCCCCACAAGGCGTTAAAATGGGGTTAAAAGTGCCAGCACTCATCGCTTCCGAGGTGGTGTGCAGCCGCTTCGGAAGCGATACCCCATTGTTTTCATGGGCAGGGATGGTGGAGGAGCGGTATATCACCGCTCACCACACCGCCCCAAAGATGCTGCTTGCAGGACTGTTTGTAATGTCCTGCAAGCACACCATCCCAGTGTGAAAGCTCTCCGGCTTTTACATTGAGGTGGATGGGGAGGGATTTTTGAGGCGCTTTACAGGCACTATTTTTAGCTAAATAGCGCCTGTAAAGCACCTCAGTGTGAAAGGGGTCTTAATGTACAGTATCTCGCAAAAGTGAGTACACCCCTCACACCCCTTCATGTGACAACACTGAAGAAATGACACTTTGCTATAATGAAGTAGTGAGTGTACAGCTTGTATAACAGTGTAAATTTGCTGTCTCTTCAAAATAACTCAGCACACAGCTATTAATGTCTAAACCGCTGGCAACAAAAGTGAGTACACCCCTAAGTGAAAATGTCCAAATTGGGCCCAATTAGCCATTTACCCTCCCCAGTGTCATGTGACTCGTTAGTGTTACAAGGTCTCAAGGGTGAATGGGGAGCAGGTGTGTTGAATTTGGTGTTATTTGCTCTCACTTTCTCATACTGGTCACTGGAAGTTCAACATGGCCCCTCATGGCAAAGAACTCTCTAAGGATCTGAAAAAAAAAAGAATTGTGGCTCTACATAAAGATGGTTTAGGCTATAAGAAGATTGCCAAGACCCTGAGACTGAGCTGCAGCACAGTGGCCAAGATCATACAGCAGTTTAACAGAACAGGACAGGTTCCACTCAGAACAGGCCTCGCCATGGTCGACCAAAGGAACTGAGTGCACATGCTCAGCGTCATATTCAGAGGTTGTCTTTTGGAAATGGATGTATGAGTGCTGCCAGCATTGCTGCAGAGGTTGAAAGGGTGGGGGGGGTCAGCCTGTCAGTGCTCAGACCATACGCCGCACACTGCATCAAATTGGTCTGCATGGCTGTTGTTCCAGAAGGAAGCCTCTTCTAAAGATGATGCACAAGAAAGCCTGCAAACAGTTTGCTGAAGGCAAGCAGACTAAAGACATGGAGTACTGGAACAATGTCCTGTGGTTTGATGAAATCAAGATAAACTTATTTGGTTCAGATAGTATCGAGCGTGTGTGGCACCAACCAGGTGAGGAGTACAAAGACAAGTGTGTCTTGCCTACAGTCAAGCATGGTGGTGGGAGTGTCATGGTCTGGGGTTGCATGAGTGCTGCCGGCATTGGGGAGCTACAGTTCATTGAGAAAACCATTAATGTCAACATGTACTGTGACATACTGAAGCAGAGCATGATCCCCTCACTTCAGGGACTGGGCAGTATTCCAACATGATAACGATCCCAAACACACCTCCAAGACCACCACTGCCTTGCTAAAGAAGCTGAGGGTAAAGGTGATGGACTGGACAAGCATGTCTCCAGACCTAAACCCTATTGAGCATCTGTGGGGCATCCTCATGTGGAGGGTGGGGGAGTGCAAGGTCTCTAACATCCACCAGCTCCGTGATGTCTTCATGAAGGTGTGGAAGAGGACTCCAGTGGCAACCTGTGAAGCTCTGGTGAACTCCATGCCTAAGAGGGTTAAGGCAGTGCTGGAAAATAATGGCGGCCACACAAAATATTGACACTTTAGGCCCAATTTGGACATTTTCGCTTAGGGGTGTACTCAGTTTTGTTGCCAGCGGTTTAGACATGAATGGGAGTGTGTTGAGTTATTTTAAGGGGACAGCAAATTTATACTGTTATACAAGCTGTACACTCACTACTGTACATTGTAGCAAAGTGTCATTTCTTCAGTGTTGTCACATGAAAAGATATAATAAAATATTTACAAAAATGTCAGGGGTGTACTCACTTTTGTGAGATACTGTATATCACTTGCGGCGTTGCATTTTTTGGAAAGGGTTGGGGACTTTTTTTCTCGCTGCAGTTTGCATTTTGCATGCAATAAACTTCAATGGAGCTGCACCAGAAACGCAAGTGTTTTTTTTTTACCGCAATTTTGCGTTTTTAAATCTGCCTAGCAACAAATCCCCCCCAACAAAAAAAAAAACATAAAAAATGCATAACGCAAATCGCTGCAAAATAGCGGGGGAAAACGTAGGGAAAAGAACGGGAAAAAAACGCAGAAAGCGCAGCCGCATAGGTGTGAACCTAGGGTAAATCCATTGCAGCTTCCTTTCAACAGCTCACTTTGCTCCTTGGTATCAAACACGTCCACACATCATTCCTCCTAATTGATTCCCATGAGCTCCAGTAGTCACATGTGAAAGCAACAGAGCTGACATAGTGTTTTATCGTTTTATTTAAAATTTATTTACACATCCACGTAAAAGACAAAAAAAAAGGGATGTAGCCACTGCTACAATGATGAACCTCCACCCCTAATATACATATAAAAACAAAGGAGAAGAAAAAAATGGGACTTTAAATGAGGGAAGTCAAAGCAGACAGATATTGCATGGAATATATAAGTATATTTTATTGAACAAATACAGGTACATTTGAACATTCCAGTATCTGTTTTTTAGGGTGCCCTGACAAGGTCGGCTTACTATCCTCCAATTTTATTGGCCCGTGTATACAATTTATGTACCAACATTATATCAAGTCGAATGTTATGCATGTGTATTGTGTATATCTATATGGCAGCTCTTTTGCATATGGTTTATTACTAGCTATTAATGCATTACGTATCTTCATATTATGGAATGTTCAAATGTACCTGTATTTGTTCAACAAAATATACATATATTCTATGCAATATCTGTCTGCACTGACGTCCCTCATTTAAAGTCCCATTTTTCTTCTCCTCTGTTTTTATACATCCACGTAACAATTGAACGCTCACATGCATAAAATAAAAACATGCCTAGTATGTATGTGCAACAGCGGTTGTCCGGTATCACCTGCCCCCAGCTCTGCAGCCTCTTCACGTCTGTCAGCCGCTCCAGGCCCTCCTACTAGTTTTGTCACTTCCTCATGACTTCAATGGGGAGATGCGATTGGCTGACGGGTGTATTGTTTTATATATAGGGCAAGCTCAGTCACCATTTTCTCTGAGAGTGATAGCTCTTATTCTTTGAAAACCATTTGCATTAAGCGATCGATTCTATATGCAAATGAGTGTAGTCCATGTATCCTTCTCATCCTGCCTCACTGCAGATTTTTTCACTCTCTGTTGTAAAATAGCTTTATAATAACAATGGGAAATACATGATGAAAGGATGCTCCAACCCGACTTACAACAAGTTAATAGTACCTTCCTATCGTTAAGGATGTATTTCCTACACTGTGTGCAGAATTATTAGGCAAATGAGTATTTTGACCACATCATCCTCTTTATGCATGTTGTCTTACTCCAAGCTGTATAGGCTCGAAAGCCTACTACCAATTAAGCATATTAGGTGATGTGCATCTCAGTAATGAGAAGGGGTGTGGTTTAATGACATCAACACCCTATATCAGGTGTGCATAATTATTAGGCAACTTCCTTTCCTTTGGCAAAATGGGTCAAAAGAAGGACTTGACAGGCTCCGAAAAGTCAAAAATAGTGAGATATCTTGCAGAGGGATGCAGCACTCTTAAAATTGCCAAGCTTCTGAAGCGTGATCATCGAACAATCAAGCGTTTCATTCAAAATAGCCAACAGGGTCGCAAGAAGCGTGTGGAAAAACCAAGGCGCAAAATAACTGCCCGTGAACTGAGAAAAGTCAAGCGTACAGCTGCCAAGATGCCACTTGCCACCACAGGAAGAAAACTGGGTAAAACGGTTTCCTTTCCTTCAACGGATTATTAATACGTGTGGACTATATCCCACAACTACAGTAATTTGGTGTGGGGAAGAGTAATGACTCTACGTGTAGTGGATTATACGAATTAACCATCATCCGAAAGCTCGGATATGTCGAACCTCATTCTGTTGTACGTATTTCTCCTACTACACCAGTTTTATGAGTAAACGGATTATTAAGACGTGTGTCACATCCTTTATGTAGGAATTGCTATCCTTCCATGATAATTGAACAACATTC
>BLSH010331127.1:652688-673232 GCA_018402905.1 Glandirana rugosa | reverse complement strand
AAATTAAGGTGTTTCTGAAATACCTTCATGTTTCACCCAGTACTATGTTTATTGCCCCTTGAATACCCCCACATTTATTTAACTGGCTACGGCCTTCACTGTATAATATTTCTCAATTTTCTCCCACCTATACATTTCTGATACAACTCTTCATGTACTACA
The DNA here is from genome assembly GCA_018402905.1 of Glandirana rugosa. Lineage (NCBI taxonomy): Eukaryota > Metazoa > Chordata > Amphibia > Anura > Ranidae > Glandirana > Glandirana rugosa. Next base: position 673,070 of record BLSH010331127.1, on the reverse strand, counting down.
ATAACATCACTATGTTTGAAAATGATAAACCCCCATCCTCCCTATACTCAACTATGCAATGTTCCTTTACTAGAATCCTAAAGTTATGTTTTGATGTTATATTTAATGTACTAGATTGATATTGTGATGATACCACTCATTGCTTTGAACTTTGGCAATGAACATGTACTGTACTGTTTTGTTTTCTACTTAATAAAGTCTTTGTGGAATTAAAAATATATGTATGGATAATATTAAAAACTTTATTAAAACTTTGAGGAGTTACTGATTAATTAAAAATTGGCCAGAAAGCAATTTAAATCAAATTCTTTATTCAGACCCCTGGGGCCAGGGAACCCAATTCATACACCCACCAGGATTTCCTTTGACTTAATGTCCTTATCTTGTGGCTACCTCTCCAAAGTTTTTTTTAATATTTTTCCAATCCCCACAATTTCATCCCTGTCACCTGCCTCTTGTGCACTGTCCTACAATGATGGTACAGATAATGTTCCTTTTTGCCTTTAGTGATTTGATATATATGTTCTTTTATCCTTATGTGCACAGCCCTCTTCATTCCACATCATACCACATGGGCATTCTAAGGCATACACCACCCCCTCAGAGTTGCAGGATATGAAATCCCTTATTGTGTATTCCTTACCATTCTGTCCATTAATGAATGTACCTCGCTTCTTGCTTTTTTTGGGGACCACTTTGCAGCCATAGCACCTGTCACAGCCGTAGAAGCCTTTACCATCAAACATAGTGATAGCCTTAGTAGAGGGTGGCTTCACTACATTTTTAACTAAACGATCCCTCAAGTTGGGGGCCCTCTTGTATACAAACTTTGGTCTATCCGGGCTCACTGTCCAAAGAGTTTCATCTTGTTTTAATATATCCTAATCAATTGATTAAGGTTTGTTTTCCAAAAAGTGTACTATTGTCTTATGTACCCATGACATATCTTTTCTTTTCAATAAATTCATTATTGCAACCTTTGCTGATTTTTTTTTTTTCTACTGCTATGGACTGTTCCTCATAATCAACTTCATTTGTGCAATTCCTCATGATTCAGAGGAACTGCCCCTTTGGAACATTAACCAGCCACGGTCTATGGTGGCAGCTGTCTTGGGGTATATATGAATTTCTGTCCGTCAACTTAAAGTATGTTTTGTTGTTATCCCACCATTATTTTTAATGATTTCTAGGTTCAGAAAGTGGATTTTTATTTTTACTTGAATCCCACGTGAGTGCAATATTTATATTATTGATATTCATGCTAGCCAGAAAGTCATTTAGGTCATTTTCACTCCCTTCCCAGAATAGTATCAGGTCATCTATGAATCTGTTATATAGCCTTATGCCCCATACACACGATCCGAAAATCGGACGACAGATCGTCCGGTTTTTTTGCATGCTAATCTCAGATCGAATCGGAAGTGTTTGCTAAAGTCACGAATATTCTCGTACGACAGAATAAAAAATCTGAAGTGATGTCATGTGTTGTAGTGTATTTGTATGGTATTGTCGGACGACAACTGTACTGATTAAACAAAAATCGTACGATCGGGCACCATGCGATCAAAATTTTCATGCTTGTCCGATCTAATATTATCTGATGAACTGTCAGGATCGGCTCTCATAAGCTGTGTACTAACGATCCGATTATCGTATGATCGCATCGTATGCGGTATTTTTCGTCCGATTTTCGGATCGTGTGTAAGGGCCATTAATTGGGGGGGTGGGTGATGTGAAATCCCTTCTTCCTCCCATTTCGCCATGTAGAGATTGGCTATGCTTGGGTCAAAATTGGCCTCCATGGCTACTCCCGATATCTGTAGATAGAACTGGTTCTGGTACCAAAAGTAATTATATTTTAAACAAAACTCAAGACAGTTTACTATAAATTTCTTTTAGTGACTATCTAACTTTTTATTCCTAATAAGGGCCCATTTTGCTGCATTTATAGCTACTCTGTGGTTAATATTGGCATATAGGGATGCCACATCCGCTGTGGCCATGACCGTATGCTGAGAAGTAGCAGTAATATTGTCTTTTGGTTTTAAAAAAAAAAAAAAGCTTTCTTTTGGCGAAATTTGTTTTTTTTTTTTTTATGCAATCCATAAACGAAACTAATAAAATGCATTTTTTTCTCTTTTAATCAGTGTTATTGTTGATAAAAAAAGTATACATTTCAATAATTTGTCCCATTAAAATTACACTAATATTGATATTTTGGTACTAAGTATTGCAAAGTTATATACAACTAAAATAAAAGCTTTTTTCTTTCAATTTTGTGGCAACAATAAAAAAATCAAAGTAAATAAAATAAAAACATTTGAATATTTATGTTTGTAAAAATGTAAATCAGCAGGAAAATCATAGCTGAGTGAAGAAGCTAAAGAAGGAAACAACTAGGGCTGATTAGAACAAACTAAGCAGTAATAAGGGGTTAAACAGGAACACATTTTATTTTTAAAAATTGTAAGGTTGCTTTATCTGACATCATATGCAGATTGTGGCTCACCCCTTTGGTCTGCAGATGAATGAGACATTGTAGATACAAAGTAGCAATACCACTTCGTATCTTTCTCATGTCTGAACATTTTTGATAAAAGGGACATACTACACATGCCCTGTGTATTTTTAAGACATTTATCACTATGTGTAATATGCCCATTGTCCACTAAAAATCATGGCCCAAGATTTAGCCAAGCTCAAATTTCCACCTAACCACTTCAATACTGGGCACGCCCCCCCCCCCCCTTCCTGCCCAGACCAGTTTTCAGCTTTTAGCGCTGTCACATTTTGAATGACAATTGCACAGTCATGCAACACTGTACCCACTAATAGAGCTTTCTTTTTGTGGTATTTGATCACCTCTGGGGTTTTTATTTTTTGCGCTACAGATAAAAAAAAAAAGACTGAAAATTTTGAAAAAAAGTTTTTTCTTTTGTTTCTGCTACAAAACTTTGTAAATAAGTAAGTTTTCTCCTTCACTGATGGGCACTGATGAGGCAGTACTGATTGACACTGATGAGGTGGCACTGATGGGCACTGATGAGGCACTTATATGCAGCACTGGTGGGCACTGATAGGCGGCACTGATAAGCAGCACTGATGGTCACTGATAGGTGCCACTGATGGGTGGTACTGATAGGCAGCACTTATAAGCAGCACTAATGGGCACTGATGGGTGGCACTGATAGGTGGCACTTGTTGGCACTGATGGGCACTGATATGCAGCACTTATAACCAGCACTGACAGGTGGCACTGATAGGCGGCACTGGTGGGCACTGATGGGCACTCATAGGTGGCACCGATTTGGCACTGATGGGTGGCACTGATAGGGGGCACTGGTGGGCACTGATGGACACTGATAGGTGGCACTGGTGGGCACTAATGGACACTGATAGGTGGCACTGATAGATGGCACTGTTTGGCAGCACTGATCAGGAGGCACTGGCAGGGATCACTGATGGGCACAGAATGGCACATCCCTAATGGGCAGTGGTTGCCATTCCTGGTGGGCTCTAGTGAGCTTACCTGTTGGTCATCCTTGTTGCCATGGGTGGGCATCCCTGGTAGCCATGGGTGGGCATCCCTGGTGGTCCTGGTGTGGCATCCTCGGGGGTCCTGGTGTGGCATCCTCAGGGGGGCTGCACTAATAATCAATCAGTGCAGACTCCCCCTGTCAGGAGAGCAGCCGATCGTCTCTCCTCTACTTGCATCTGTCAGTGCGAGTAGAGGAAAAGCTGATACATGACTTTTCCTGTCTACACCGTGATCAGCCTGTGATTGGGCAATGTTTTGGCATCAAACACAAACAGAAAATGGGCTGGTGTGACTAGTGATAATAAAAACAGCTGCTGGCAACCAATAGTAGGATAAACGAAATAAACATATATCATATATGTTGCCACACTAACAGTGAAAATAAAAAAAAACAAAAGTCCATATCTAAATGAAATACGGCAAAGGTAAATGAAGTATATGAAATAGTCCAATTCCTCCTTCAAATGCATAGACCCCCTCCACCTTTGCAAGTTATAGTCTTTAAATATTCCTCCGTTTCTTTAACTGTTAGGATTCAAGACTCAAGTATTTTGCTTTTTTCATGCATTACAGTAAGTGCTCCTTTAGTCACCTGCAGAATAAGTGAATTCACTCAGTCCCAATCGGACATTTTTTTCTTTTGTTATGTATACTTGCTCCGAATACTCCATATCTTCTTCATTGTAGTTGACATTGCAATGTTCTGTATACTTATACTTGAATAAAAATTTATTGAAATGAAATAGTCCAATTCCAATATGTGTTTGAGGAAAACACCAGTGATATTGTGCGGAGATCGTGCTACTCCATAAATGTAGTCACCACGTGAGCCATCACCATTATAAGAAATGTACTCTTACCAGATTTAAATGACCCCACTACATAGTCTGATTCGCCTGTTACAAACACTTCCATCGGGAACATTCAGTTCACACCCATTGGTTCTAATATGTCAGGCCGGCTTTGTCTCCAAGATTAGTAGAGACAATGATGACCATATATAAAATTGAATATCCACATGTATTCAAAGCAAGGAAAGCCACACAGTTTAAATAAAAAAGCGGGTAAGCACATAAAAAGTCACAATTTCAAGCTGTACAGCAAAGGTTCCAACTCCAAAGAAGCATGGCAGTGTGTAGGTTCAGCCCACCACGTTTCATCCCATAGGACATCATCTGAGGCCCCAGATGCTCTGAACAGGAATTCAGTGCTGCCAGAGGTTTTGTGACAGATAAAAGTGAGTGTCCGTGAATGGACTCCGTTGACCGACTGACATTTGTCAAAATAAATCAGTCCTAGATTAGCAGCAGCTATCAAGCCCCTGATGCCGAAGTCACTGATTAAGTGTTATTGGGATCTCAAAACTCTGAAAGACTGTCTAGGCTGCATAGCTTTGTGGGTGTTGATTTTGCCTTGAAGTAATTTTTTGGTATAGGTTTCATGGGCACAATTAACACCCAAGGACCAATTTTTCTGCACATGCTTAACAGATGCATCAAATTATTTTTTTTTTACAGCAAGGTCAAACCCCGCTTTCATCAAGAGTACCTCTGGAAGGTTACGGGGTGAAAGCACCAACAACACCCGAAGCCCAATTTTTCCCACTCCTGTTACTTCTATCCAAAGTCTGTGAAAGACACTTAACCAATTGTTAATCTTGGCCTGAGGGTAGACATAAGTCTCACTCTCTGTGGTGTAAAGCTTGGTTATTTCCATCCAAAGTCTGCAGAATTTATCCAAAAAATCTCTAATCTTGTTCCGAGTGCACTAAAATGTGGCCCCATCATACAGATTGGCTCCCCAAGTCATTGTTTACTAAATAAAGAAAGCTTGCAGGGAAAATGTAAATGTCATTTTATTTTCTTTATAAGTAAGAAGGCCGACCATTGGTCGGCCTGTATTTGTAGGAGGAGTCTGGCATATTTAAGCCAGGCTCCCCCTACCTATTGGACGGCGCATCCTGGTGGTAAACGTGTGGGTATTTCCGGTGCGCGGTCGGGACGTACGGCATTTCGTCACTTCCGGTGCGACTCAGACGGGCGGTCTACGTGGAGGGGCACTCGGTGGTGGTCGGGGTAAGTCAAGGCGGCTACCCCGCATCCCCTGGCACTGACAGCATTTCACTTTGGCAAGAAGTACATTTCGGCATCCTGGGCCAGGTCAGTATGCTAGCCAGGGTTCCACTAGCTCAGGTTTCAAGGGTCAGTTAGATGGGGGGGTTAGGGAGTGCATTTCGGCTGTCTCTTCGCCCAGCTGGGCCACGGAGAAGGACAGCAGGGGAGGAGGGGGACTAGTTAGTCGATTTCAGGACGGAGGATTCATTTCATTCCGCCTCCATGCCCACGTTGGGCCACGCTGGAGGGCAGTAGTCATTTCTCGTACGGCTTCATTTCTATACCCAGTCTGGTTGTAGCTTATATTCTTTTCTCAGTGTGGTCGCACGGTCGAGTGTTGAAGTCAAGGAAGGTCGTTAGGCGCTCTAGGGAACTCGGACAAAGAGGTAAGTTAATAGGGATGGTCAGGTTTCCCCCGGTCATATCTGATAAATAGTCGATTCAGTAAGTACTTTCATTTCCCCGATCAGGATCAAGACTTCGAAGGTGGCCTTGTTCGATCTGTTACGCACACGTCAGTATGTTCCGTATTTTTCACAGGGGCGATCAGAGGGGCAAGCTCACATTTCACATTTCTGGGTCAGGCACCTTTCACTTAGGCCATGAGTCCACTTCTGGTGGGCCAATGTCACGACCCAACATGCAAGGGCATGCCATTTCACAAGCATCCGCCTGGGTGTGGGTCAGGTCACGGTGCACAGGGTGTCGGCCATTTCGGTTACGGGTGCACAGCTTCATCAAGTTTTTTTTTTTTTGCTTATCAGGTCATGTCTCAGGCGGAATACATCGGGGAATTCCCATCAATACCTCCGTCACCGGCCAGAAGCTCGGTCCAGGGAGGATCACCGTCTCTCAGGACATGGACAGTCCCTAAGTTAATGGTGGAACTGCAACGCAGAGGCATTCCTTATCCAGCGTCGGCCCGGAAAGCCGAGCTGTTCAGACTTTTATTCCCACCAGCCTCTGGTTCTGACCCAGAACAGGTTACTTTGCGTTCAGTGGCCTTGTCCCTTTCGCAGATCCATGCCACATTGGACTCCTTGTTGTCATCTGGGCTGGAGCTCAGGTCCAGAGTGGAGGCACTGGAAAACCGGGCCGTTCCTGCTCCACTGGTGCCGGGGCAGCCCAGCCCCCCCCCCAAGGAAGGCAGTCCGGCTATTGCTATCCCAGGGACGGCAGGTAATAGTTCAGGGGCTCCCGCGTTAACTCCAGCCCATTTTGTTCCAAGCAACTTGAGGAAACATATCCTGGAAGGGAAGGATGTTAATCTTGCTTCCCTGTTAATTGCGGCACATGACGTGGCTGACAACAGGTCTTACACCTGCGGGGATGTGTCAGTAGTGGTCAAAACCAGGGACCACAGACTGAACCATAAACTGTCCATTGCTGAATTTGTGCTCGCTTTTAGCACGTTCAGAGACGTCATCTGCTCGGCTCAGCCCAACAGGAGGGAAGAGCTGGACCTCTACCTCTACACGGTGGTAGAATTGGGACACAAGTATGGCGGGTCTGCGTTCTATGACTACCACCGATCTTTTTCTGCCAAAGCTGCAACCATTTTTTCACAGCACCACGTTACCATTTCCTGGGGATCGCTGGACACGGAGCTTTTCTGCAGACACTTTGCAAGACTCAGAGCTCCCGTTTGCGGTACCTGCCAGTCATCTACGCATACCACATACTGGTGTCCCAATGTAGAACCAGCTACCATGTCCGGCAGCAACAGGCCAGGTCCGAGCTTTTCCTCTGCGCCAGCTAGCAGTGACCCTCGGGACAAGCTGGGCTGGCCCATTCGGTTTTTAGGGAAGTCGCAAATTTACAACAACTTTAACCACGGCTCCTGCAATAACAACCAGTGCAGGTTGCTACATGTTTGCTCGGATTGTTTCAGGGCCCACCCCAAGTCAGCGTGTCTGTCAAAACAGTCCAAGGGGTCATGACTAAGCCAATTGAATGTGCGATATCTACAGCAACTTTTGGTGGGTCATCCGTCCGAGGCCACCGTCGCATTTCTGGTCGAGGGTTTTTCGGGGGGTTCCCACACAGGGCTCATCACCATGCCCCAGGGTTCTTTTGAATGCAGCAATTTACTATCAGTTGCGGCACATTCAGAAGCCGTGGACTGCCTGCTCTAAGCCGAACTCTCCAAAGGGTTCATCATTGGCCCACTTTCTACCCCCCCTTTTGATGCTTGGAGAGTCAGCCCCATTGGCGTTGTTCAAGGCAAATTTTCAAATAAATTAAGATTGATTTATGACTTGTCCGCGCCTCATTGCTCCAAGGTTCCCAGTATTAATTCCCTTATTCCATCGGAAGAATTTTCCCTCAAGTATGCTTCAGTGGACCAGGCCATACAAAGCATCATCAGACTCGGGATGGGCACTTGGCTTTCGAAAGCTGATATCACGGATGCTTTCAAACTACTACCCATCAAACCAGCCTTATGGCAATGGCATGGTATCAAATGGCGAGGAGCTTACTATTTCGCTACCAAGCTTACGTTTGGTTCTAAAAGTAGCCCTTGGCTGTTTGACACCTTTGCGCAAGCCCTATGCTGGATCCTATCAGTCAAGGAAGAATGTCAGGAGGTCATACACTATCTCGATGATTTCCTGTTATTAGAAGACGGCAGTCAGGTCCCCGCGGACCTACAAAAGTTAACCAACCTGTTTTCTATCCTCAACATTCCTCTGTCAAGAAGGTGGAAGGGCCTTCCAAAGTTTTGGTTTTTCTAGGGATCAAGCTAGACTCACAACTGATGCAGGCTAGCCTACCACCTGAGAAGTTGGATAGGATCAGGAGCAGGATCCACGCATTCACAGTTTCCCAGGTCTGTACCAGGGTGGAGCTTCAGTCGCTTCTGGGCATGTTGAACTTTGCCATGAGGATCATCCCTCAGGGCAGGTCCTTCGTGTCCAGATTGCTGGCTCTTTTGCCCCTGGCTCCAGACTCCTCAGCCAGCATCAGGCTGGATGCAGCCGCATTAGCTGATCTCGGCATGTGGGACCAGTTCTTACAGCACTGGAACGGGGTGGCCATGTTCATTCCTGCGGCTTCAGACATGTCTCCCAGGGTAACATCTGACGCAGCCGCCACCAAAGGTTACGGGGCCATTTTCGATAGCCATTGGCTTACCGGCCCCTGGCCTGAGGAGGTTAACGCCATCCCAGGTTTTCACAGCTCTTCCTCGTTATTCGAGATCTATCCCATTGTTGCCGCAGCTCAAGCCTGGGGGCACATGTGGTCCGGACATACCGTTGTTTTTTATTTAGATAATCAAGCCTTGGTACAAATTATCAATAAAGGCAGGTCCAGTTCCTTAGCAGTTATGTCCTTTTTGAGTAGGTTAATCTGGCTTTCGCTTCAGGAGAAATTCCACATTCACTGCATTTTTGTACCCGGCACCGAGAACTTAGCTGCAGATGCCTTATCTCGCTTCAATTTCTCTTCTTTTTTTCAGCAGGTTCCAGAGGCAGACATTCTGCCCACCCCATGCCCAGAATTCCCCCAGCTCAGGATGGACTAAACACCTTGCTATCCAATGCTAGGGGTCTGATCGAGGCTTCCCTTTCCGCAAATACCAGGAGGGCCTATTTCACAGCCTGGCAGGCCTTTCAGTCATTTTTGAGCTTACATCCAATAGTGGATTGGTACAGCATTGGTACCTCTTGGCTTTCATCTCTTTTTGCCACTCACAGTTGCGTTTATCGCACGCTACCATTAAAACGTACCTGGCCGGAATACAACATTTTGAGGGACTCATGTTTCCACACAGACCTTCATTGTTCTTGGCTCACCCTATCAAGGCTATCTTGAGAGGGATACAGAAGGTTAGCCCACCGGTACCTACCACCAGACTCCCGATCACAGGTACCTTATTCCGGCAATTATCCATCATGTTAGATAATCGTCCTTTTGGCTCCATAGGCAGTCTGGTCATTAAAGCGGCTATATATATGGCCTTCTACGGTTTCCTGAGACCCAGTGAGTTCTCTGTCACAGGCAGGACATGTCGCCCCTTAGCGTTCAAACAGCTCATTAAACACCAAGATCATTTTCAGCTCAATCTGGGAACTTGCAAAACGCAGCAATCTGGAGCAGGCACCACGATCAGATACTTTCGAACCAACAACACATGGTGTCCCTTCAAGGTCCTGGAAACATTACAGGCTCAATTGCAAGGGGCTCACAGGGAAGGTCCGTTGCTGCCTTTCCTGGGCACGCATCTTACAACACCTCAATTCATTAACCACTTCAGCCCCGGAAGGATTTCCAGCTTTAGGACCGGAGCCCTTTTTGCGATTCGGCGCTGCGTCGCCTTAACTGAAAATTGCGCGGTCGTGCGACGTTGTACCCAAACAAAATTTGCATCCTTTTTTTCCCACAAATAGAGCTTTCTTTTGGTGGTATTTGATCACCTCTGCGTCATTTCTGATCGCCACTATAAACAAAAGAAGAGGGACAATTTTGCAAAAAACCCCAAATTTCTTACTTTTTGCTAAAATACAAATCCAAAAAAAAAAATAAAAAAACATTTTTTTCACCGTTTTTGGCCGATTTATATTCTTCATCATATTTGCGATAAAAAAAATTGCAATCGGCGTTTATTGATTGGTTTGCGCAAAAGTGGTCGCGTTTACGGTTGATGAGAATTCATTTTTGGGGTTTTTATTTTTTATTTTTTTTTTACTAGTAATGGCGGCGATCTGCGATTTTTAGCGATACTGCGATATTAGGGCGGACATGTCGGACCATTTTGACACTTTTTTGGGACCATTGGCATTTATACAGCGATCAGTGCTATAAAAATGCACTGATTACTGTGTAAATGCCATTGGCAGTGAAGGGGTTAACCTGCAGGGGGCGCTCTAAGGGTTAACTATGTTCCCTGGACGTGTTCTAACTGTGGGGGGACTGCCCTAGCTGGGGAAGGGAAGTGGTCACAGCCTCCGTATACAGGAAGGCTGTGATCACAGCCCTTCCCCCTTCACAGAACGGAGGTCCGTGTTTACATACACGGACCTCCGTTCCTTCACTCCGGGGGGGCCATCGCGGGTATCCGGCGGCAATCAAAGCCGCCGCACCCGCTCCCTGGCCCTCCCCAAACACAGTGAGCATGTGGGCACTCACAGTGCGCGTTATCGCAGCCGCCGTCGTATGACGGCGATTTGCGATAACGAACCACCTTGTCGCTGTCAACCTGCGGTTGGCGGTCGGCAAGTAGTTAAACATATACGCATACTGCTTGGTAGGTGTGGTGTCAACCCCAAACAATACACGGTTCATTCTTTCAGGATTGGGGCCGCATCAGCGGCTTCCCGGCAAGGCATCCCGGCACATATCATTAGGAAGTTGGGCAGGTGGAAGTCGGCGTGCTATATGAGGTATATCCCAGAACCACATGTTGAAATGGCCAGGGCTTTTTCTCGTTTGGTTGAATGAGTTATTATGTATTGCAATAAAAATTCTTGCTTCATCCTAACAGTGTCTTTTTGCCCACTTCAGGCGTACTACACACGTGACCAGGGCACTCCGCAGGTCACCTTTTCTCTCGACACTCTTTTCATACGGTAATCGCTTGTCGACTCCGAGTACAAGTAAGAAGGCTGACCATTGGTCGGCCTGTATTTGTAGGAGGAGTCTGGCATATTTAAGCCAGGCTCCCCCTACCTGTTGGACGGCGCATCTTGGTGGTCCCACCCTCCCTATTCCCTTTTCTTCAGAAGTTCCTTTTATTATTATTATCCTTGGTATGCCCACTTCACTATACTATACACGTGACCAGGGCACTCCGCAGGTCACCTTTTCTCTCGACGCTCTTTTCATACGGTAATCGCTTGTCAACTCCGAGTACAAATGTCAGTTTTGTTGCAGCAGGTTCTATACACGGTACAGATGTGCCACTTTATAGGCAGACTAAGGGCACCCCAGGCACTATATTTAACCACCTCCCACCCGGCCACTGTATATATATACGGCCAGGTAGGAGCTTCCCCGTTCTGACAGGACGTGTATTTAAGTCCTGCAGAACGGGAGCTCGCAGCGCGGCCACGTGGCGCGCTGCTGCTGGATCCTGTGATCATTATGATCACAGGATCCAGCTGAGCAGAGATCGGGATACGGGCGCAGTGACTGGCCCTCCCGATCATGTGACGGCTGTGTCCAATCACAGCCGTCACATTGTAAACAGAGACGAACGTCCCTGTGACAGTTCTCCCCCCACCGAGCTCAGTGAGAGCTCAGTGCGGGGGGGGAGGGGGGAGCTGCAGCTCTGTGACAGCTTTCTGCATGATGAGGATTTCGTGCAGAAAGCTGTCACAGATCGCCCCCCACACAGTGCACCAAGCACACTGATACCCCTGTCCCCATACATACAAGTGTCCCCATAAAACAGCCCCCAAAACATCTGTATGACCCCCAACACATCTGTCACCATACACAAAACATCTGTCACAGTCCCCAAAACATCTGTATGTCCCCAAAACATCTGTCACGGTCCCCAAACATCTGTCTGTCCCCGTCACATCTGTCACCATACACAAAACATCTGTATGTCCCCGTCACATCTGTCACAGTCCCCGTCACATCTGTCTGTCCGCCAACACCAAATAAACTCCAATTTGGGTTATTTTTACCAAAGAAATATAGCAGTATCATTTTTGGTCAAAATTCATGAAGAGAAATGACTTATTTGCAAAATTTTATAACAGAAACGCAGAAAAATGCATTGTTTTTGAAAATTTTTAGTCTTTTTTTAATTTATAGCGCAAAAAATAAAAAACCCAGGGGTGGTTAAATACCACCAAAAGAAAGCTCTATTTGTGTGAAAAAAATGATAACAATTTCATTCGGGCACAGTGTCGCATGACCGCGCAATTGTCATTCAAACTGCAACAGCTCTGAAAGCTGAAAATTGGTCCGGGAAGGAAGGGGGTTTAAGTGCCCAGTATTGAAGTGGTTAAAGGAATTTTACATTTTTATTGTTTCACTTTAAGTATTATTAAAATCACTGCTCCTTTAAAATGTTTGCATTTGAACATGTCCCTCGGGGAAGTACCTGGGCCTCTATACCCTTATTATGGCCAATAGCTTGCATATACGCCTTCAAAATGGGCACTTTTTTTCAAGTTCAAGTCACATAGACAATAATAGGGTTTGCTGTTCGGGTCTGAACTTTTGAGATGTTCGAGAGTTCTGGCACGAACCGGGACGTTTGGCCCATCTCTATTAGTAATATATATATATATACAAAATACACAACTGGATACCTCAATTTATAATGAATAAAAAGCAATAATCACAAAAGTCGTTGGCTGGCTGAAATGACACCTTCTAGTATGGATACCTTGATCATGTCTTTAAGTTTATATGTTGCAGAAAGCTATAAGTGATAGCCTGGCAGCCACACACCTCACCCAGTTTGAGTGATTGGCAGGTAAAAGCAGCCTCAGCTTGATTCATACAGACCACGCCCCCAACATGTTTCACCCTGCCTTTGGGACTTAATAAAAAGTATGATTAAGTTCCGAGGCAGGGAAAACCATGTTGGGGGCAAGGCCTGGGTGAATCGAGCTGAGGCTGCTTTTACCTGCTTCTACTCAGGCTATGCGAGGTGTGCAGTGGCTGGCATATCTCTTCTTATTTCTGCAGCCTGCTTTGGGTCTGGACGGACCTCTCCTCAGTGACATCCAACTCATCAACTTATTCATTGATCCACATAGAGATTGCTAACCAAACGAGCCCAGATAATTGTGATGTGAGTTACAGATAAAGCCAAGAGACATGAGAAAGTATTTTACAGCCTGATAAAAAAAACCCAAATAAAAATGATTTTAAACATTTGATAAACTATTGAAAACTATTTACTTTACTAATACATGTGGCCACTGTCAGCATCATATAAACTCAATGTGGCATCAGTTACATACTGTGTACATTGCTGTTTTCTGGCAGTGGTATGTGGACTTCCTGTCTTGCTCCCAGAACAAAATGGAATCAGGCTGAGCGCTGCTCAGTCATTCTCAAGAAGAATTGAATGTTATCAATGCAAAGCTTCCTCTGAATGGTTGAGGTGATGACTAATGTCATCTGCCCATCACTCCATCTCAGCCAATCAGAGGAAGCCTTGTATTCAATCATAAAAACAGCATTCAGCCCAACTTAATTCTGTTCTGGGAATGGGATGGAAAGTCTCCATATTGCTGTCAGAAGGGCTGTATACTGTATGTAGATAATGCTACATACGGTTTATATAGCACTGACAGCAGCCACATGTATTAAAGAAATAGTTTGCTTAGGTCATGTTGGCCCAAACAAAATATTTAAAGGGATAGCAAAGCTGGATATAGCCTTTAATAATCTCTAGGGGCAAGAGGATCTACCTTATTTTGGTTAGTAAACGGTTTTGCAAATCTTGATCTGAATTAATGAACTTTGTGATGAACTGCAAGTTTATGGGTGGCAAATCTTGTTGTTCAATTCTGGCCATTTATAGGGATTAAATGCAAGGTATTTTCAAACAAAAAGCTTGGAAACAAGGCACTGTCATGGGGACTTGTAGAAATGGCAAATTAAAAAAAAAAAAAAATTAAAGATGAAAAAACAGCATTTCTACCTACAAAGAACTATCAACTTTCACCAAAGGTTCCAAAACACGCTAACAACATGGATGCAGTGAGCAGGTGTGTATCTACCATGAGGCAAACAAGGCATTTGCCTTGATGGCATTTTTAGGGGGGTGGCACCCAGCCTAATGATGGCTACAATGCGGTCATCTAGTTCTGGGAGTGTCTATTGTGACATCCTTCCAGAACCACACCCCCATCACAGATCGTCCAATCATAGTGGCTAATTACCACGTAATGAGCTGTGTCCAATCACCGCTGATCACGATGTAAACACACTTGCTGGTTATCGGCAATTCCTTTCCTCCAGCTGTCAAAACATGAGGAGAGGAGAGAGCCGGTAACTGGCCAGTGTGAAAGGGGACATCTACACTGATGATCGGGGCACTGATCATCAGTGTCCTGATGATCAGTGTAGCCCCAACAGTGCTACTACTCAGTGCTGTCAATCAGCACCCATCAGTGCTGCCAATCAGTGCCTCCTTATCAGTGTCATCTTTCAGTGCAGCTTCATCAGTGCCTCCTCATCAGTGCCCACCAGTGCTGCCTCATCCTCTGCCCTGCTGACCCCATCCTATGTTCCGATGACCCCATCCTCTGCCCATTTTACCACATATGTGAGACTTGGACGAATCCTGTCTCAAGGCTTGATGAGGAAGCCGCAGCTGTTCACTGTGAATAGCTGCAGCTTCCTCATCAGACCCTGAGACAAGAACAGTATACCGCAGCTGGGGTGGGACAAATTTAGATTGGGGGGGCACTTGATTTCTGTCTTGCCTAGGGCAGCACAAAACCAAATTACACCACTGGCTGTGAGTTCACACGTTTATAGAGAGTAGGCTGTTTTATCTGTTCTGTTAATTTGTTGGCACTTTGTGACTTAGCTGATCAGGGCAAATGCTATGCACTTCATTATAGGTTTTCCTTATTTCTGAAAGTAAACCCTGTGGAGTTTTCAACCAAAGTTTGTACTCCTGTGAACTTCAAAAATCATAGGGATTCATCGCAAACTGTTGTAGTGGTAAACACAAACCCCAGGAGGGATGGTGGTCCCTTTACCTGAAGGGGAATGTGGGTCACTGTACCCCAGGGGGAATGGTGGTCCCTGTCCCCCAGGAGAGATGGTGGTCCTTGTCCCCAGGGGGATGGTGGTCCCTGTCCCCCAGGGGGATGGTGGTCCTTGTCCCCAGGGGGGATGGTGGTCCCTGTCCCCCAGGGGGGATGGTGGTCACTGTCCTCTAGGGGTAATTGTGGTCCCTGTCCCCAGGGGGGATTGTGGTCCCTGTCCCCTAGGGGGATGGTGGTCCCTGTCCCCAGAGGGGTGCTGTTCCCTGTCCCCCAGGGGGGATGGTGGTCCCTGTCCCCCAGGGGGGATGGTGGTCCCTGTCTGCCAGGAGGGATGGTGGTCCCTCTCCCCCAGGAGAAATGGTGGCCATGTCCCCCAGGAGGGATGGTGGTCCCTGCCCATAGGGGTGATGGTGGTCCCTGTGTCCATAGGGGGGATGGTGGTCCCTCTGTCCCCAGGGGGATATGGTGGTTCCTTTGTCCCCAGGGGGGTGGTGGTCCCTGTCCCCCAGGAGAGATGGTGGTCCCTGTCCCCCAAAGAGGTATGGTGGTCCCTGTCCCCCAGAAGGCATTGTGGTCCATGTCCCCAGGGGGGATGGTGGTCCCTGTGTCCCCAGGTGGGGCGGTAGTCCCTGTCCCCCCGGAGGGATGGTGATCCCCCAGGAGGAATCGTGGTCCCTGTCCCCCAGGAGGGATGTGGTCCCTGTCCCCCAGGAGGGATGGTGGTCCCTGTCCCCTAGGAATGATAGTGGTCCCTGTCCCTCTGGAGGGATGGTGGTCCCTGTCCCCTGGAGGGATGTGGTTCCCTGTCCCCCAGGGGGATGGTGGTCCCTGTCTGCCAGGAGGGATGGTGGTCTCTCTACCTCAGGAAGGATGGTGGTTCCTGTCTCCCAGGAGGGATGCTGGTCCCTCTCCCCAGGAGAAATGGTGGCCATGTCCCCCAGGAGGGATGGTGACCCCTGTGTCCCCAGGGGGAGATGGTGGTTCCTTTGTCCCCAGGGGGGTGGTGGTCCCTGTCCCACAGGAGAGATGGTGGTCCCTGTCCCCCAAAGAGGGATGGTGGTACCTGTCCCCCAGGAGGCATGGTGGTCCATGTCCCTGGGGGGGTGGTGGTCCCTGTGTCCCCAGGGGGGTGGTGGTCCCTGTGTCCCCAGGTGGAACTGTGGTCCCTGTCCCCCCAGAGGCATGGTGATCCCCAGGAGGAATCATGGTCCCTGTCCCCCAGGAGGGATGTGGTCCCTGTCCCCAAGGAGGGATGGTGGTCCCTGTCCCCCAGGAGGGATGTGATCCCTTTCCCCCAGGGGGATGGTGGTCTTTGTTCCCCAGGGGAGTAGGTGGTCCTTATCCCCAAGGGGGATGGTGGACCCTGTCCCCCAGGAGAGATGGTGGTCCCTGTCCCCCAGTGGGAATGGTGGTCCCTGTACCCCAGGCAGGATGGATGATCCCTGTCCCCCAGGGTGCATGGTGGTCCTTGTCCCCGAGGAGAGATGGTTGTCCCTGGCCCCCAGGAGAGATGGTGGTCCCTGTCTCCCAGGAGGGATGGTGGTCCCTGTCCCCTAGGGGGGATGGTGGTCCCTTTCCCCCAGGGGGGTGACGTTCCCTGTCCCCCCTGAGAGATGATGGTCCCTGTCCCCCAGGAGAGATAGTGGTCCCTGTAACCCAGGAGGAATTGTGGTCCCTGTCCCCCAGGAGGAATTGTGGTCCCTGTCCCCCAGGGGGAATTGTGGTCCCTGTCCCCCCAGGTGTGATGGTGGTCTCTCCTTCAGGAGGGATGGTGGTGCCTGTCCCTCAGGAGGGATGGTGGTCCCCCAGGAGAGATGTGGTCCCTGTCCTTAGGAGGTATGGTAGTCCCTGTCCCCCAGGGGGGAATGGTGGTCCCTGTCCCACAAGGGGGATTGTGGTCCTTGTCCCCCAGGAGAGATGGTGGTCCCTGTCCCCTAGTGGGGATGGTGGTCCCTGTCCCCCAGGGGGGTGCTGTACCCTGTCCTCCAGGAGAGATGATGGTCCCTGTCCCCCAGGAAATATAGTGGTCCCTGTCACCCATGAGGAATGGTGGTCCCTGTCCCCCAGGGGGAATGGTGGTCTCTGTATCCCAGGAGTGATGATGGTCTCTCCTTCAGGAGGGATGGTGGTGCCTGTCTCCCAGGAGGGATGGTGGTTGTAATGAGTAGAGAACCTATTATCCTTAATTATTTCATATTGTTGTATAAAGAAAATGCTGGTTTAATATTAGCAAGAAGTTTATGCTGACAAGGTTTTGTATAAAGAAAATGCTGCTTTAATATTAGCAAGAAGTTTATGCTGACAAGGTTTTTTTATCTTGGCATTCAAGCATATGCTGTCCTTTAACTCACCTGACCCTGTCATTAACCCTGTCTGACCCTGTGGGGTCACTTCTAAGAAATCACGTCAGAACATGTTATCTTATCTGGCAGAATACATCCTGTGATGTAACTTTCTACATCATAACAATGCTATCTCTTCCTGCAGTATATCCTGTTTTATAGATTGAACGTCTGTAACCTTAAAGCTGAGTAATTACATTCTAATATGTTATGTTATTCTTGAATTAATGACATAATGTATAGATAACTGCTGACAAGACAATTATTTCTTTGTGTAATATACGCCTCCCTTTGTATGAATTGTGTATAAATACTCATTGTCCTCCCAGTAAAGCCAGAGACTGTTTTCACCATACTTGTGTGTCTGTCTGCATCCATTTCATTCGGATGAACTCAGTCTCTCATTGGATGTCAAAACTCAAGACAGACTGACAGAGAGATGATAGCCGAGGGTTCCTAACAAGTGGAGGTCCCACCGAGATCGGAAAGTCATCCCTTCTTGACCCCGGGTAAGGTATACATAATTTTGTTTATCTATCCGGGTGTTCTCGGGCTCTGACTTAATTCCGATCTCTGAAATATGGCGCACTCCGGGAAGTGGCCATAATAAGTCTCCAGGAGACTTAATATTGGGGAACTGCGGCTTGCTCCAGGTAGCAGCCATTATATGAAATTATGCACTCCGGGTAGTGGCTTATTTCATGGGAAAGAGTCTCCAGGAGACTCAGAAAAGTACTGTGTTAGACATAGTGTACTTTGATAATTGTCAGTCTGTCTTGGGTGATTCTGTTACTTTGCTTTTCTTTACTGTCGCTTAGAAGTATAAGATAATTTGTTTGTGTGGCATAAAGTCCAGGTGGTAAGACTGGATAAACGCCACTGATTTCAATGTGCATAAGTATTATATACCCGTATACTGAACTGTGACATACTGTAGACTATTCTATCCTTTGTTGAGAGTGGCAAGTGGTCACGTGCCATTCGAACTCGCTCCGTACTGTCAGTTTGACTGAAGTACTCGGTGACCAGCTCACGTTTATGAAAAGTGCACCCTGAGGCAACTTAGAGTGGCAGCCGAGCACTGTGAGCGTTCTCTAGAACAATAGTGTTAACTGTCTACATTACAACTGACATGTCATGTCCCGACTGTAAGACTGGAATTTTGTTAGGCATTAATGACAACGGTTGGGGATTAGTAAAAACAGTGCCAGGAGGTTATAGAGCTGAGATCCTTGGTCTCAAGCCATTGTTAGAAGACATTCCTAACATTTTGGTATTTAGACTAAATGTACACTACCATGTAGCGGCTAAACAAGGTAGTAATATAACGGGAATTGAAGCGGTAGCAAGACAGGAGGGACATCAACTTATAAGGTGCCCGCTCCAACCCATACAGCCAGAGGGACTTGAGGAAGCTGAGAAACAGAGGGTTAGGAATCTGGGGTGGGTATTAGGAACCCCAGAAAACAAATTAATAATATTACCCAGAGTACTGGATTGTTGATTCAACATACTGGTCCCAATAGGACACATATAATTAGACACATTTCCCAGAAATATACTATTTCACTTTTTACCCCTTCAGTAGACAATCCAAATTACAAATTCCCAGTACCGCATAATTTTGTGGGACACACGCTGGGCAGCCTAGACACATTCATTGACAATTACACTGATTTTATTTCACATTACAATAATGGGTGGGAAACCGTCCAAGATCAGTCCCCCGAAGCCTGGGGAGAGTTGCAAAGATTATGTTGCCCGAGTTTGCGGGACTGATTATTATCTGATTAACCCATTTGTGGACAATTTAAGTGGGTGGACAGAGGAAATGGGCAGCTGTAACCCATTCCCTCGGGATGGTGCAAATGATGATTTTCATATGGACATGGTTAAGGGACTTTGTCTTAAGGACACAAAGGCATGGCCGTATTATGGTCCTGACCCACAGTGGAACATGGTTTACATGGAGGAAGGGGGATTGAATTGGTTAGAGTTTGCCCCACACTGGTATCAGAGAACTGAGGGAGAAGGGAAGACAAACAAAGGACAAGTGATAAATGTTCTAAAGTTGCACAACTTAGAAAAATCCCGGCCCCATACCCTGATACCGCAGAAAAAAATCACCCCCTTACAAACACATGTATCCTAGTTTAAAGAAAGAGGATTTAGAGGAGATGATGATTGCTAGTGCCGTCCTGACACCCACTGCTCCCACTCCTCCTCATGCCCCATCCTCCATCTCCCAATCCAACTCCCCCGTTCATTCTGAAGAGGAGTCGGACGGAGATGTAGACGATACCACCGCAGGTGCTAAGACACCGGAACAAGAAGTAACTCATGAGCCCAGGGGTGACCCTCATACATCCAAACAGTATCAAAGCCTCCGGATTAGTCCCTATACAATAAAACTCCGGGAGGTCAAGAAAATTAGTACACAAAAAGGTACACACATGCCATTCATGACCGTAGGGGAACAACTCCTAAAAAGACCTATGGAGGTAGAGGACATTAATAAGATAATAAAACATTGCCCAAAGCCGAATGTTGCCCCACAGGGTACCCTTAATTACTTAAAAAAGGCTTGTACAGGTAGAAACTATACACAGGAAGATATGCGTCTCATTATAGATGGCGTTGTAGGAACACACTCAGGGTGGGACTGGACAAAGATACCATCTATAAATAACATCCAA
>BLSH010331127.1:628224-646879 GCA_018402905.1 Glandirana rugosa | reverse complement strand
TATTTGAAGAACGATTATAATTTCGTCGTAAAAGAAATATGTTTTGGAACAGTCGTATTTGAAGAACGATTATAATTTGGTCGTAAAAGAAATATGTTGTTATACTTTATTAATTCCTATTATCCAAGAGATGAGTAATGTTAGGGGAGAATTTTGGTTAAAGTACCAAAAGAGGTATGAAGGTCACGGTATGATCTGTAGTCCTTGTATATCAAAAGGACCCTTTTAATCACCTGTATCTTGAGAACTTAGGAAATAGAGGAATGGCGTTTCTTTCCTGGTACAGGTAGGAAAAAATATACTACTCTAAGAATGACCAGACAACCCTCTCAAATTCTGGCCAATACACTGAGTATATTAAGAGGCATAGACAAAAGAGTAAGAATCTCATCATATAAAAAAGGATGGACATGGTCCTTTCTTTGCGGTAAGGAGATAAAGGATTCAAGAGTTCTATGTCCACTAATTTTCCCAGGAAAACTATATGTTCCTGATGTCTAGTATGGCACTGGAAGTATGGAGAAAACCATGAAATTGGTTTTAAGAGGGGATTGTAATGAGTAGAGAACCTATTATCCTTAATTATTTCATATTGTTGTATAAAGAAAATGCTGGTTTAATATTAGCAAGAAGTTTATGCTGACAAGGTTTTGTATAAAGAAAATGCTGCTTTAATATTAGCAAGAAGTTTATGCTGACAAGGTTTTTTTATCTTGGCATTCAAGCATATGCTGTCCTTTAACTCACCTGACCCTGTCATTAACCCTGTCTGACCCTGTGGGGTCACTTCTAAGAAATCACGTCAGAACATGTTATCTTATCCGTCAGAATACATCCTGTGATGTAATTTTCTACATCATAACAATGCTATCTCTTCCTGCAGTATATCCTGTTTTATAGATTGAACGTCTGTAACCTTAAAGCTGAGTAATTACATTCTAATATGTTATGTTATTCTTGAATTAATGACATAATGTATAGATAACTGCTGACAAGACAATTATTTCTTTGTGTAATACACGCCTCCCATTGTATGAATTGTGTATAAATACTCATTGTCCTCACAGTAAAGCCAGAGACTGTTTTTACCATACTTGTGTGTCTGTCTGCATCCATTTTCATTCGGGTAGACTCAGTCTCTCATTGGACGTCCGAACGCAAGCCAGACTGACAGAGAGATGATAGCCGAGGGTTATCATAGCAGTTCCTAACAGTGGTCCCTGTCCCTCAGGAGGGATGGTAGTCCCTGTCTCCCAGGAGGGATGGTGGTCCCTGTCCTCTAGGAGGATGGTGGTCCCTGTCCCCCAGGGTTGTGCTGTTCCTGTCCCTCATGAGAGATGATGGTTCCTGTCCCCCAGGAGAGATAGTGGTCCCTGTCACCCAGGAGGGATGGTGGTCCCTGTCCCCCAGGAGGAATGGTGGTCCCTGTCCCCCAGGAGGAATGGTGGTCCCTGCCCCCCCCTTAAGGGATGGTGGTGCCTGTCCCTCAGGAGGGATGGTGGTCCCTCAGGAGGGATGGTGGTCCCTGTCCCTCAGGAGGAATGGTAGTCCCTGTCCACCAGGGGGAATGGTGGTCCCTATCCCACAAGGGGGAATGGTGGTTCATGTCCCCAAGGGGGATGGTGGTCCTTGTCCCCCAGGGGGGATGGTGGTCCCTGTCCCCCAGGAAGAATTGTGGTCCCTGTCCCCCAGGGGGAGTTGTGGTCCCTGTCCCCCCAGGAGTGATGGTGGTCTCTCCGTTAGGAGGTATTGTAGTCCCTGTCCCCCAGGGGGAATGGTGGTCCCTGTCCCACAAGGGGGACTGTGGTCCTTGTCCCAGAGGAGAGATGGTGGTCCCTGTCCCCTAGTGGGGATGGTGGTCCCTCTCCCCCAGGGGGTGCTGTTCCCTGACCTCCAGGAGAGATGATGGTCCCTGTCCCCCAGGAAATATAGTGGTCCCTGTCACCCATGAGGAATGGTGGTCCCTGTCCCCCAGGGGGAATGGTGGTCTCTGTACCCCAGGAGTGATGATGGTCTCTCCTTCAGGAGGGATGGTGGTGCCTGTCCCCCAGGAGGGATGATGGTCCCTGTCCCTCAGGAGGGATGGTAGTCCCTGTCCCCCAGGTGGAATGGTGGCCCCTGTCCCACGTGGGAGATGGTGGTCCCTGTCTCCCAGGAAGGAGGTCCCTGTTTACCAGGAGGGATGGTGATCCCTGTCCCCTGGAGGGATGTTATCCCTCTCCCCCATTAGGGATGGCAGTCCCTCTCCCCAGGAGTGATGGTGGGGTCTGTCCCCTAGGTGGAATGGTGGTGCCTGTTCCCCAGGGGGTGGTGGTCCTTGTTCCCCAGGGGTAAAGGTGGTCCTTGTCCCAAGTGGGGATGGTGGACCCTGTCCCCCAAGAGAGATGGTGGTCCCTGTCCCCCAGTGGGAATGGTGGTCCCTGTCCCCCAGTGGGAATGGTGGTCCCTGTCCACCAGGGGGGATGGTGATCCTTGTCCCCAAGGAGAGATGGTGGTCCCTGACCCCCAGGAGAGATGGTGGTCCCTGACCCCCAAAAGAGATGTTGTTCCCTGTCTCCCAGGAGGGATGGTGGTCCCTGTCCTCTAGGGGGATGGTGGTCCCTGTCCCCCAGGGGGGTGCTGTTCCTGTCCCTCATGAGAGATGATGGTTCCTGTCCCCCAGGAGAGATAGTGGTCCCTGTCACCCAGGAGGGATGGTGGTCCCTGTCCCCCAGGGGGAATTGTGATCCCTGTCCCCCCCTTAAGGGATGGTGGTGCCTGTCCCTCAGGAGGTATGGTAGTCCCTGTCCACCAGGGAGAATGGTGGTCCCTGTCCCACAAGGGGGAATGATGGTCCATGTCCCCAAGGGGGATGGTGGTCCTTGTCCCCCAGGGGGGATGGTGGTACCTGTGTCCCCTGGGGGGATTGTGGTCCCTGTCTCCCAGGAGGGATTGTGGTCCCTGTTCCCCAGGAGGAATAGTGGACCCTGTCCCTCAGGAGGGATGGTAGTCTGGGTCCCCGGGGGGGTGGTGGTCCCTGTTTTCCCAGGAGGGGATGGTGGTCCCTTTGTCCCTGGGGGCTGTGGTCCCATTGTCCCCAGGGGGATGGTGGTCCCTGTGTCCGCAGGGGGATGGTGGTCCCTGTGCCCCCAGAGGGATGGTGGTCCCCCAGAAGGAATGGTTGTCCCTGTCCCCCAGGAGAGACGGTGTTCCCTCTCCCCCAGGAGGGATGGTTGTCCATGTCCCCAGGGGGATTGGTGGTCCCTTTACCCCAGGGGGGTGGTGGTCCCTGTGCCCCAGGAAAGATGGTGGTCCTTTACCCAAGGGGGATGGTGGTCCCTGTCCCTCAGGAGGCATGGTGGTCCCTTTCCCCTAGGGATGGTGGTCCCTGTCCCCCAGGGGGGATGGGGGTCCCTGTCTCCCATCAGGGATGGTGGTCCGTGTCCCCTAGGGGGGATGGTGGTCCCTGTCCCCCAGGGGGTTGCTATTCCCTGTCCCCCATGAGAGATGATGGTCCCTGTCCCCCAGGAGAGATGATGGTCCCTGTTGCCCAGGAGGAATGGTGGTCCCTGTCGTCTAGGAGGAATGGTGGTCCCTGTCCAGCAGGGGGATGGGGGTCCCTGTCGCCCAGGGGGAGGGTGGTCCTTGTCCCCAAGGAGAGATGGTGGTCCCTGTACCCTAGGGGGGATGGTGGTCCCTGTCTCCCATCAGGGATGGTGGTCCTTGTCCCCCAGGGGGTTGCTGTTCCCTGTCCCCCATGAGAGATGATGGTCCCTGTCCCCCAGGAGAGATAGTGGTCCTTGTCACCCAGGAGGAATGGTGGTCCCTGTCACCCAGGAGGAATGGTGGTCCCTGTCCCCCAGGAGAGATAGTGGTCCTTGTCCCTGAGGAGAGATGGTGGTCCCTGTCCCTTAAGGGGGATGGTGGTCCCTGTCCCCCAGGGGGGTGCTGTTCCCTGTCCTCCAGGAGAGATGGTGGTCCCTGTCCCCCAGCAGAGATAGTGGTCCCTGTCACCCATGAGGAATGGTGGTCCCTGTCCCCCAGGAGTGATGGTGGCTGTGATGAACGCGGGTATCAGATCGCTGCCCTCCTCACCGATCGGCGACCGAGGACCCCCCCGATCCAACACCGCACTTGTCAAGAACGTAACAATGCCACTCTCAGCTGCTTTCAGCACAAAGATTTCCCAGTTTGCGGGACCACCATCTAAGTGTCAGCCGCCTGAGAGCGATTGTTACCTGGCTAATTCAAACAATTAACCCTTTCTCTGCCACCACTTCTGGATTTCCAGCCAGAAGATCTGTATATTAGCAATACCAGTATTTCAGAACACGCCTGTAACACACACTGTCACCTGCAGACAGGTATATTCAGATGCTTTATTCTAAAAACAGTAGCGCTCTTCGAAGGAACAGATTCGTAATAGTTGCATTAAGAGCTTTAGGGACAAAATTAACACTTTTCAAAATAAGGTTTAATAATGAAAAGGTCAAGTTTTAAGTGCAGTAAAATATTTACAGAAAAATAAAAGTACAAAGTGAGACAAATTTACAGCGAAAGAGAGCAGAATGAAAGTACCTGCATTTGAAATGTCCTTGCTTAATCAGTGTTTTGAAGATGATTTCCTGGTTTCCTGATGTTTGATGTTAAGGTGAGAACTCCCAATCTGATTGTGACAGTCTCTTTTCTCTGGCCATACCTCTTCTGGCCATTCGTATAAGAGAGGAAGTTTCCTTAGACAATGTGCAGGGCGGACCATGCAGATATATGCTGCATAATCATGCATGGATCATAACTTGTTACCGGATCATCTTACATATTTTACAGTACGAAATTTAATTTCAGCTTGCAATAAGCTTTCATATGACTCCAAACATGAGAATTCTAAAACCTTATAGGACTCTAGGGAGGGAATGGACTAATTCTATCCCTCCTTGGGTAACAAGGGGTGAATGTTTATACTTGAATTATCCGGGCCGAAATTCTACATTCAAATATGTAATGTTCATCACTATGGCATACATATAGCGGAAGTTATGACTGTATGTAAGTTTTCCTAACTTTTCATGTTATTCCAAGGTTATTGAAAGGGGTCAGAATTCCTGGGGGGTGATTTACGATATATGGCCTGTCCCACATTGGGTTGTTGTATGTTTGTTCTAGATAAGCAGACAGGGCCTTCCTGGCCATCCATAAACCGTAATCGGAGCCTCCCTTTGAAGTTTGGTCTGGCCACAAGCAGAGGGGGTGTGGGGGAGTAATGGACAAGCTTGTTCAAACTGCCATGTCAGAAGGAGAGAGAAAAAAAACGTAACTATTTATGTAGCTTCCCTGCCAAGATAGAGTCAGTGTCGCTTTGGGCCTGGTATCATTACCTCTCGTGGATCTCAGGCATGATACCATCACATCTCCCCCCTGAGGTGGTTGCATGGGAGGGGAATGTGATTCCCGTCATGACGCAATCCACGCCTCAGCTTGGCGGGACAGACCATCAGCATTCCCATGGGCGCTGCCTTTCTTGTGCTGGATGGTAAAATCATATTGCTGAAGGATTAAGCTCCAACGAAGGAGCTTACCATTCTCCCCAGCAACACGATTTAGCCAGCAAAAGGGATTGTGATCGGTGATCACCGTGAAGTACCTCCCATAGAGGTACGTCTGCAGCTTCTGGAGAGCCCACACAATCGGGAGACATTCTTTTTCGATCGTGGCGTAGGCTACTTCCCTGGGAAGAAGTTTCCGGCTCAGTTAGAGGATGGGGTGTTCCTCTCCAGTGTCATCCACTTGGCTCAGGACTGCACCCAACCCATAGGCAGAGGCATCAGTCTGCACTAAGAAACGTTGGGTGAAGTCGGGAGCCTGTAGCACAGGGGCGCTGGCCAGCGCCTCCTACAGGGCCTGGAATGCCCTCTCACATTCTGGCGTCCAGGACACCACTTTGGGCAGTTTCTTCTTGGTTGGGTCAGTCAAAGGTTTTGCCAGGCTACTATAGTTACTTGTGTAGGTGATACTGCGCTAAGGCCAGAAAAAGAGTATAGAGTAAGTACCAGGGCGAGCAGCTAAACCACAATTAAACTAATTGTTATTCAAGTACCAAAAACATTCGATATAGCGCTCAGCCCGTCTATGCAGTCATTATACTCAGGTCGATTATACTCCTGTGAAAGGTGGTATGTATATCTTATAAATAAAAGGAAATAATGGTAACAAGTTCGTGACAGTCCATATACACCCTAAAAGTGGCTTAATGTGATTATCCTCTTCGGTATAGATGTCATAAAATCGATTCAATATAGGTGAATGGGAGATCCTCAAATAGTGATAAGATGGAGGCTTACCAGATACCAGATTGAATGAGGTGTTGGACACTCATAGGGTTCCTTGGCAATGGTTGGGGTAGGTATACACGTCACACATTCCGAAGAGGATCGAGGAGGTCCTCAGGGGTGTAGAAAATGCTGTGATGCCGGCTCCTACGTGCTCCAGGGTCTCCTGGTGGTTGGAAATCCGCCTCCTTCCCTCAAAGTGGTACGCCACACACTCCAATACGATAGGGTAGGTCTTGCTTGATAGACGGAAAAATCCGGGAAATCCTACCACACGCCTGTGGTAAAAGTGGGTAAGAGATGGGGTAGACCAATGACTCCAAATGGATACAGGACCGCAAGGGATGAAAGAGACTCAAAATAGTGTAAAACTTTGCGGTATGAGGTGTATTTATTGAATAAAAGGTTAAAAAAAACATCAAATCCGTGAAAGAGTAAAAAAGTAACATGAACGCAGCATATGAAAGTAACAGGCTCCCGACGCGTTTCGTATCCATATTCTTGTCTTTGATATAAAGAATTTTTTTTCACATTTTTTAAGCGGTGTCCGTACATGTGATTGTAACCGTACGATATCGGCACAATCACTCATCACTCTCATCTCTATATATATTTTTCTCTGGGGTGAGCGCCATTTCACTCCCCCCAGTAACACACCCAAGGTGCCTCACACAGTTTGTGGTATACACTATCCTTTTTAATAATATTTTTTTAAGAGGGGTCCAACTGTCAATCAGAGGTCTGACCTGCCTCTGTCAGCAGAATATTTGCAACGTACGGACCTAGAATACTACTTCCGGGTTCACCCGACCTCTGAAGCGGAACTGATGTCATATCACACGACCAGTTGCCGTTTTTATGGAAACTGTTCATTAGATGATGGTTATAGGCATCACATTCTCCTGCCAGGTTTATGATCACATAGGGACGTTTTATGCGATTATTTGAGATTTTTTAACAGCCGGCGACGGATAACTTCCGATGCTGACCGGAAGTGCCTTTTGGAACGCACACAGAGTTTTTACAATGTTTTCTATTTTCGTTTATGGATATATACACACAGTCTTTGAGGTCCCTCTTGCTATGACAAGCTGACCTGGCCCTATAGGCTGTTTAGATTTTATGATAACTTCAGTGGAATTTTTAATCTTTTCACCACATCCGGTTACACCGGAAGTGCTTCTGGAAATGCTCACCATTGACCTGGGGGCGTGAACATAGTAGTCCCAATTAAGGTGCATAATAGCTATATATACGGCAGCATTTCTCAGTGATGGTAACCCCAGATGACGTATGTTTATACGAAACACGTCGGGAGCCTGTTACTTTCAAATGCTGCGTTCATGTTACTTTTTTACTCTTACTTTTTTAACCTTTTATTCAATAAATACACCTCATACCGCGAGGTTTTACACTATTTTGAGTCTCTTTCATCCCTTGCGGTCCTTGACAGTCAGATTGGCAGCTGTCAGTTGGTCCAGGACCCGTGACAGGTGCACCAAGTGTTCCTCCCAGGTAGGGCTGAACACCGCAATGTCGTCCAGGTAAGCCACGGCAAAGGTTTCCATCCCCTCCAGTAAGTCATTCCTGACGCTCTGGAAGGTGGCTGGTGCGTTCTTCATCCCAAACAGCATGACGGTAAATTCGAACAAGCCAAATGGGGTGATGAAGGCCGACTTTTCCCGAGCTTCAGGGGCCAGAAGAATTTGCCAGTACCCTCTGCTCAGATCCATGATCGTGATATAGCGTGCCGCCGCCAGCCTATCCAACAACTCATCGATCCGGGGCATGGGGTAGGCATCTGCAGTGGTGATCGCATTCAGCTTTCGGTAGTCCACACAGAACCTGGTCATCTGCTCCTTTTTGGGGACCAGGACCACTGGGGATGCCCAGGCACTGTGGGACCTCCAAATTACCCCCAGCAGCAGCTCCTCCACTTCCCTCTTCATGTCAGCCAGCACCTTCAGGGAGACGCGATAGACCAACTGTTTAATGGGGGATGAGCCCCAGTGTCCACCTGATGGACAGCGAGGTCTGTCCACCCCGGTTTCCCCGTAAACCGGCTGCCATGGACTGTCAGAACGTCCTTCAGCCCAGGTACCAGTGCGGGGGTAAGGTTGGGGTTTATTCGGAGGTCGGAGTTGACCTCCCTGGTGTCAGCTAACAGGTCTAGGAGTGAGTCAGCCTCTTCAGGCTCTGGCCTGCTTCAGACTGGCATGGCATAGGCCATGCGCTCATGATGGGCTTTGATCATGTTCACATGGAATGCCTTCTGTCGTCTACCCCCTTCTCCCAACTGGACTAGGTAAGTAACGTCATTCAGACGCTGGGTGATGGGGTACGGGCCTTCCCATGTGGCCTGGAGTTTGTTCTGCCGCAAGGGGAGCAGAACATACACCAGCTGACCAACGTTGTATGCCCGCTCCCTAGCATTGCGATCATACCAACATTTCTGTCTGGTCTGGGCCTGGGTCATGTTTTCACGCACAATCCCCACCAACTTCTCCATTTTATCCCGAAATCTCAGGACGTAATCCACCACAGAGACCTCTAGGTAGGCGATCTTGCCCTCCCAGGTCTCCCGGATTAGGTCCAGGGGTCCTCTAACCCTTTGTCCATACAACAGCTCAAATGGCGAGAAGCCTGTGGACTCCTGGGGCACCTCTCTGTAAGTGAACAGCAGATGAGGTAGGTACCTTTCCCAGTCCTTACCCTGCGACTCCACAAAGGTGCGCAGCATTTGTTTCAGGGTACCATTGAAACGCTCGCACAAGCCATTCATTTGTGGATGATAAGGACTGGCCATGATATGCATCATCTGTATTTTCTGACAGAGAGCGTGCATCAAGTCAGACACAAACTGAGGGCCTTGATGACTAATGAGCTCGGCCGGGAACCCCACTCTTGTGAAGATTCCCAGCAGAGCATCAGCGACCTTGTCTGCACGGAGGGAGGAGAGAACCACTGCCTCTGTGTAATGTGTGGCATAGTCAACGACTGTCAGGATAAAACATTTGCCTGAACTGCTGGGGATAGCTAGGGGTCCAACAATATCCACTGCTACCCTCTTAAAAGGTTCATCAATCACAGGCAAAGGTTTTAACGGAACCCTGTGTACATCTCCTACCTTGCCAACTGGCTGGCAGGTATCACAGGACCGACAGTAGTCAGCTATGTCTGTCAGCATGGTGGGCCAATAAAAGTTATGTATTAATCGCCCCCGGGTCTTAGTGATCACCAAGTGACCTGCTAGGGGGATCTCGTGGGCCATTTTTAAGAGCTGTCCCCTGAATTGGCTTGGGACCACCAGCTGCCTGCTTCCAAAGTCAGCTGTGTTTTCCCTTGCAGACAGACTCTCCCTGTATAGCTTTCCTTTGTCCCAGTACACCTTTCATTTGTCATTCACTGCAGGGGGGCGGTCAGCTAAACTCCTGAGCTGTGCCAGCGTGGGGTCTATTTGCAGTGCTGCTTCAAAGGCTGAACCACAAGTCCCAGCCAGCAGTCCCGTGGCAAACGAGGACAGCTGCTGAGGCCCAACAGAGGTAGAGCCCACTGGGTCAGAACATGGAGAGGGCCCAGAGACCTCCTCCTGCTGTTCGGCAACCCTAGCCTGTACCTCTGCAGCCATTGCAGCACTGCGAGTGACCACCAGTATAGGGAATACATTGTCATCATTATCAACATTACACTCCACAGGTATACATGTGACATCATTGACACATACATCATTTACATTCAACTGTGTCTCTTCTCCTTTCACTGAAGAAGGAGAACCTTGTATTTCCACTTCCCCCTCCCCTCCCCAGGTTGCCCAGATATCATACCCACATCTGCACACAGTACCTTAGGGAGTCCAGAGGTTTCCGAGGGGGTGTCCTCAGCAGGGGCATAGTAGGAGACAAGGGTCCCCAAGTCAGCACCCAGCAACACAGCAGTGGGAATCTCCTCAGAAACTCCCACCTCTCTCATCCCACTCCCATGCGGGAGCGGGTTCCCCCAACTCCGGTGAGGAACTTCTCAGGGATGATGTCCGTTTCTTCTATCACCTCGGGTCTGACCAAGGTGACTTCATCTCTGGTGTCCCGGAGACCCGTTACAGTCCGGTGACCCACGATGACTGGCTGCAAGTTGGCATTGGGTCCTTGAGGTCTCTCACTGATGAACAGCACGGCAGAAGGGTTGCTGGCCGGGTGGCCAGATGATGTCATCTTCTTCTACTCTTCTTCCACTGTGTCCGCAGATGGCCAGGCTTGCCACAGATGTAACACCTATGGTTATCAGTCAGGGCGGGTTTGATGCCAGGGACTGCAGTTTCAGACCGCTGAGAGGCTTGGTTGGCCTTCAGAAGAGGGGTTGCCGCGTGCGACTTTCCCCCTTTCCAGCCATTTGGTGGAGCTTTGCGATGGTCCGATACCCGAGTACTGATGAAAGTATCGGCCAGGTCTGCTGCGGCTTTAGCAGAACTGGGCTTCCGCTCTAGCGCAAACTGTCTGACGTCTGGAGGACAGATGTGCAGGAGCTGATCTTCAATCATGAGATCTTCCAGGGCCTCAAAAGAAGTGGCTTTCAGGCCCCTAGTCCACTGTTGGAATGTAATACGTAAACGGCTTACCACATCCATATAAGAGTCCCCAGGCTCTTTTTGCAGGGACCTAAACCGCTTTCGGTATACTTCAGGAGTTAATCGATATTTCTGAATGATTGCTGCCTTTATGGCTTCCTAATCTTCATCCTGCTCCTCTGGCAGGTCCACATACGCGTCCAGGGCTTTGCCTTGTAGCCCTGGTGTCAGGTACCGAGCCCATTGTGCTTGGGGCAAATGGTGCTGATGGCAAGTTTTTTTAAACGACAGTAGATACACGTCAATGTCACTGTCCTTTTCCATGACTGGGAATTTAGCGGCTGGGCTTGCAGGCAGAGAGGTGTCCCTGTGCTCTAGGGATCCCAGGTTCTGACCCGGTCGGTGCTGCTGTTGGAGCCTCAACATCTCCAATTGGTGCCGATGTTCAGCCTCCCTCTGCGCAGCCTCTCTCTCAGCTGCAGCCTGGCGTTCCTCTCTCTCAGCTGCAGCTTGGCGTTCCTCTCTCTCAGCTGCAGCCTGGCGTTCCAGAAACAGCAGGTACCTCTCAGGATCTGTTTCACTGATGCGCTGGAGTGTCTCCTGCATTTTAAAGTCTCTGCTGTCTGCAGGCAATCTGGGGCTAGCCTGCTCCGGCTGCGCCCCAGAAGGGACAGTCAATCGTATTCCCGGTTCAGTCCCTCTTTGCTCTTCTTGTGAGGTCATTAAGTCTGAACAACTTGGCTCTGGAGTATTGGGAACCCCTTCAGCTTCACGTTCCCCCAAGTTCTGGTTTGCTTGGATATCATACTCCTGTAGGGCCTTTATCAGTTCTTTACAAGTTTAATTGCTGGCGTCAAGGCCTCTTGTTGCACACAGCAGTCAGCTCATCTTTGTTCATCTTCTTATACACTGCTGGCCCAGACATTTTGCAAGCAGAAAACAGAGAACAGAAAGCAGAGATAGAAAGGAGTTGCTGCTCTATGTCTCTTTAAAAACAAAAACTATGCACCAGCTTGTCTCTAAGGACTGTTTCCAAAAAGGTTACAATCCTTCAGTGCAGAGCTAATTCCTAACAATGCACTGAATGCCCTTAAGGTGAAACTATCCGACCGCTGCCAACCAGTATGTGACGAACGCGGGTATCAGATCGTTGCCCTCCTCACTGATCGGCGACCGAGGACCCCCCTGATCCAACACCGCACTTGTCACGAACGTAACAATGCAACTCTCAGCTGCTTTCAGCACAAAGATTTCCCAGTTTGTGGGACCACCATCTAAGTGTCAGCCGCCTGAGAGCGATTGTTACCGGGCTAATTCAAACAATTAACCCTTTCTCTGCCACCACTTCTGGATTTCCGGCCAGAAGACCAGTATATTAGCAATACCAGTATTTCAGAACACGCCTGTAACATACACTGTCACCTGCAGACAGGTATATTCAGATGCTTTATTCTAAAAACACTAGTGCTCTTCGAAGGAACAGATTCGTAATAGTTGCATTAAGAGCTTTAGGGACAAAATTAACACTTTTCAAAATAAGGTTTAATAATGAAAAGGTCAAGTTTTAGGTGCAGTAAAATATTTACAGAAAAATAAAAGTACAAAGTGAGACAAATTTACAGAGAAAGAGAGCAGAATGAAAGTACCTGCATTTGAAATGTCCTTGCTTAATCAGTGTTTTGAAGATGATTTCCTGGTTTCCTGATGTTTGATGTTAAGGTGAGAACTCCCAATCTGATTGTGACAGTCTCTTTTCTCTGAACCACCAGGGGTGGGGCCAAACCTCTTCTGGCCATTCGTATAAGAGAGGGAGTTTCCTTAGACAATGTCCAGGGCGGACCGTGGAGATACATGCTGCATAATCATGCATGGATAATAACTTGTTACTGGATCATCTTACATATTTTACAGTACGAAATTTAATTTCAGCTTGCAATAAGCTTTCATATGACTTCAAACATGAGAATTCTAAAACCTTATAGGACTCTGGGGAGGGAATGGACTAATTCTATCCCTCCTTGGGTAACAAGGGGTGAATGTTTATACTTGAATTATCCAGGCCGAAATTCTACATTCAAATATGTAATGTTCATCACAATGGCATACATATAACGAAAGTTATGACTGTATGTAAGTTTTCCTAACTTTTCATGTTATTCCAAGGTTATTGAAAGGGGTCAGAATTCCAGGGGGGTGATTTACGATATATGGCCTGTCCCACATTGGGTTGTTGTATGTTTGTTCTAGATAAGAGGACAGGGCCTTCCTGGCCATCCATAAACCGTAATCAGAGCCTCCCTTTGAAGTTTGGTCTGGCCACAAGCAGAGGGGGTGTGGGGGAGTAATGGACAAGCTTGTTCAAACTGCCATGTCAGAAGGAGAGAGAAAAAAAAACTTAACTATTTACGTAGCTTCCCTTCCAAGATGGAGTCAGTGTCGCTTTGGGCCTGGTATCATTACCTCGTGTGGATCTCACGCATGATACCATCACAGTGGCCTCTCCTTCAGGAGGGATAGTGGTCCCTGTCCATCAGGAGGGATGGTAGTCCCTGTCCCCCAGGTGGAATGGTGGTCCCTGTCCCACATGGGGGATGGTAGTCCCTGTCCCCCAGGAGAGATGGTGGTCCCTGTCTCCCAGGAGGGAGGTCCCTGTCCCCCAGGAGGAATGGTGGTCCCTGTCCCCCAGGGCGAATTGTGGTCCCTGTCCCCCCAGGAGTGATGGTGGTCCCTCCTTCAGGAGGGATGGTGGTGCCTGTCCCTCAGGAGGGATGATGGTCCCCCAGGAGGGATGGTGGTCCCTGTCCCTCAGGAGGTATGGTAGTCCCTGTCCCCCAGGGGGAATGGTGGTCCCTGTCCCACAAGGGGATGGTGGTACCTGTGTCCCCTGGGGGGATGGTGGTCCCTGTCCCCCAGGAGGGATGGTAGTCTGTGTCTCCAGGGGGGTGGTGGTCCCTGTTTTCCCAGGAGGGGATGGTGGTCCCTTTTTCCCTGGGTGCTGAGGTCCCATTGTCCCCAGGGGGATGGTGGTCCCTGTGCCCCCAGAGTGATGGTGGTCTCCCAGGAGGAATGATGGTTCCTGTCCCCCAGGAGAGACGGTGGTCCCTCTCCCCCAGGAGGAATGGTTGTCCCTGCCCCCCAGGGGGATTGGTGGTCCCTGTGCCCCAGGAAAGATGGTGGTCCTTTACCCAAGGGGGATGATGGTCCCTGTCCCTCAGGAGGGATGGTGCTCCCTTTCCCCTAGGAGGGATGGTGGTCCCTGTCCCCAGGGCAATGGTGGTGCTTGTCCCAAGGAGAGTTGGTGGTCCCTGGCCCCCAGGAGAGATGATGGTCCCTGTCTCCCATGAGGGATGGTGGTCCATGTCCCCTAGGGGAGATGGTGGTCCCTGTCACCCAGGAGGAATGGTGGTCCCTGTCCCCCAGGAGGAATGGTGGTCCCTGTCCCCCTGGAGGAATTGTGGTCCCTGTTCCCCCAGGAGTGATGGTGGTCTCTCCTTCAGGAGGGATGGTGGTGCCTGTCCCTCAGGAGGGATGGTAGTCCCCCAGGAGGGATGGTGGTCCCTTTCCCTCAGGAGGTATGGTGGTCCCTTTCCCTCAGGAGGTAAGGTAGTCCCTGTCCCCAAGGGGGAATGGTGGTCCCTGTCCCACAAGGGGGGTGGTGGTCCCTGTCCCCGAGGGGGATGGTGGTCCTTGTCCCCCGGGGGGGGTGGTGGTACCTGTGTCCCCTGGGGGGATGGTGGTCCCTGTCCCCCAGGAGGGATGGTGGACCCTGTCCCCTAGGAGGGATGGTAGTCTGTGTCCCCAGGGGGGTGGTGGTCACTGTTTTCCCAGGAGGGGACAGTGGTCCCTTTGTCCCTGAGGACTGTGGTCCCATTGTCCCCAGGGGGATGGTTGTCCCTGTGTCCCCAGGGGGGATGGTGGTTCCCCAGGAGGAATGGTGGTCCCTGTCCCCCAGGAGAGAAGGTGGTCCCTGTCTCCCATGAGGGATGGTGGTCCCTGTCCCCTAGGGGGGATGGTGGTCCCTGTCCCCCAGGGGGTTGCTGTTCCCTGTCCCCAATGAGAGATGATGGTCCCTGTCCCCCAGGAGAGATAGTGGTCCCTGTCACCCAGGAGGAATGGTGGTCCCTTTTGCCCAGGAGGGATGGGGGTCCTTGTCCCCGAGGAGAGATGGTGGTCCTTGTCCCCCAGGAGAGATGGTGGTCCCTGTCTCCCAGGAGGGAGTTCCCTGTCCCCCAGGAGGGATGGTGGTCCCTGTCCCCTGGAGGGATGTGATCCCTTTTCCCCAGGGGGATGGTGGTCCTTGTCCTCCAGGGGAGAAGGTGGTCCTTGTCCCCAAGGGGGGATGGTGGACCTTGTCCCCAGGAGAGATGGTGGTCCCTGTCCCCCAGTGGGAATGGTGGTCCCTGTACCCCAGGCGGGATGGTGGTCCCTGTACCCCAGGGTGCATGGTGGCCCTTGTCCCCGAGGAGAGATGGTTGTCCCTGGCCCCCAGGAGAGATGGTGGTCCCTGTCTCCCAGAAGGGATGGTAGTCCCTGTCTCCCAGGAGGGATCGTGGTCCCTGTCCCCTAGGGGGGATAGTGGTCCGAAACCCCCAGGGGGGTGCTGTTCCCTGTCCCCCCTGAGAGATGATGGTCCCTGTCACCCAAGAGAGATAGTGGTCCCTGTCACCCAGGAGGAATGGTGGTTCCTGTCCCCCAGGAGGAATTGTGGTCCCTGTCCCCCAGGGGGAATTGTGGTCCCTGTCCCCCCAGGAGTGATGTGGTCTCTCCTTCAGGAGGGATGGTGGTGCCTGTCCCTCAGGAGGGATGGTGGTCCCCCAGGAGGGATATAAGGAGAAAAAGGAAAAAAATGGGGGAAAAAATTGGGACTTTAAATGAAGCCATGGCCTGTTAAGGCTGTCCACTTCCATCCCTGCCTTGTAAAGGAAACTAATTTTGCAGTGTTGCAAAATTTGGGAAAAGTGGGACTTTAATTGAAGCACATGAGGGATACACAATAAACTGATGGAGATGTTCACAGAAATTTAATTTGTGGATATAAATACACTGATGCATATAGTCAAACATTACATGGTAAAATGTCAATCATAAACGACAACTTTGTTAAGCTCAGTACATTGCCCCCATCCATCAGGTATTTAATGTGCAGACTGGTAAAAATATACACAGACAGGTATGCGTGGCCAAGGACCTCGTTGTTCCTATTGAGGTTTGGTGTATAAAACGCATAAAAGGTTAAGTCCACGGCAGCTTTTAGCTCGACGTACGTTTCGTGGCTTGGAGCCACTCGTCAGGATCAGGCTCGTGGTGGGTCTAAAAAAATGAATATATGTAAAAACATTGGGGGTATGAATCCCTCCACAAACTGCGCATGCAACTTACAACACTCATATGACGGTGATGCACCGTCAGAGCCAAGGGCCCGTCCAGGGCCATCTGGGCCGGGAGCTGTGGCAGGGGGCATGATGGCAGCAACCCACAGTCGGCATCACCCCAGGTGGATGAGGGTGTCCTGGTGATATGGAGACCCATAGTTGAAGTATGGGATAATAAGTATGGGACGGCCTTACCAGGCCATGGCTTCATTTAAAGTCCCAATTTTTTTCCTGCATTTTTTTCCTTTTTCTCCTTATATTCGATAGGGATGGAAGCACACGCAGGGTCTATATTCTTCAAATCCTATACACAGTGCTGCCCGTTATTGGCCTATGGTACCTCCCCTAGTGTAACTGTTCACATTGCCAATGTCTTTACTGGAGTTATATGTATATAAACTATCCTTTCCACTGCTATCTGTTGCTGCTCTTGCACCTCAGTGGTGTGAGCTGCTGGGGCCTTTGGGCGCGTCTTGGATCCTGTTGGTCCGGGAGCTGCGATGCGCACTGGCAGCTCCCTCCACCTCCGTGCACCGTATGTCGCACGGGGGAGCGGGTTCATCGCCACTCCGCATCGGCGCCACGTCACCCATGCTATCTGCTCGGCGTCCTTGTGATGCTGTACTGGCTGGGTCAACCACGCTCGCGGACGCTGTGGGCGGGTGGGATGCTGTGCGCCGGGCGGTCCACCGCTTGGCGCCTCCCCGCCCGACTCTTGCTTCCGCGTGCGTTTCGTTGGTGGGTGGGCAGTTGGCGACGCCTATTTAGGCGTCCCCCTCGGTGGATCTTGGCGTCCTGCACACAATTCACTGGCATGCATGTGTTATCATGGATAACCATGCCTCAGGTTTACAGGTAACACTCACGTTTAGAGTTGAGCGAACACCTGGACATTCGGGTTCGGAGCGTCCGAACGAACTTTGGAAAAAAGTCCGGGTTCGACACCGAACGTTGTCCGAACGTTATCCCGGACCCCGAACCCCGAACCCCATTGAAGTCAATGGGGACCCGAACTTTTAGGCACAAAAATGACTGTAACAAAGTCCTGGCAAGTGCTAGAGGGCTGCAAAAGGAAGTAAAATGGGGGTAAGAGTAGGGCAAGTGCCCTACAAAAAAAATGGGGATAGGGAAAATAAATTAAAATCAAATAAAAAAAATGGGAAGGGGGGTGGATGGGGAGTAGGAGCCTAGAGGTTGACTAGGCCATGACCATGGCAGTGTAGGTGGCGGTGGTCGAGGAGGAGGTAGCCAACACTGTATTTTTTTTTTTTGTTTATAATTGGGGTAGCCCCAAAATATTGAGCCCTATTCAAAAAAACGAGTATACGAATGGCTGTGTGAGTCCGGTCTAAATGTTTATTCTGCAGAAGGTACAGACAAGTCTTGTGGGATCCATGCCTGATTCATTTTAATAAAGGTTAGCTTGTCCACGTTGGCTGTGGACAAACGGCTGCGCTTGTCTGTGATAACGCCTCCTGCCGTGCTAAACACACGTTCAGACAATA
Source organism: Glandirana rugosa (assembly GCA_018402905.1). NCBI lineage: Eukaryota > Metazoa > Chordata > Amphibia > Anura > Ranidae > Glandirana > Glandirana rugosa. The sequence continues at coordinate 629,136 of BLSH010331127.1, read as the reverse complement.
CACTGGCTGCAGGGCAGGCCAGTACCTCCTAGGCATAAACGGCAAGCTCAGGCCATGTGGCCAATTTGGAGACCCAGAAGTTGAATGTGGCAGACCCATCAGTCAGTACGTGTAGGCGTTTGCACACATACTCTTGCACCATGTTGCTGAAATGCTGCCTTCTGCTAAGACATTGTCTATCGGCTGGTGGTGCTGTTTGCTGTGGCGGGCTGCTGACAAAGCTTTGCCACATTTCGGCCATGCTAACTCTGCCTTCTGAGGTGCTGGCGGTGGCACAGCTGCGTTGGGGGCCTCTTCCTCCTCCTCTGCCTTCGCCTTGTGCTTCCGCTGAGCCCCCGGTGTCATTTGGGAATGCCCTCAGCAGCGCCTCTACCAGTGTGCGCTTGTAGTCACGCATCTTCCTCTCATGCTCCAGTGAGGGAATTAAGGATGGCACGTTGTCCTTGTAACGGGGATCCAACAGGGTGGCCACCCAGTAATCAGAAGAAGTTACAATGTGGGCAACTCGGCTGTCGTTGCGCAGGCACTGCAGCATGTAGTCGGCCATGTGTGCCAGGCTGCCCACAGGCAAAGACAAGCTGTCCTCTGTGGGAGGTATATCATCTGTGTCCTCTGTATCCCCCAGCCACGCTCCAGTGATGCCCATGAACTGCGTTGGGTAACACCCTGCTGCGATTCCTCCTCCTCCTCCTCCTCTTCCTCCTCCTCCTCGACGTCACGGACGCGTTGCTGTCGGCTCAACGGGTGTAACATTGAAGAAGACTAATGACCCACCGGTGGGACAACCTAGGGGCAATGTTCCTGTTGCACGGTAGGAATTAAGGGAGTGACCTCGTACTCTCCTTCTACGCACTGATGTTCGCGTGTGACCATCTCCGCGACGACTCCCGTAAGGGTTTACTGTGGCCCCTC
>BLSH010331127.1:614280-624958 GCA_018402905.1 Glandirana rugosa | reverse complement strand
TCCCGGTAGGCCCGACCCTCGACACCGTCCCCCGTACTACCGTCGTTGGGTGTCAGCCGTAGTGGGGTCCACCTACTCCCGTAGGACCACTATACCTCTGGGTATCGACTTCATACCCTATCATCACACGACACCCTCTCAACCTAATTTACTTGTTGACAACTCACCCACACACGTACCCTCTAGTTCTTCCTTTTCTTCCTTTACCTCGACTCAGTTCCCTTCCCTCGACTTCTTTTCTGTTCTATACCTTGTCTTTGGACACTTCACCTCTCCACTTATCCTAGGTTTTTGGTCTACTTACCTCCTCCCTATCTCTTCCTTCCCTCTCTTTCTTCCACCCATTCCAGAACCCGAACCCGAAAGTTTTTTGAAATGTCCGTGTTCGGGTCCGGGTCCCGGACACCCGAAAGTTCGGTATGGACCCGAACGTTACAGTCCGGGTTCGCTCAACACTACTCACGTTTACTCATTGTCACTTTCCAATTGATCACCCATTGGTCTGGTTGTCTATTTTTCATCTATCCTTTTCCTCCCTAGCCCTTACCCACCTTCTTTCTCTCCCTTCCTTCTCTATCCCTCCTCCATTCATCTGGTTTTTGGATCCTATTCACCTCTCCACTTCACAGGTTTCTGTTCCATATCTTGTCTTTTCTTCAGCTCCCTTCCCTTGACTCAGCTCCATTTCCTTCTTTTCCTTCTTGATCTCCCATGCACACACCCACTCAACAGTTGTTCATTTAATCCAACTCTCCCACAGCACACTACTATCCCATACTTCAGCTATGGGTCTCCATATCACCAGGATGCCCTCATCCACCTGGGGTGATGCCGACTGTGGGTTGCTGCCATCATGCCCCCTGCCACAGCTCCCAGCCCGGATGGCCCTGGACGGGCCCTTGGCTCTGATGGTGCATCACCATCATATGAGTGTTGTAAGTTGCATGCGCAGTTTGTGGAGGGATTCATACCCCCAATGTTTTTACATTGTCTATTGCTGATCCTATATTCATTTTTTTAGACCCACCACGAGCCTGCTCCTGAGGAGTGGCTCCAAGCCACGAAACGTACGTCGAGCTAAAAGCTGCCGTGGACTTATGCGTTTTATACACCAAACCTCAATAGGAACAACGAGGTCCTTGGCCACGCAGACCTGTCTGTGTATATTTTTACCAGTCTGCACATTAAATACCTGATGGATGGGGGCAATGCACTGAGCTTAACAAAGTTGTATCCATTGTTATGAATTTGTATTGTCGTTTATGATTGACATTTTATCATGTAATGTTTGACTATATGCATCAGTGTATTTATATCCACAAATTAAATTTCTGTGAACATCTCCATCAGTCTATTGTGTATCCCTCATGTGCTTCAATTAAGGTCCCACTTTTCCCAAATTTTTCAACACTGCAAAAATAGTTTCCCCCCAGGAGGGATGGTGGTCCCTTTCCCTCAGGAGGTATGGTAGTCCCTGTCCCCCAGGGGGAATGGTGGTCCCTGTCCCACAAGGGGGGTGGTGTTCCTTGTCCCCGAGGGGATGGTGGTCCCTGTTTCCCGGGAGGGATTGCGGTTTCTGTTCCCCAGGAGGGATGGTGGACCCTGTCCCCTAGGAGGAATGGTAGTCTGTGTCCCCAGGGGGGTGGTGGTCCCTGTTTTCCCAGGAGGGGACGGTGGTCCCTTTGTCCTTGAGGGCTGTGGTCCCATTGTTCCCAGGGGGATGGTGGTCCCTGTGTCCCCAGGGGGGATGGTGGTTCCCCAGGAGGAATTGTGGTCCCTGTCCCCCAGGAGAGAAGGGGGTCCCTCTCACCCAGTAGGGATGGTCGTCCCTGTCCCCCAGGGGGATTGTGGTCTGTGTCCCCCAGGGGGGATGGTGGTCCCTGTCCCCCAGGGGGGATGGTGGTCCCTGTCCCCAGGGGGATGGTGATCCTTGTCCCCCAGGGGGTGCTGTTCTCTGTCCCCCAGGAGAGATGGTGGACCCTGTCTCCCAGAAGAGATAGTGGTTCCTGTCACCCAGGAGGGATGGTGGTCTCTCTCCATCAGAAGGGATGGTGGTTTCGGTCCCCCAGGAAGGTTGGCGGGCCGCTGTCCCCCAGAAGGGATGGTGGTTTTTGTCCCCCAGGAGGGATGGAGGTCCCTGCCCCTATGGGTATGGTGGTCCCTGTGTCCCCATGGGGGTGGTGGTCCCTGTCCCCCAGGAGGGATGATGGACCCTGTCCCCTGGAGGGATGTGATCCCTTTCCCCCAGGGGGATGGTGGTCCCTGTACCCCAGGCAGGATGGATAGATCCCTGTCCCCCTAGGAGAGATGGTGGTCCCTGGTCCCCAGGAGAGATGTTGGTCCCTGTCTCCCAGGAGGGATGGTGGTCCCTGTCCCCCAGGGAGGATGGTGGCCCTGTCCCCCAGGGAGGATGGTGGTCCCTGTCCCTCAGGGGGATGGTGGTCCCTGTCCTCCAGGGGGATGGTGGTCCTTGTCCCCCAGGGGGTGCTGTTCTCTGTTCCCCAGGAGAGATGGTGGACCCTGTCCCCCAGAAGAGATAGTGGTTCCTGTCACCCAGGAGGGATGGTGGTCTCTCTCCATCAGGAGGGATGGTGGTTCCGGTCCCCCAGGAGGGTTGGCGGGCCGCTGTCCCCCAGAAGGGATGGTGGTTTTTGTCCCCCAGGAGGGATGGAGGTCCCTGCCCCTATGGGTATGGTGGTCCCTGTGTCCCCGGGGGGGTGGTGGTCCCTGTGTCCCCGGGGGGTGGTGGTCCCTGTCCCCCAGGAGGGATGTGGACCCTGTCCCCTGGAGGGATGTGATCCCTTTCCCCCAGGGGGATGGTGGTCCCTGTACCCCAGGTGGGATGGATAGATCCCTGTCCCCCCAGGAGAGATGGTGGTCCCCGTCTCCCAGGAGGGATGGTGGTCCCTGTCCCCTAGGGGGAGTGGTGGTCCCTGTCCCCCAGGGGGTGCTGTTCCCTGTCCCCCCTGAGAGATGATGGTCCCTGTCCCCCAGAAGAGATAGTGGTCCCTGTCCCCAAGGAGGAATTGTGGTCCCTGTCCCCCAGGAGTAATTTGTGGTCCCTGTCCCCCAGGAGGAATTGTGGTCCCTGTCCCCCCAGGAGTGATGGTGGTCCCTCCTTCAGGAGGGAGGGTGGTGCCTGTCCCTCAGGAGGTATGGTAGTCCCTGTCCCCCAGGGGGCATGGTGGTCCCAGTCCCAGAAGGGGGATGGTGGTCCTTGTCCCCCAGGGGGATGGTGGTACCTGTGTCCCCTGGGGGGATGGTGGTCCCTGTCCCCCAGGAGAGATTGTGGTCCCTGTTCCCCAGGAGGGATGGTGGACCCTGTCCCCTAGGAGAGATGGTAGTCTGTGTCCCCAGGGGGTGGTGGTCCCATTGTCCCCAGGGGGATGTGGTCCCTGTGTCCTCAGGGGGATGGTGGTTCCCCAGGAGGAATGGTGGTCCCTGTCCCCCAGGAGAGAAGGTGGTCCCTCTCCCCTAGTAAGGATGGTTGTCCCTGTACCCCAGGGGGTGGTGGTCCCTGTGCCCCAGGAAACATGGTGGTCCTTTACCCAAGCGGGATGGTGGTCCCTGTCCCCCAGGGGGGATGGTGGTCCCTGTCCCCCAGGGGGGATGGTGGTCCCTGTCCCCCAGGGGGATGGTGGTCCTTGTCCCCCAGGGGGTGCTGTTCTCTGTCCCCCAGGAGGGATAGTGGTTCCTGTCCCCTAGGAGGGATGGTGGTCCCTGCCCCTATGGGTATGGTGGTCCCTGTGTCCCCGGGGGGGTGGTGGTCCCTGTGTCCCCGGGGGGTGGTGGTCCCTCTGTCCTCCAGGAGAGGTGGTAGACCCTGTCCCCCAGTAGGGATGGTGTTCCCTGTCCCCCGGGGGTGTGGTGGTCCCTGTCCCCCCAGAGGGGTGGTGGTACCTGTCCCCCCAGAGGGATGGTGGTCCCTCTGTCCCCAGAGGGTGATGTTTGTCCCTGTGTCCCCAGGGGGGATGGTGGTCCCTGTCCTCCCATAGGGATGGTTGTCTCTGTCCCCAAGGAGGGATGGTGGTCACAGTCCCCCCAGGAGGGGTGTTGCTTCTTGTCCCCCAGGAGGGATGGTGGTTTCTGTCCCACAGGAGGGATGGTGGTCCCTGTCCCCTGTCCCCGGGGGGTGTTGGTCCCTGTCTCCCAGGAGGGATGGTGGTCCCCCAGGAGGGATGGTGGTACCTGACCCCCAGGAGGGATGGTGGTACCTGTCCCCAGGAAGGATTGTGGTACCTGTCCCCCAGGAGGGATGGTGATCTCTGTCCCACATGAGAGATGGTGGTCACTGTCCCCCAGCAGGGATGGTGGTCCCTTTCCCCAGGGGGGATGGTGGTCCCTGCGTGCCCGCCGTGCCACCGTCTAAGTGTCAGCCGCCTGAGAACGATTGTTACTGGGCTAATTCAAACAATTAACCCTTTCACTGCCACCACTTCTGAATTCTGGCCAGAAGACCCGTATGCTAGCAATACCAGTATTTCAGAATAACCACCTGTAACACACACTGTCACCGCAGACAGATATATTCAGATGCGTTCTTCTAAAAACAGTAGCGCTCTTCAAAGGAACAGATCCGTAATAGTTGCATTAAGAGCTTTAGGGACAAAATTAACACTTTTCAAAATAAAGTTTAATAATGAAAAGGTCAAGTTTTAGGTGCAGTAAAATATTTACAGAAAAATAAAAGAAGGCTGCAAGATTGAGACAAATTTACAGCAAAGGGACAGAATGAAAATACCTTGCATTTGAAATGTCCGTGCCTAATCAGTGTTTCGAAGATGATTTCCTGGTTCTCTGATGTTCAGCGATGGTAAGTGAGAACTCCCAATTTGATCTTGACAGTCCCTTTTCTCTGAATCACCAGGGGTGGGGCCATACCTCTCTGGCCATTCGACAAAAGAGGGCGTTTCCTCAGACAATGTCCAGGGCAGACCGTCGAGATACATGCTTCATAATCATGCATGGATCATAACTTGTGATTGGACCGTCCGGCATATTTTCCAGTAGGAAATTTAATTTCAGCTTGCATAAAGCTTTCAAATGACTCCAAACACAAGAGTTTTAATACCTCCTAGGACTCTGGGGAGGAAACAGACTAATTATATCCCTCCTTGGGTAACAAGGGGTGAATGTTTATACTTGAATTATCCGGGCCAACATTCTACATTCAACTATGTAATGTTTATCACTATGGCATACGTATAACGGAAGTTATGACTGTATGTAAGTTTATTTAACTATTCATGTTGTTCCAAAGTTATTGAAAGGGTTAGAACTCCTGGGGGGGTGATTTACGATATATGGTCTGCCCCACATTGGTTTGTTGTATGTTTTTGTTCAAGATAAGCGGACAGGGCCTTCCTGGCCAGCCATAAACCGTAATCAGAGCCTCCTTTGTAGTTGATCTGCCAGGGTGGTGTAAAGCAAAAGCTTGTTCTAACGGCCATGTTAGAAGGAGAGAGAGAAAAAAAAACATAACTATTTACGTAGCTTCCCTTCCAAGATGGAGTCAGTGTCGCTTCAGGCCTGGTATCATTACTTTGCGTGGGTCTCACGCGTAATACCATCACATCTCCCCCCTGAGGTGGTTGCATGGGAGGGGAATGCGATTCCCATCCTGACGCAATCCACGCCTACTGGCTCAGCTTGGCAGGACAGACCATCAGCATTCTCATGGGCACTACCTTTCTTGTGCTGGATGGTGAAATCACATTGCTGAAGAATTAAGCTCCAACGAAGGAGCTTACCATTCTCCCCAGCAACACGATTTGCCAGCTCAAGGGATTGTGATCGGTGATCACTGTGAAGTGCCTCCCATAGAGGTACGTCTGCAGCTTCTGGAGAGCCCACACGATCGCGAGACATTCTTTTTCGATTGTGGCGTAGGCTACTTCCCTGGGAAGAAGTTTCCGGCTCAGGTAGAGGATGGGGTCTCCAGTGTCATCCACTTGGCTCAGGACTGCACCCAACCCATAGGCAGAGGCATCAGTCTGCACAAAGAAATGGTGGGTGAGGTCGGGAGCCTGTAGCACAGGGGCGCTGGCCAGCGCCTCCTTCAGGGCCTGGAATGCCCTCTCACATTCTGGTGTCCAGGACGCCACTTTGGGCAGTTTCTTCTTGGTTAGGTCAGTCAAAGGTTTTGCCAGTCTACTATAGTTACTTACAAATTTCCTATAGTAGCCAGCTGTCCCCAAGAATGACATAACCTGTTTCTTGGTTTGAGGGAGTGGCCAGGCCAGCATGGCCTCCACCTTTCCTGTCTCAGGTCTTAGAGTGCCTCCTCCCACCTGATGCCCCAGATACTGGACATCAGTCATGCCGATCTGACACTTGCTGGGCTTGACAGTCAGATTGGCAGCTGTCAGTTGGTCCAGGACCCGTGACAGGTGCACCAAGTGATCCTCCCAGGTAGGTGTCAGGAAAGACGGAGAACTCGTGTTTCCATAAGAAGAAACACGGTGCACATGCACGAATGAACGGACGGCACGAACGATAGTGCGCACGTGCGACCGGGAGGCGCGCATCCCCGTTCGCAACCATTCTTGGCGCCAAAGGGGCTATTTAAACCGGACAGTGACATGAGATCAATGCCGTTTGGTCTACAACGTTCCTGAGAGTCCTGTTACCTGTTTATCTGCTGAACCTGTTCTTTAGATCTACCGGCTTGACCCTGACACCGCTGCTATCTGCCTGCCCTGACCCTTGGCTTTCCCTGACGATCCTTCTGCCTGCTCCTTGGTACCACGCTGCCCACCCGCTTGCCGACCCGGCCTGTGTCCAACCATCCTTCTGCCTGCTCCATGGTTCCTGATCTGCCTGCCTGCCTGCCTGCTGTCTGATCCGGTCTGCTTCTGGCCTTCTCATCCAGCATCACCTGCTTGGTCCAGCCATACGGGGCTATTGTCAGCTGTTCTCCGGAGTTCCTCCTCTGCTCCAGCTTGCTGCATCTCCAGCCCTGCCTGCGACCACCGCACCTGTGTTCCAGTCAAGCACTCATGCCATTCTGCACTCTTGAGCCTCCTGTTCACCATATCAGGGGTTCCTGAGTCAGGATTGTAAGAGAGGCTGTCCTTGGCAATTGCAGACTCCACCACCAGGTACGTGACAGTAGGGCTGAACACCGCAATGTCGTCCAGATAAGTTATGACAATGGTTTCCATCCCCTCCAGTAAGTCATTCATGACCCTCTGGAAGGTGGCGGGGGCGTTCTTCATCCCAAACGGCATGACAGTAAATTCGAACAAGCCAAATGGGGTGATGGAGGCTGACTTTTCCCAAGCTTCAGGAGCCAGAGGAATTTGCCAGTACCCTCTGCTCAGATCCATGATCGTGATCCAACAACTCATCGATCCGGGGCATGGGGTAGGCGTCTGCAGTGGTGATTGCATTCAGCTTTCGGTAGCCCACACAGAACCTGGTCGTTTGATCCTTTTTGGGGACCAGGACCACTGGGGACGCCCAAGCACTGTGGGACCTCCGAATTACCCCCAGCTGCAGCATCTCCTCCACTTCCCTCTTTATGTCAACCAGCACCTCCAGGGAGACGCAATAGGCCGACTGTTTAATGGGGGGATGTGCCCCAGTGTCCACCTTATGGACAGCGAGGTCTGTCCACCTCGGTTTCCCTGTAAACCGGCTCCCATGGACTGTCTACACGTCCTTCAGCCCAGGTACCTGTGCGGGGTTAAGGTTTGGGTTTATCAGGAGGTCAGAGTTGACCTCCCTGGTGTCAGCTAACAGGTCTAGGAGTGGGCCAGCCTCTTCAGGCTCGGCCTGCTGCAGACCGGCATGGCATAGGCCATGCGCTCATGATGGGCTTTGATCATGTTCACATGGAAGGCCTTCTGCCGTCTACTCCCTTCTCCCAACCGGACTAGGTAAGTAACGTCATTCAGACGCTGGGTAATGGGGTACGGGCCTTAATCCATCACAGAGACCTCTGGGTTGGCGATCTTGCCCTCCCAGGTCTCCCGGATTAGGTCCAGGGGTCCTCTAACCCTTCTTCCGTACAACAGCTCAAATGGCGAGAAGCCTGTGGACTCCTGGGGCACCTCTCTGTAAGCAAACAGCAGATGAGACAGATACCTTTCCCAGTCCTTACCCTGGGACTCCACAAAGGTGCGCAGCATTTGTTTCAGGGTACCATTGAAACGCTTGCACAAGCCATTCGTTTGTGGATGGTAAGGACTGGCCATGATATGCGTCATCTGTATTTTCTGACAAAGAGCGTGCATCAAGTCAGACACAAACTGAGGGCCTTGATCACTAATGAGTTCGGCCGGGAATCACACTCTTGTGAATATTCCCAGCAGAGCATCAGCGACCTTGTCTGCACGGAGGGAGCAGAGAGCCACCGCCTCTGGGTAACGGGTGGCATAGTCAACAACTGTCAGGATAAAATGTTTGCCTGAACTGCTGGGGATAGCTAGGGGTCCAACAATATCCACTGCTACCCTCTTAAAAGGTTCATCAATCACAGGCAAAGGTTTTAACGGAATCCTGAGTACATCTCCTACCTTGCCAACTCGCTGGCAGGTATCACAGGACCGACAATAGTCAGCTATGTCTGTCAGCATGGTGGGCCAATAAAAGTTATGTATTAATCGCCCCCGGGTCTTAGTGATCCCCAAGTGACCTGCTAGGGGGATCTCATGGGCCACTTTCAAGAGCAGTCCCCTGAATTGGCTTGGGACCACCAGCTGCCTGCTTCCAAAGTCAGCTGTGTTTTCCCTTGCAGACCAGCTCTCCCTGTACAGCTCTCCATTGTCCCAGTAAATCTTTTGTTTGTCATTCATTGCAGGTGGGCTGTCAGCTAAACTCCTGAGCTGTGCCAGCCTTGGGTCTATTTGCAGTGCTGATTCAAAGGCTGAACCACAAGTCCCAGCCAGCAGTCCCAGCGCCCACTGGGTCAGAACACGGAGAGGGCCCAGAGACCTCCTCCTGCTGTTCGACAACCCTAGCCTGTACCTCTGCAGCCCTTGCAGCACTGCGAGTGACCACCAGTACAGGGAATACATTGTCATCATTATCAACATTACATTCAACAGGTATACGTGTGACATCATTGACACATACATCATTTACATTTACATTCAACTGTGTCTCTTCTCCTTTCTCTGAAGAAGGAGAACCTTGCATTTCCACTTCTTTCTCCCCCTCCCCAGGTTGCCCAGATATCATACCCACATCTGCACACAGTACCTTTAGGGAGTCCAGAGGTTTCCGAGAGGGTGTCCTCAGCAGGGGCATAGTAGGAGACAAGGGTCACCAAGTCAGCACCCAACAACACAGCAGTGGGAATCTCCTCAGAAACTCCCACCTCTCTCATCCCACTTCCCGCACCTCAATCAATGTACACATAGGCCAGGGGTATGCGGGAGCAGGTTCCCCCAACTCCGATGAGGGTGAGGAACTTCTCGGGGATGATGTCCGTTTCTTCTATCACCTCCGGTCTGACCAAGGTGACTTCAGCTCCGGTGTCCCGGAGACCCGTTACAGTCCGGTGACCCACGATGACTGGCTGCAAGTTGGCATTGGGTCCTTGAGGTCTCCCACTGATGAACAGCACAACAAAAGGGTTGCTGGCTGGGTGGCCAGATGATGTCATCTTCTTCTGCTCTGGGCACTGTGTTCGCAGATGGTCAGGCTTGCCACAGGTGTAACACCTGCATTTATCAGTCAGGGCGGGTTTTACGCCAGGGACTGCAGTTTCAGACCGCTGAGAGGCTTGGTTGGCCTGCAGAGGAGGGGTCACCGCGTGCAATTTTTTTTTTCCCCCTTTCCAGCCATTTGGTGGATCTTTGCGATGGTCCGATACCCAAATACCGATGAAGGTATCGGCCAGGCCTGCTGAGGCTTTAGCAGAACCGGGCTTCCGCTCTAGCACAAACTGTCTGACGTCTGGAGGGCAGATGTGCAGGAGCTGATCTTCAATCATGAGATCTTCCAGGGCCTCAAAAGAAGTGGCTTTCAGGCCCCTAGTCCACTGTTGGAATGTGATACGTAAACGGCTTACCACATCCATATAAGAGTCCCCAGGCCCTTTTTGCAGGGACCTAAACCGTTTTCGGTATACTTCAGGGGTCAATCGGTACTTCTTTTTTTTTTTTGTTTTTTGAAAATTTCTTTTTATTGAAAAGCTTTTTACTTTTGGTTACAAAACAAAGCCTATTGGGCCTACCCAGGCTTAAACACTAAAACAAAAACATACTGATAACACTGAATGTGCTCATAACTAGAGTTGAGCGAACACCTGGAAGTTCGGGTTCTGCTGGTCCGTCCGAACTTCGGGACAAAGTCCGGGTCCGGGTCCGGACGGAACCCGAACGATCGCACGTCCACAAGCGAGTTGAGATCAATACTCGTGTAAGTCACAATAGTCATACAAAAACAAAATCACAAATTCGGACCCATCCGGGTTATCCGAAACAAAACATTGGTTTTCATTTTTCGAAAAGTTATTTTTCTTTAAAAGTTTTTTGTTTTTTTTTTTTCTTCATGGCTAACTGGGGACTTCATATGGCTTTTGCCAAATCCAGGGACGTTTTTCCCGGACCCCTGAGAATATACCTACACCATTCGGCAAATGCATAGTGTAAGGTTGTCACCTGATCCCCGGACTTTCGGTGAAGAAAACTCCGGGACCTTCTAGAGTACTAACTTCTAGTCGAGGACG
>BLSH010331127.1:592017-609286 GCA_018402905.1 Glandirana rugosa | reverse complement strand
TGTGAAATCTCTAATTTCTGCTATCTGTCCTCAGAGCAACAGCACAGACAGCAGTAGTAAAGTAATCTATCTCAGGATGCAGGATCAGGTCTTAAAATGGCTAAAATCTGTCCCTCACGCCGTCAGCTACCTTTCCCTATACTAACCCAAGGAGCATGTGACTGCAGCACTGTGACTCCAGCTTATAAAGAGGCTGGGTCACATGATGCACCGGCCAATCACAGCCATGCCATTAGTAGGCATGGCTGTGATGGCTTCTAAGGGCAAACCAGTGAAACGCTTGTTGATTGGCTGCCCTGCAGCTTCTCAACACGTGGAGTAAAATAGCAGAACCCCGGACCGAACCCGAACGATTTTTGAAATGTCCGGGTCCGGGTCCGTGCCACGGACACCCTAAAGTTCGGTACGGACCCGAACGTTACAGTCCGGGTTCGCTCAACACTACTCATAACCACCCAACACCCTGCAATCAACAGTCTTACAAATAAGTAGGAAACAGTTAGCGGTTTCATGCAAACCATGCTATAAAGACACCCGACGGGGTCAAGGGAGAAACTCGATCATACAGGTACTTAATGTTAGATCACTGAACTCTATCTAGCATATCTAAACAAAATTCACTGGGATGCATTGGATGACTCAGATTCCAGCCATATATGCCAGACCTTTTCAAATTTAGACGGGTACCCCCTAGATGCATATGTAGCTTTATAGAGAGGGACTATGGTGTTGATTAAAGATTTCCAATAGTTAAGTGATGGGGCCAGCGCCTGCTTCCACCGCAGGAGTATGGCTTTCCTAGCATAGAAGAGGAGCAGTCCAATGAGGGTTCTAGTTGCTCGGTGATGTGCTAAATCACCCACCAGGCCCAACAGGCAGACCTCAACCTTTGCGGGAATCTGAATCGTAGTGAGGGATTTAATGAATGCAATGATCTCACCCCAGAAACTATGAATTGCAGGGCACGTCCAGAACATGTGGACGAAGTCAGCCCCAGCACACCCACATTTCCAGCAAGCCATGAGAGAGTTAGGATAAATTTTGGATAGTCTGAGCGGCGTCATATACACACAATGCAATATCTTGAATTGAATCAAACCATCCCTGACTGAGACCAGTTGAGTGAATGGATACTCCCACATGTCCTCCCAGTTCTCCGCCTCCAACTCCGGACACACACTCTTCCACTTATTAAACAATTTCTCCATTCCGAAGTTGACTGAAGGTTGGAGAGCTTTATAGATTGAGGAGGTAGGTATTACCAAGGAGGCATCCTGTAGGGTAGATTCTAGGTTGGAGCGGAGTAGAGACGGAGGACTGGAGCCGAACTGCGAGTTGAAGGCTTGACGGATCTGCAGATATTTAAAGAAGTGTTGGTTAAGTAGCCCGAATCTTTCCTTAAAGGAGTCAAAAGAGGGAAAGTGGCCCGCCACTAACAGATGGTCGAGCCTCTTAACCCCCCTCGCTGCCCAGAAGCCCGGGTCTGGGACCGTTAGGAATTGCTGGAGCAGAGGATTAAACCAGAGGGGAACCTCTGGGGACCACGTCTGGAGGTCCGAGTGGCCCCTGCAAACCAACAACTGCCAGGCTCTAATCACCACTTTCATTGATACCGTGAGAGGAAGTTGTGATTTGAGTCCCCTATACAAGCTGTTTCTCAAAGACTCATAGGACCCCACAAAAGCTGCCTCCAAAACCACAGCCGCGTTGGAGTTATCTGCCATTGCCCAGTTGTGGGCATGATTGAGCAGAGCCGCAAAAAAATACTTATGGAGATCTGGGCACGCCAGGCCTCCCTCCAACCAAGGGCGTTTTAGAATGGCCTTGCTCAGTCTGGGAGATTTGGCCCTCCATAGAAAGGGGAAGATAACTGAGTCAAATTGGCGAAAGAATGACTTTGGGATCCATACTGGGGTGTGTCTCAGGGTGTAAAAAAAAACTGGGAGAATCTTCAGCTTCACCAAATTGATTCTCCTTATAAGGGAGAGTGGAAGATTATCCCAGGCACTAATTTGCTGTTTAAGTTGTGAGAGCAAAGGAAGAAGGTTTAAGGAGATAAATTCTAAGACCCTGGGAGAGACGGTAATCCCTAGATAGCGAATGGAAGATGCCCATTGAAGGGGTACCGAGGGCACTGTCTGTCCCAGAGTCCATCGGTCTTGGGGCAGAATCTGGGATTTACTCCAGTTCACTCTCAGACCAGACTGTGCTGAGAAATTGGAGATAATGTCCAAAGCCGCTGACAGCGAGGGTCCCGAGTCGCCGAGAAATAGCAGGAGATCGTCTGCACACAGAGCCAGTTTTTCGGTAATCGATCCCACTCTAATCCCCTCCACCGCCTCCGACCTCCTCAAAGCCACGGCCAAAGGTTCCATGGCCAGGGCAAACAGGAATGGGGACAGCGGACAACCCTGTCTGGTACCCCTCTCAATTGAGAAAGGAGCAGAAAGGCGAGCACCCAATTTGACCTGCGCAGTTGGAGATCTGTAGAGCATAGAAATCCACTTGCGGAAGGCGGGGCCAAAACCAAACGCTTCCAGGACTGCTTGCATAAATTCCCATGTCACCATATCGAATGCCTTTTCTATATCAAAAGCGACTATTATACGTGACTGGGAGGGGGAGGAGGGGGGAAGCTGTAAATGGGTGAAAACTCGTCTTAGATTAATGTCAGTAGATTTGCCAGGCATAAAGCCTGTTTGATCTATATTTATTAGGCCAGGGAGCACACCCACCAGTCTGTTAGCCAGGACCTTAGCCAAAATTTTCAAGTCACAGTTAAGTAGGGAAATGGGACGGTAGGAGGCGCATTGTCTAGGGTCTTTGCCAGGCTTTGGGAGCAGGATAATATGAGCATTGTACATTGAGGGGGTAAGGACTCTGAATCAAAGCAATGAGCGTAGAGCTTTTGCAGTCGAGGGGCCAGCCTGTTAGCGTATTGCCTATACCAGTCTCCCGGGAGCCCATCCGGGCCAGGGGTCTTCGAGGGAGGCAGGGATGCAAGGGCCAACTCCACCTCCTGAACAGAGATCGGCGCATCCAACCCCCTCACCTCCCCCTCCAACAGCTGCGGTATGGGTAATCTGTGCAGCTCAGATAGAATACCCACCGGGGGGGATATTGTGGTTTCCGATATAGTCCCCCAAAGAAAGTACCAAACTCTTGAAGTATGGCCTCTGGGGCGTCTATACATTCACCATCCTCAGACAGCAGCCCGGAGACCACTGTCTGATAATGGGGCTCCGCCACCAAGTTGGCCAAGAGGCGGCCATTCTTATCCCCTGCCTCGAACAATCTACCCGCCAACGATCTGGCATTGGAATGAGCAAGGGAGGTGAGATGAAGGGTCAGTTCTCTTCTAGCCTGGGCCAAGTGTAAAAAACAATCTTGGGAGGGATGCTCAGTGAAAGCCGCGGAGGTATCCGCCTCCTGCGACTCTAGCCGAGTTGTGGTGGCATTACGATCAACCCGTACAGCTTTAATAGCCGCAATATAATCACCTCTAATTGTGGCCTTAAAGCCATCCCAAACTATCCCCGGCGAGGAGGGGTCTTCATTAATCGACCAATAAAGGTCTTTCTGCGCAGTAATTCATTCGGACACCCTCTCATCTTGGATCCATCTGGGCGCCAGTCTCCAAGTTCCGGAGTCTCTCCGCTCCCCCACCTGAAGACTTAGCTCCAGGGGAGAGTGGTCCGAGAGTCCCGCTGGAAGGTATGAGGCCCCTGACAGTTTAGTTAAGACTTGAGTGTTACCAAAGGCAAGGTCTATTCTGGAACCTGACCTATGCGTGGATGATATACAGGAGAACGCTCTGACTTCAGCATGTTTCCAACGCCACAACTCCTCGAGACGAAAGGTGTCAGCCCATCCCTTCAGATCTACAGAGGCCGTACGGGAGGAATTAGAAGAATCTAGGGTTGCGTCTAGGACTGCATTGAAGTCTCCAGCTATAATAACATGGGCAGGTAGCAGCGGGGCTAGTTTTTCGTAAATAGTGTATAAAATACTAACCTCCGCAGGCGGAGGCAAATATACATTCACCAGGGCCCACCTAAGGGAGTAGAATTCGATCAGGAGAATGATAAATCTCCCCCCAGGATCAGAGACAATTTTGAGGACTTTGCAAGGAAGGGATTTGTTGATAAGGATTGAAACCCCCCTGGAGTAGGAAGAGTATGTGGCGTGGAAGGCCTACCTCACCCAGGGCCTACGCAGGGCCAGGATGTGGGAGCCGGTGAGATGCGTCTCCTGTAAGAAAAGTATGTGAGGTTTATGCGAAGTTAAGTACTTAAACACTAGGGACCGTTTGAATTTGTCATTGAGGCCCCGCACATTCCACGAGACCAATTTAACCTTAGAGAGAGCCATTAATACAAGGTTGTATAACTATAACCTGAGAAATTAGCATTCCCCCTGGGCCCCCAATGAATGAAAACAGGACATAGCATGGTAAGCATACCCTGAAACCATTTAAATAGAGAGGCATGAGCACACCGATACAACAGAACACAGAGAACATAATTGCAAAACCCTTGCTAACTAACCAGATCCCCAACATAACTAGGCTAGTAGCTTTCAGTCCCGAAACAACAAACCAAACCAGAGTGAAGAACCACCTCCTGTTGCTCCCGACGGAAAACCTCCAGAGTGCTAAATCACACCGGAGACCAAAGTCACTTCTTGGAAGGTGAAGCGCAGGGGAGAACTGAGACGAACTTCTTTCCACTGCTGGCGGGAGGACCAAATGTAGCTTAATTTTCTAGTCATCTAAGCAGCTCCGTCATGAAAGGATGGATAGCATAGGAAAAAAGAAAAGTTAGAACTGAGAACTTTGGTTATCTTCAGGGGAAAGTACTGTGATATTATCAATGGAAGGATTATTTCAGGGTATTTAGCCAGTCATCCGCTTCTGAAGGTGTATCAAAGAAGCGGACCGACCCATTGTGCGGGACCCTAAGGCGGCTAGGGTATAACATGCTGTAATTGATGCCTTTTTCACAGAGACCCCGCCGGACATCATTGAACGTCTTCCTCTTGCGCTGCAAATCCGCTGAGAAGTCCGGGAAGAGCATAATAGTAGAGCTGCCATGCTTGAGAGCAGGATGCTTTCGTGCTTCAGAAATAATTTTATCCCGGTCCCTGAAGTTAAGGAAGGGAACCAAAAAGGATTAGCCCCAGATATTGCTCTGCCCGTGGGCACCCGGTGGGCGCACTCTACCACGTAGGTTGGTGGGAGATCTGTGAGGCCCAGTAGATCTTTAAAAAGCTTTTGGCAAAAGTGCAGGGTGGTCTCCCTCCTCACCCTCAGGGAGGCCCAGAACCCTGACATTATTACGTCTGGCCCTATTTTCAGCATCATCTGATTTAGAAACAAGCAGTTGGATGGTACGTTGTAATTCTGCAATAGTGTTTGTGTGGGAGGCCGTAAGATCTTCAGTGGCAGAGATCCTGGCTTCGGATTCTGACAGCCTGCCTCTAATTTTGTCCAGATCATTTCTTATGAGTGTACACTCCTCAGCCAGATGGTCAATTTTAACCAGCATAGCAGAGCTACTTTGCTCAATAGCAGCAAGGATAACTGCAGTGCTGTCCTGCAATGGGGGAGAGGGAGTGGGATTCCCAGAGGAAGGTCCAGGCTCTATAGATAGTTCGTCAGTAATGCCTGTAATTTACCCACTAGCGAGGCCTTGGGAAGCGATGCAGGGGATGGAGAAGAATGGGCAGGCGTACAGGGTTTATTCGCCTTGCTCTGGAGCCCATGGGGCAGAATGTCCAGGATATAGCAGACTAAAATTAGAAGAGGGGAGCACACCCACAACAAGCTGAAGGAAAATGCTGAGGCCACTGTAGATTTGGCGTGGTGAACGCTGAACCCTATAGGCCAGGACAGCAGGACCAGCAAAACCAGCGAGGGGGAATGAGGTAGGCAAACAGGTTCCCACGAAGCAGAAGATATTCTACAGTCCCGAAGAGAAGGGGAACTCACCGGGGTAGCACCGTGTCCACTTGAGTCAATCCCACCAGGATCCAGACCCGGGGCTCAGGTCCCACAGCTGTAGCAGGCAAGGCAGCACTCCGTGCCGTGGTCAGCACTCAGATCCAGAGAGGCTGTGGCAGCAGGGGATTAATAGCAGCCTCATGGGCAGTATGGCCACTGTGTCAGCTCCTTCTCCCTCCACCTGCAGACACCACCGGCCCAGGGCCACTAGTCTCCCCTACAGCACCGATCCCCAGGCTCAGGTCCCCCAGGCACACAGGAGATATATCTAGCAAGAGGCCTGTAGTCCCAAGGAATCGTTCGATTGCGGCCGCTCCTGTCGCTGTCAAAATCGAGGCCGCGGCTTTAGGCCCGGCTAGGCCGCAAACCCGTAAAGCAGGCCTGGTTTCAAAATAATCCCCCAGATCCGTGCACAGGGTGTATTAGGAGCTGTACCCAGCAGATGGTACCTGACAAGCCCTCAGATGGCAAGGATGGCAAAGGATTAAAAGGGGATGATGATGGAGCTCTTTGCAAGAACGTCCGCCGCCGCTCACATCCGGTCACGTCCCCTCAATTGGTACTTCTGAATGATTGCTGCCTTTATGGCTTCGTAATCTTTGTCCTGCTCCTCTGGCAGGTCCACATACGCGTCCAGGGCCTTGCCTCGTAGCCCTGGTGTCAGGTACCGAGCACATTGTACTTGGGGCAAATGGTACTGACGGCAAGTTTTTTTCAAACAACAGTAGATACACGTCAATGTCACTGTCCTTTTCCATGACTGGAAATTTAGCGGCTGGGCTTGCAGGCAGAGAGGTGTCCCTGTGCTCTAGGGATCCCAGGTTCTGACCCGGTCGGTGCTGCTGTTGGAGCCTCAACATCTCCAATTGGTGCAGACGATCAGCCTCCTTCTGCGCAGCCTCTCTCTCAGCCCGGTGTTCCTCTCTCTCAGCCCGGCATTCCTCTCTCTCAGCTGCAGCCTGGCGTTCCAGAAACCGCAGGTACATCCCAGGATTTGTTTCACTGATGCTCTGGAGTGTCTCCTGCATTTGAAAGTCTCTGCTGTCTGCAAGCAATCTGGGGCTAGCCTGCTCCTGCTCCGGCTGCAGCCCAGAAGGGACAGTCAGTAGTATTCCGGGTTCAGTCCCTCTTTGCTTATCTTGTGAGGTCATTAAGTCTGAACCACTTGCTTCTGGAGTATCGGGAACCCCTTCAGCTTCACGTTCCCCCGAGTTCTGGTCTGCTCGGATATCATACTCCTGTAGGGCCTTTATCAGTTCTTTACAAGTTTTGTTACTGGCGTCAAGGCCTCTTGTTGCACACGCAGCAGTCAGCTCATCTTTGTTCATCTTCTTATACACTGCTGGCCCAGACATTTTGCAAGCAGAAAACAGAGAACAGAAAGCAGAGATAGAAAGGAGTTGTAGGGAGGAGTTTTTGCTGTATGTCTCTTTAAAAACAAAAAATATGCACCAGCTTGTCTCTAAGGACTGTTTCCAAAAAGGTTACAATCCTTCAGTGCAGAGCTAATTCTTAACAATGCACTGAATGCTCTTAAGGCAAAACTATCCGACCGCTGCCAACCAGTATGTGATGAACGTGGGTATCGGATCGCTGCCCTCCTCACCGACCGGCGACCGAGGACCCCCTGATCCAATACCGCACTTGTCACGAACGTAACAATGCCACTCTCAGCTGCTTTCAGCACAAAGATTTCCCAGTTTGCAGGACCACGGTCTAAGTGTCAGCCGCCTGTGAGCGATTGTTACCGGGCTAATTCAAACAATTAACCCTTTCACTGCCACCACTTCTGGATTCCGGCCAGAAGACCCGTATGCTAGCAATACCAGTATTTCAGAATAACCACCTGTACACACACTGTCACCGCAGACAGATATATTCAGATGCGTTCTTCTAAAAACAGTGCACTCTTCAAAGGAACAGATTCGTAATAGTTGCATTAAGAGCTTTAGGGACAAAATTAACACTTTTCAAAATAAAGTTTAATAATGAAAAGGTCAAGTTTTAGGTGCAGTAAAATATTTACAGAAAAATAAAAGAAGGTTGCAAGATTGAGACAAATTTACAGCAAAGGGACAGAATGAAAATACCTTGCATTTGAAATGTCCGTGCCGACTTCCGGTTCCGGCGCCTTCATGTGAGGAAGCACGAGTCAGCTCCTCCGGGAAGACTGCATTAAGATCGGCAAAAAAGCCAGCCCGCGCCCGCCTCAGCGACTAATTCTAATACCCTCCGCTGGGGAACTCCCTCGGGCATGGACCGGTACGTCCTTCACGACCCTCAGCAGCTAGAATCAGGAACACGCCAGGACTCGGCTCCTACACAGCTAAGGGAGGTCAACATGGCGGCCGCACCCAAGCCTATCTCTTCCGCAGGTTTGGTGAGGGCTTCATTCGTTCAAGCTGCCACCACTGCTCCGATCTCACAGAACGATCGTTCCACTACGAACGCTGCCACCTCCTCTGCTGCCTTTGTTTCCCCCGGCTACGTTCGTTCCTGTCTCAACGTTCCTGGAGGACCAATATGCTGGCCTGGCACAGGCTGTGGCAGCCCTAATACTCCCGACCATAACCGCTGCAGTGGACAAAGCAGTGACAAATGGGATAACCCAGCTGCGCAAAGAACTTGGGGACCGTTCGAAGCGCCTAAACGACCTTGAATCACGTATATCAGATATAGACGACAAGATGCAGAGCACAAGATCATTCGAACAACAGACACTAAACACACAGCAATATGTGTTGGAATAATTAAATGACCTAGAGAATCAATCAAGACGCAACAACCTGAGCATTGTGGGTCTGCCGGAGTCATACAACACTGACTCATTGCTTGACCTCTGCTCTAAGCGCATTCCCACTTCACTAGGAATCGTCTCCCCATGCGTGATAGAAAGGGCACACCGCCTCGGCACCCCGTCAAATGACAGGCGTACACCACGGCCTATTATTGTCCGCTACCTGAATTATATGGACAAATCTCTGATCCTGAATTCATACCGCAACTCCTAATCACTCCAGATAGATGGGCACAAGCTCCTAATGTTTGCGGATTACTCCCAAGAAGTTTCACGCCGCAGAAAATCCTTTCAGCCGATATGTCAAGCACTCTTTCAGAAGGGAGTTAAATTCTCCTTATCCTACCCTGCAACCCTCCGCTTTACGAACCAACAAGGGGACCAAAAATTATTCACACACCCGGACGAGGCCTCCCACTACCTGCAAGATTATCTCCACATCCTAATGGAAATGGCGGAGGCCTCATCCTCATCGAGATCACTCATGCCCCGGGAACAACGCAGCCCCAGGAAGGATCCCCAAAGAGACGATGCCGTTCCAAAGTAGTGAGCATGGAATGATCCATCCGAATGTCACACCATACAAGTATGAGGTCGATCTCAGGCACTCGTATTGCATATATCTCACAGGGTACCAAGTGTCGTGATGCAATGCACTCTGTGATTAGACAACTCTGCCAATTTCTGACATGAGCCAGGACCACTGTCGCCCTTAACCTTGTGGCAACTCTATTAGTTTATGAACATCATTCTGACCTCTCTCGTCCCCCCATCCCAGCTCCCACATGCTACCACCGTTTTAATGTTTTTCAATGTTCTTCAGCTATTCACTGACTCCTTTTACCAAGATACTGACTGCTAGCAAATAAACCAAGGGATGGACATCTGCCTGCTGGAGTCGTGCGAAAAACCCATTTCCCTCCACCATACTAGCGGATTCTCTGCGGATGGACTATACTTGTCATCACAGCGAGCAACTTTCCTACTCTCCCGGTAAGGCTGTCCTAAGCTTGATATACCCACATGTGGAAAAAAGAGAAGTACAGACTTCCACAATTTCACTCAACCCGCTCTTACTGCCGGATCCCTGTTGGGCCATCCCCCCCCTCCTGTCTACCCCAGTCCGAGTCGCAAGACAGTCCTAGAACAGCGCCCTTTAGAGATAGGCCGATTCCTACTACCTAGAGCCCTTCCTACACCCCCACCCGCGAGCTACAATTCCGCACATTACTCCTTCCCTTTCCATGCCCCCATAACATGAAAGTGGTATCATGGAACATGAAGGGCCTGCGCTCGCCCCAGAAACGGATGGCAGTTCTGAGACACCTTAAACACCTAAAAGCTGACATAGCACTATTGCAAGAAACCCATGTAACGCCAGTAGATTTTCACCGCATACACAAACTATGGGTAGGTCAAGTAGTGGGTTCCTCAGCTGTCAAAGGCAAAGCCGGAGTACTGTTACTCATAAACAAGTCCCTCCCCTGTGAGCTAATCTCTCATCACACCGACGATGATGGAAGTATTCTCATAGCCAATCTAAAAACAGGCACCCACAAGTGGATACTATGCAACATTTATGCCCCCAACTCGCCCTCAAAATCTTTTTATCAATACCTAACATCAACAGTAGCCCCATATATTCATATGCCCCTCTTGATAGGAGGCGATTTTAACTAGGTACTTGACACGTCAGAAGACAAATCTAGATGCATAACCCCCACACAATCACCACATACCGTTACCCCCTTGGCCAGCTTCGCTGAAAATCTAAGTCTCATAGACCTGTGGAGGCAGACTAATCCTACGGGCAGGGAATTCACCTTTTTCTCTCCCCCACACAAGACCCTATCTAGGATTGACTACATTTTTGCCAACCCAGAACTAGCCGACTTTACTGCCAACCCTACCATTCAAGAGATAGCAATTTATGACCATGCCCCTATCTCAATAGAGATACAGGGCACGGGTCTCCAGTCTCCTCTAAAGATCTGGTGATTTCCCTCCTATCCAATCACTTCGCAAGACCCTACAATACACATGGGACGACTACCTAGACAATAACCGAGAACATGCCACCGATCCAAGCCTCCTTTGGGAGGCAGGAAAAATGGTCCTCAGGGGACAAATCATTTCCTGCTCCTCTGCCCTCAAAAGGCGAGTCAAAAAAGAGTATGCCGCAGCGAGCTCTGCATTGAGAACAGCCCAAGCTTGACTGAACCTCTTAAACTCCCCCGAACACAGAACGCAATGGCAAGCAGCCAAATCACAATTCGACACATGGGCAGAGGAACAGGAAAAAGTACACCATTCTATCACAGAACTAAGCTTCCATAAATTTGGAAACAAACCGGGAAAACTATTAGCCCACTTATGCAAGGGCACTCATGCCCTTTCGCATATAGCAGCCCTCAAGAATGCCAGCGGGGAGCTGATTTCATCACCAAAAGGAATAAACACCATTCTAGAACAATACTACACGGCCCTCTATGGCCAGGACCCCATTGACGAGCAAGCAACGTTGCAGTTCCTAAACCAACTCTCCCTCCCCGCGGTAAATGAATCGCAACTAGCCAGTTTGAACACTCAAATCACTAAGGCAGAGATCATAGCAGCGATCAAATCTCTATCCCCAGGAAAAGCCCCGTGCCCAGATGGCTTTACCTTAGAGTTCTACAAATTGAACGCAGACACCCTAGCCCCCACCCTGGCTAAAGTATTCCAACATATTTTGGATGGTGCTCCTTATCTCCCCTCGGGATATCAGGCCCACATAAAACAAATACCTAAGAAGGATAAAAACCCCACGGAGCCCGGTTCAAACCGCCCAATCTCTTTACTGAACCTGGACTCCAAGCTGCTCTCCAAGATTATGGCCAGTAGACTGGCAGCCATTATGCCCAACATCATACACCCGGTACAAGCGGGCTTCACACAGGGCCGCTCTGCGGTTTCTAACATCAGGAGGGTATTGGCGGTACTGGACCAGGCGGGGACGCTATAATAACGCTCGAGGGCGAAAAATAGTTTGATACAGGTCCTTTCTTACATCTCGTCTCCACCATGTACGCAAATCCATCAGCCCAAGTCATAGCGGCCGGGAACATCTCTGATAGAATTCCACTTCACAAGGGGACAAGACAGGGGTGCCCCCTTTCACCCCTACTATTCAATCTTGCCCTAGAACCCCTGTCCTGATATCTTCTCGCCCACCCCAAGCTACACAGGATTAAAATAGGCAATACGGAATTAAGAACGGCGTTGTTCGCAGATGATATTTTAATCTTCACATCCGAACCTCAGTCGGATATCCCCTGCATCCAGCAAATTTTTACACGCTTTAGAATGTGTTCGGGGCTCAAAATAAATTTTGCAAAAAGTGAAGTGCTGCCACTTTTCCAAGCCCGCCTCCCGACTTGGGCAAACAACTCCCCTTTCCAAATAGCCAAATCACATATCACGTATCTGGGAATAAAGATAGGTAGAACCCCACATTCCCTTTATCACCTCAACTTCCCCCCAGTAATATCCAAAATTATAGCTCAGCTAGAATCCTGGTCAAAACTGCCCCTCACCTTCTTTGGCCGCTGCCACCTACAAAATGGTATCTTTCCCTAAATTACTATATCCACTGCAAACCATCCCCCGTTGATGAAACATCTAGACATACAAAGACTCCACAAGGCCCTATCCAAATTCATCTGGCACAGTCGCAAACCAAGAATATCGCTCCAAAAGTTATTCCTCCCCAAACAGGAGGGAGGGACAAACCTAACTGACACACGATTGTACAATCTGTCTTGCCTCCTGCGATCAAGCCTGGATTGGATCTCCCACTACTCAAATTTTGAACTAGACTCAAATGGTAGCCCCCTTTGATCTAACAGCTCTACTTCACTGCGAGCTAAAACACCTCCCAGCAGCCTTAAGGCACAATCTACTAATCAGAGACACAATATTGTCTTGGAGGGAAACGAGGAAAAAGCTAGGAGTCCCATCTCAAATCTCCAAGCACTTACCGATCCTGGGTCACCCCCTCTTCTCTCCAGCTTCCAACCAATTGATTTTCGCCCTCTGGGCAACGAAGGGTCTTACCCACTTTACACATCTATATGACACCAAGACGGGCTCCCCCCTCGCATTCTGGACCATTGCCAGCAAATACAACTTGCCTTCTCATCACCATCTGTATGTCTACCAAGCCCTGAGCTTTGTCAGCAAGCTCTGCCCCAGAAAAGACAAACGTTTTGAAAGCTCCTTTATAGATTCGTTCATCGAACTGGAAGCCTTCAAAATCGTGCATTTATATAAGCCACTGTCCTCTGCTGCAGCCAAACCTCTAAAAGGTAATCTCCTAACAACATGGAACAAAGACCTATGCTCCCGGGACGCTTCTCAGTTCATACTCAAGGGCTACAATATAACTAGATCATTTATCACCAACGAATTCTGGCGAGAACAGCAGTTTAAAATGATACACCGTGCATACGTTGCATACCAGAGACGGACTCAACCCATCGCTGCCAGGGCTGTCAATGGTGCAATGAACAAAAACTGTCATTATTGCATAAACTTTGGTCATGCCCGAGTATCATTCGATTCTGGGACACTGTTGAAAAGATGGTGGCAACAGTAACCGGCCTGCAGCCTCATAAAAACCCCTACCTACTCCTATTTGGCTCTTACAATTCCCCTATGGGATCTCCCCCAATACACCAGCTTAGGACTATTCAAGACAACCTGCCATGGCTCACCACATGCTACATGATATCCAGAAGGGCCATCCTCAGGCAATGGATATCGCCCTCTCCCCCCACTATAAGACCAGTCCACGAAGAGTTACTGGCACTAATGAAAAAGGAGGGACTGGACCTAATGCTACAACATAACGCTCCCTCTCACTCACACCAACATCTAACTGACAACTATCATAGAAAGTGGGATCGTTATATGGGATATCTTGCGTCAGGAGCAGACAGGCTCCCCCTCTACCCACAATCCACTAGAAAGCCTACAGTAACCTCAGGAAATAAAAATCTTTCCAGGACGTACCGAAGGATCTTCTAGTTCCGCTTCCCAGACGATGAGATGGCATCTGCTGAACTGAGATAACAGGAATAAGTAGCAGCCCTCGATCTATGGACTCCCACAACTCAACGGTCAGTCGAGCACCTGGGTTCAACTTACCACCCGGTCTGCCTTGCCCTTGGACATTCCCCCCCCTCACCAGACAATACCCATCTAATGCCCCCCCCCCCCTGTTCCCTTGCACGTACCCCCCCCACTTCTACCCAATGTTTGGTCAACCTTTAAAACCGTCATGCTCACCCATATCAATATCTTTATTTGACAATACCATGTTTATCTCACTGTGTTGTTTCATCTGTCATATACCATGTCTGATTTTCTTGTTTGCGTTGCAAAAACCCAATAAAACATTATCAAAAAAAATAAATGTCCGTGCCTAATCAGTGTTTCGAAGATGATTTCCTGATTCTCTGATGTTCAGTGATGGTAAGTGAGAACTCCCAATTTGATCTTGACAGTCCCTTTTCTCTGAATCACCAGGGGTGGGGCCATACCTCTCTGGCTATTCGATAAAAGAGGGCGTTTCCTCAGACAATGTCCAGGGAGGACCGTGGAGATACATGCTTCATAATCATCCATGGATCATAACTTGTGATTGGACCGTCCGGCATATTTTCCAGTAGGAAATTTAATTTCAGCTTGCATAAAGCTTTCAAATGACTCCAAACACAAGAGTTTTAAGACCTCCTAGGACTCTGGGAAGGGAACAGACTAATTCTATACCTCCTTGGGTAACAAGGGGTGAATGTTTATACTTGAATTATCTGGGCCAACATTCTACATTCAAATATGTAATGTTTATCACTATGGCATACGTATAACGGAAGTTATGACTGTATGAAAGTTTTTCTAACTTTTCATGTTGTTCCAAAGCTATTGAAAGGGTCAGAATTCCTGGGGGGTGATTTACGATATATGGCCTGCCCCACATTGGTTTGTTGTATGTTTTTGTTCAAGATAAGCGGACAGGGCCTTCCTGGCCAGCCATAAACCGTAATCAGAGCCTCCTTTTGTAGTTGATCTGCCAGGGTGGTGTAAAGGAAAAACTTGTTCTAACGGCCATGTTAGAAGGAGAGAGAGAAAAAAAAAAACTTAATTATTTACGTAGCTTCCCTTCCAAGATGAAGTCAGTGTCGCTTCGGGCCTGGTATCATTACTTTGCGTGGGTCTCATGCGTGATACCATCACACCCGTGTCCTCAGGGTGGTGGTGGTCCCTGTGTCCCCAGGGATGATTGTTGTCCCTGTGCCCCCAGGGGGGGTTGTAGTCGCTGTGTCCTTAGGGGGCTGGGGGTCCCTGTGTCCTCGGAGGAGATGGTGTCCCTTGGGGTGTGGTGGTCCCTGTTTCACCAAGGGGATGGTGGTCCCTGTGTCCCCGGGGGGGTGGTGGTCCCTGTTTCCCTGGGGGGATGGTGATCCCTGTGTGCCCGGGGGGCCAGTGGTCATGTCACCCCAGGGGGGATGGTGGTACCTGTGTCCCCGGGGGGACGGTGGTCCCTGTGTCCCCAGTGGGGTTGGTGGCCCCTGTGTCCATAGGGTGGATGCTGTCTCACTCTGACAGAGTGAGACACTATCCCCCCCCGGCCAGAAGACCAGCTCGTGGAGCAGGGAAGAACCAAGAGGCAGAGCTCGGGAGGCTGCCAATGGGGCAGCCGCTTTCATTGCCACCCGGCCTCTGCCTCTTGTTTCTTCCTTGCTCCATGAGCTGGTCTTCTTCATAATGGCAGCGGAGATATTCATAAGTGGCGGCCACGGACCTCTAGCGGTCGGCGGCGAAAAATCAGGAAAAGACTGATTTCCCTGAACATTTCCCGGGAAACGTTAAGGCTGGGAAAAAGGTCTAAATCCCGGGAATGTCTCTGGAAATTTGGGACTGTTGGCAAGTATGCACTTGTGCTTGGTTAGCTTCTGCCTATGCTGGGACTCATACTTAGGCAGCTTGTGCCTCTGCCCATGCACAAGCATTGTCAGTTTGCATATCTGCTTGTTTTAGTTTAAGGCAGCTTGTGCTTCTGTCTGTGCACAGGCTTGGACAGTGTGTGCTTTTATGACTACTTTCCTAAGGCTTACCTGATTTCCCCTGTATCTGCATGAGCACTGAAGAATCGGCACCCGGGGTAGCACAGGGTGCCGTTTCTTCTGTATTCGAGCCGTAAATGGTGGCTCCCTTGTGCATGCGCGGGAGTGACGTCAGTGTGGCTCCGCCAATCACATCGCTGGAGCCCTTGGGGGGTGGTGGTCCCTGTTTCACCAAGGGGATGGTGGTCCCTGTATCCCCGGGGGGGTGGTGGTCATCTTCCTCTTCTTCTTTCACCTCCACCGCTCTCCCCACTGCTGAAGCTGAAGGGGCAGGGCCACCTGGTGATGTAAATGGGTCATCCGCCCCTTCTGACATTGCATGAAGTCAGAAGGGGTGGGTTAACTCGGTTACATCACTGGGTGGCCCCACCCCTTCTTATAAAAGAACTGTCATTGTGAAGACCACCAATTCTGGGAGACGCGCAGGGGCCGGGCTGCAGCAGCGGGGACAGCAGTGGCGGTGAAAGAAGAATGAAGAAGAAGATGAATATTGAAAATGAAGAGAGGAAGCAAGAAGACTAAAAGAAGAAGCAGAAGACCAGAAGAAGGACCGGGCCAGGAGAACATGGAGGAAGAAAGAAAAAAAGCGCTATTTTAACCACTTGCCGACCGCCGATCGGCATCTGACAGCGGCAAAATGGCTCTGTAAGGCAAATCGCCGTCATCTGACGGCGGCTGCCAGATCGCTCACTGTGTCCGGGGAGGGCCAGGGACTGGGTGAGGCGGAGTCGATCTCTGCCGGCCACCCGCGATGCCCTCCCCGGAGTGAAAGAACGGAGGTCCGTGTAAGTAAACACGGACCTCCGTTCTGTGAGAGGGGAAAGGGCTGTGATCACAGCCTTCCTTTACACGGAAGGTGTGATCACTTCCCTTCCCCTGCTAGGACAGTCCCCCCACAGTTAGAACACGCCCAGGGAACATAGTTAACCCTTAGAGCGCCCCCTGCAGGTTAACCCCCACAAGATTGACACCCCCCTGACAGGATCGTCCCCTTCCCTTCACTAGTGTGGAAGGCACATTTCCTTCCGACACTAGTGTCGGGAAAGGGGAGAGTGTCTTGCCTCCAGGCACAAATGAATGTGCCTGGAGGCAAGAAAGTGAGGCCCCTCCCGTAGCGCCCACCGGCCGTCTCTAGCTGAGGCGGAGTGGGTCAGGGACCGGGAGGGGCCTGTGTCACTCGCTAGACCGTCGGCGGCAGTCTACTGCCGCTAAACGGAATGTCTCGGTAAAACGGCGACAGTCTACGGCTAGCCGCCAGCCGTTCACCAATTTTATCGCGAAAAAAAGAAAGAAGGAGGTACAAGA
>BLSH010331127.1:559227-590627 GCA_018402905.1 Glandirana rugosa | reverse complement strand
GTATGGCTGTATTTCATTGATCTGGTATATGCTGTATTTCATGGATCTGGTATGTGGCTGTATTTCATGGATCTGGTGTATGCTGTATTTAATGGATCTGGTATATGGCTGTATTTCATTGATCTGGTATATGGCTGTATTTAATGGATCTGGTATATGGCTGTATTTAATGGATCTGGTATATGCTGTATTTAATGGATCTGGTATATGCTGTATTTAATGGATCTGGTATATGCTGTATTTCATGCATCTGGTATGTGGCTGCACTGGTAGATATTTTAGTACACCATTTGGATCATAATTTTTTTTTTCTTGTTTTCTGCCTCTAAAACCTAGGTGCGTCTTATGGTCAGGTACGTCTTATGGTGCGAAAAATACGGTAGTTTACAAATTGTGACAAAAGCACCCAGTCAAACAGGCGGCAAAAAATTGGGCCTTGGGTGTTGCTGGTACCCAAAATACAAAAAATATTGTTCTAGATTATGGACGGGGGAATAAGAGCAGTGACAGTCTTCAAGGGATCCCAGATCCTTAGCAAATTTAATCAGTTGCATTAGCATCAGGGGCTTGATAGCTGCTGATCCAGGATTGATTCTTTTTATAAATGTGAGCCTATCAACTGAGTCTGTGGACAAGCGAACCCTTCAGCAGCACTGAATGTCCGTTCAGAAAGCACACTGGATGCAGGACAGGCCAGTAGCTCAATTGCATATTGAGCAAGTTCCAGCCAGTGGTCCATCCTCAAGACCCAGTAACTAAGTGGATGCTCAATTGGAAAGGTCTCCAAGTCTGCTCTTGCCCCTATATATTTCTGCACCATATAATGCAGATGCTGACGATGGTTGCTTGAACCTATCAGACCTGGGTGTTGAGGACTGAAATTGTTTTTAAAGGCATCGCTCAGCCGGCCATCTTCTCCACCACTCTGCCTCAGAACGACCGAAGCTTCAGAAACACGTTGTCCAGGGCCAGCAGCAGGACATGGTAACCTCCCAGGGTCTGTAAAGGCATTGCAAAAACTTTTCTTCAAGGCATCCTGAAGATGTTTCATCCTCTGCAACCTCTGTGCAGGCAGGATGAGTTCTGCAACTTTACCCTTGTAACGTGGATCAAGAAGGGTTGCCAGCCAGTAATGATCCCTCTCCTTGATACCACAAATCCTATGGTCTTTTTTGCAGGCTTTTCAGAATCAGAAAGCCCATGCAGCATAAGTTTGAGGAGGCATGAGTGTCCTCTGGGTCACTGAGGATGACATTATTAGAAACTACCTTTTCCCAGGTATGTACAACTCCTTGGGTTTCTGGGGCCTGAAAACCATGATCCCTTGAAGACTGCTGCGTATTATACTCTATATCCATGCTGACACAATCCTCCTCCTCCTCTTCCTCCTCCTCCCGTGTGTTTGGTGGCTCTTCAGGAATGCTCTCTGCATAAAGGGGGCCTTGAGAGGAAAGTAAGTCCTCCTCTTCCGCCCTCTGTGTCCTCCCTCAAGTGCCCTGTCCATGATTCCACAAAGAGTGTGCTCTAGAAGGAATATTAGTGGGACAGTGTCACTGATGCATGCATTGTTGCTGCTCACCATCCTTGTGGCCTCCTCAAATGGTGACAGGGCAGTGCATGCATCCTTGATCATTAGCCATTGATGGGGCAAAAAAAAGCCAAGCTCCCCTGAGCCTGTCCTGGTGCCATGCTCACAGAGGTACTCAGTGATGGCCCTCTACGTGCAGCAGCTGCAGCATTGCCAATGTTGAGTTCCACCTGGTGGGAATGTCACAAATGAGGCGGTTGTTAGGCAGGTTGAATTCCCGCTGGATGTCAGCCAGCCGGGCACTGGCATTGTATGAACGCCAGAAATGACCACAGACTTTTCTGGCCTGCCTCAGGACATCTGGTAAGCCTGGCTACCTGGTCAAGAAACGCTGCACCACCAAATTCAAGACGTGTGCCAAGCATGGAGCATGTGTCAATTGTCCCAGTCGGAAGACAGAGAGAAGGTTGGTGCCCTTATCACATACAACCATTCCTGGCTCAAGCTGCCGTGGCATCAACCACCTCTGAGCCTGCCCCCGCAGAGCTGAAAGAATCTCTTCATCAGTGTGGCTCCTGTCCCCAAGACAGACTAACTCAAGCACTGCATGGCATCTTTTAGCCTGACTGCTTGCATAGCCCCTTGAATGCTTAGGTAGCACTGCAGGTTCAGAGGACAATTCTGCATTAGAGGCCACAGAGGTAGAAGAGGAGGGGGTGGAGGAGGCGGAGGAGGCGGATCTGGCAAAAACACCACCAGCTTTTTGGAGGCGTGGTGGCGGAACTATTTCCAAAACTAAACCCTGTCCTGCATCCTTCCCAGCTGCCAGCAGAGTTACCCAGTGCGCCGAGAAGGAAAAGTACCATCCCTGATCGTGCTGGCTGGATCATGAGTCGGCGGTAATATAAACCCTGCTGCTGACCGCACTGTCCAACGAGACCAAAACATTGCCTTCCACATTGCGGTAGAGAGCTGGAATGCCCTTACGTGAAAATAAATGTCTTTTGGGAACCTGCCACTGTGGGACAGCACATTCCACAAATTCACGAAAGGGGGCAGAGTCTACCAGCTGAAAAGGCAGCAGTTGGAGTTCTAGCAATTTGGCCAAGCTAGCATTAAGACGCTGGGCATGTGGATGGCTGGCACAGTATTTCTTTTTACGGTTCAGCAACTGAGGTAGGGATATTTGCCTGCTGAATTCACCTGGTGGTGTACTGCTAGCAGATTGGCTGCAAGTACTAGTTGTGGCACGCATTGCTACACCTTCATTCCTCTCAGTGCAGGTTTTGGAGAGAACTGCAGATATAGTAGGGGCTGAGATCCCAGATGAGGAGCAAGGAGAAGTCTGCCTTGTTTTCTGGTGTGGGTTCTTCAGGTACTTTTGCCAACGGATTGCATGGCTGGTCATCATATGTCTTTTCAAGACTGTAGTGCCCAAGCAGCTGGAGTTCTGGCCACGCCTGACCTGCTTCAGACATAGATTGCAAATGGCAAAGGTGCAATCTACTGCACATGTGCTGAAAAATGCCCACACCAAAGAAATTTT
This sequence comes from Glandirana rugosa, assembly GCA_018402905.1. Classification (NCBI taxonomy): domain Eukaryota; kingdom Metazoa; phylum Chordata; class Amphibia; order Anura; family Ranidae; genus Glandirana; species Glandirana rugosa. The sequence continues at coordinate 587,553 of BLSH010331127.1, read as the reverse complement.
TGGAAGTCGGCAGGGAGGCAGCAGCGCCCTGCACCTGTGGAGCTATGTGGTCTGATGCAATTGGGTGGCTGCCTTTAAGTTGGCCCCTGCATGACATCCTGCCTTTTTGGAGTTGGGCCTCCTCCTCTTCCTCCTCACTTTCCTTTCTCTCTTCTCTCAGGCACCCAAGTACAGTCCGTGTCCTCATCATCCCCTCCCTCCTCGTCAGTGGAGCAAACTTGGCAGTATGCTGCAGCTGGGGGAACATGACTGCTAGTTTCTTGTCCTTTTTGAAGCACCCCCTGTCTCTAGGCTCAAGCTATTCCCTTCCTCAACATGGGTACCAACATTGGAGCCTTCAAACTGCTGCGCATCCTCCATGAGCATGTAACCAACACTATGGTCGAACAACTCAGGTGACTCCTCCGTGCATGATGGTGGAGCTACAGAAGGAGTAACTGTGGACAAGGATCCGGTGGAATAGGCCGCTTTGCCAGATGCATTGGAAGGCAAACTTGTACGAGCCTGGGTGACAGAGAATGAGGAGGATGAGGACAGCTTTGTTATTCACTCCACCAACTCTTCTGCCTGTTGTGGCTCAATAGTACTTCCAACAGCAGAAAAAAAGGACAAGCGTGACCCGCCTGCAGAGGATTCACCATGTCCGCCACCACCACTTTTCACTGAAGACACAGAGGCTGCTTGCCCTCTTTTAGTGGCCTGGGAGCGTCTGCCTCTCCTTTGTGGCCTTCCTGACGTGATGGGTATTTTTTTTTAACACCGCGCTACACTGTACTATATACCGTACACCCCAGCATTATGTGCTGCACAGTGCATTATGCACCCTGATGGGGCAAAGCTTTGGGCACAGTAAAAGCTGGTTGTCATAGAGTGGGGCCAACCGCGTCGTCCTTAACAACCGATGAGTCATCAGCTGTAAATGGGCTTTCCTGCTGACAGCTTAATATTAAAAAAAAAAAATTGCCGTTTAAAGAAATAGTAAAAAAAAAAAAAAAAAAAATGTGTGGCGCAGTCTGTCTGTAAGGTGGCACATCTGTAGCATATATAGAACGTGCTACAGCAAAATGTAAATTTCCAAAGAAAAAAACACAAGTCAAATCCCATTTAAAATGACTTGCGGATACAATTGTCGGCAGCCGGTTATTGAAAAAAACACGGTGTAAGTTCCCTTACCAGTCCATACCAGGCCCTTCAGGTCTGGTATGGATTTTAAGGTCAACCCCCCGCCAAAAGAAAAAAACGGTGTGGGCCCCCCTATACCATACCAGGCCACATGCCCTCAACATGGTGTGGTGGGTGCTTTGGGGCTCTGCCCTCCTGCCCCAAACCACCTTGTCCCCATGCTGATGGGGACAAGGGTCTCTTCCCCACAACCCTGGGCTGTGGTTGTGGGGGTCTGTGGGCAGGGGGCTTATTGGAATCTGGAAGCCCCCTTTAAGAAGGGCACCCCCAGATCCCAGTCCCCCTATGTGAATGAGTAGGGGTACATAGTACCCCTACTCATTCACCAAAAAAGTGTCAAAATAAAAGCACAGACAGGTTTTTTGACAATTCCTTTATTAAAAAAAAAATTGTCCCCGATTTAAATCCATCATCAATCACGATATCCGCCGCACCGCCGGAACCTGAAAAAGAAAAAAAAAGCGTGTCGCACTCAGTGACGGCTGACTGCAGAATGCCTTCTCCACCATTTGACAGTTCTTATACAGGTAAGGGTGGGGCCACCTGGTGGCACCACCCCCTTGTGGCATCACCTACCCAGCATGCACCAGTCCATGGGGGGACCCCACGCCATTTTTTTCTTTATTTTTTAAAATAAAATGTCATTTTTTCTGCAGCATGTTCTACACATACTACAGATGAACCATTTTACCGGCAGACTAAGGGACCCCCCCCCCCCCGGGCCCTATATTTAGAGTATTTTTTAAATTTTTATTGTTGCACTTTAAGCCCCATTAAAATCACTGCTCCTTTAACCACTTCCCCCCGGCCTATTGACAAATGACGGCCGGGCGGGGGGTTCATTATCCTGACTGGACGTCTATTGATATCCTCAGGATAATTGCGGCAATCGGTGGTGCCATGGGTCAGTCTGACCCACCGCATTACCGGCCGAGGTAAACGGCTTCTATCCGAAGCCTTTTACCATGTGATCAGCCGTGACCAATCATGGCTGATCACAGTGTAAATAGGAAGAGCCGTTTATCGGCTTTTCTTCTGCTCAGGTTTGCAGACCTGAGCAGTGGAGAGCCGATCGACTGCTCTCCTGACGGGGGGGCTGCGCTGAAAGTTTATTAGCGCAGCCCCCCCTCACGATCACCCCACTGGACCACCAGGGAGTCGACCAGGACCACTAGGGAGCCCCCTCCCGGGACACCATGAGGAGGCCTCCCAGGACCACCAGGGAGACAACATGGAGGCCGCCCAGGAACACCAGGGAGCCCCCAATAGACCACCAGGTAAAGGCAATACAGTGCACTGTAGGGATGGCACTGTGCCCATATATGATGCCTGCCAGTGCCATCCCTAACAGTGCTATATGCATCAGTGCCCACAGGTGCCACCTATCAGTGCCCACCTGTGCCACCTAAAAGTGCCACCTATGAGTGCCCAGCAGTGCCATCTATCAGTGCCCAGTGCCATCTATCAGTGCTGCCTATGAGTGTCCATCAGTGCCACGTATCAGTGTTGCTTATCAGTGCTGCCTATCAGTGCCCATCAGTGCTGCATATATGTGCCCCATCATCAGTGCAAACTTATCAGTGCCACCTCATCAGTGCCAATCTGTACTGCCTCATCAGTGCCTGTCAGTCTAGCCTCATCAGTGCCCATTAGTGTAGCCACATCAATGCCCGTCAGTGAAGGATAAAATTTACCTATACAAAGTTTTGTGACAGAAACAAAGAAAAACTTTTTTTTTCAAAAATTTTCGATCTTTTTTTATTTGTAGCACATAAAATAAAAACGACAGGTGTGATCAAATACCACCAAAAGAAAGCTATATTTGTGGGAACAAAATGATAAAAATTTTGTTTGGGTACAGCGTCGCACAACCGCGCAATTCTCATTCAAAGAGCAACAGCACTGAAAGCTGAAAATTGGTCTGGGTGGGAAGTGTTCTATGTGCCTGGTATTGAAGTGGTTAAAACTATTGTTTAAAAAAAATGTTTGCAGTGATACATGTCCCCCAGGGCAGTACCCAGACCCCCATACCCTTTTTATAGCCAATTACTTGCATACAGTACAATGAGCATATCATGTTCAGCTCCCATATACTTCAATGAAGTTTGTGGTTCGGGCAGAACTTTTCTCCTGTTTGGGAGTTCTGCTTAGAACTGAACAGGGGGGTGTTTGGCCCATCTCTAGTTAGCATAATACTGGCCTTAAGGGCCCAAAGTCCTCAATTAAACTAGACAAAAAGTCCAGAAGAAGAGATATTGAGAACTGGTCCCTTAACTAAAAAGTAACCACACCAAATGGGCCCACCCTCAAAACTGCAACAAGAGGAACTTTTTTTTTCTTTAACTGGTGGGGGGGGGACAACACATTGGCCATGTAAGTAGAAAGATGAATGCAGATAGTCCCCTCTGCAACACAGAAAGCAGTTTTTTTTCAGGGCTGGTATTTCCAGCTTCAGCCCCTCTTCTGCTTTATTTCCTTTTTTTCCAATTAAAGTTTTATTAGAAACAACAGGATACATACAGTAGGGGGTACAGAGTAACAAAATTGCACCATTGTAGAGGGTCATATATCGGGAGATTAGATATATTGTGTACAGATAATGACAAAACAGAGTAACACAGTGGCACAATTGATGTGCAAAGCCAAATAAGATTATATGAGAGAAAAAGGTGGTGTATATATACAGGTTAATTAGTAGGGTAACATATAAATACCTTAGTATCTAGATGGCTCACGGTCACCTGGGCTCACACCTGTAGGACGTCAGCTGTTTGAGTGGGTCAGACTGTGGTCCTTGTGCATTAAGGGTGCTAGGATTTTTCTCTAGCTAAGTGTCTGGTTGAAGGATGTTAGTGTAGGGTTGGGGTGGGCATGTAGTCTCTTCGGTCTCTCTCCCGTCCGCGGGGGGAGAGTACTTTAGAGTGGCCTCGTGTTTGCCGTCCGAATTGAAGGTGAGTAGGTGCGACTCATTGTACCGGGGGGTGGGGTGGAGGGGGGGTGGGCAAGGGAGAGGAGTGTGGGGGGAGAAAAAAGAGAAAGGGAGATCCTGGAGATGGGGGGGCGTTACCCACCTTCCCTGCCCCCACAACAGCCTAGGTTGTGTCAAAAGGATGAGAGTCCTGCCTAGAGGGTCGTTAGGATTGTGCCGTGACAGTGGTGGTCTATTCCATAGGGGAGTTGGTCAGCTTAAACATGTATTGCAATATATGTGAACTAAATATCCCTGTTTTACATTGCATAGTTTGCTGTGAAGGGTGTAGCAGTGTGCAGAGGGTCCATTTGGCATTTGTACTATTCCATAGTGGGTCACCTCTCATGGGTATAGGTGAGTGAGTCCCCGACTTCTTCCCCTGTTTGGGGTCGGGGATCTCTCCCTCCACAGATTTGGTGGGGCAAAGGATAGTGGTAGGGCATGTCTGCGCCCAAGTTGCTGGGCGGTTTTAGATTCAGTGCGGTGAATTCCAAGCGCTGGGTGAGGTGAGTTCTTTATACCCATCTGTGGTTACGAAATGTATCCAACATGCCCATGTGGGTATATTTGGTTGGTATATCTTTGGCTATGTGGATCAGTTCCTCCATCTCGGCTGTTCTATTGATTCCATAACTGTCGGTGTGTGCTGGGATTTCCAGTGTTTTGGTATGCATAGTTTCGCAGAATTGATCATATGGGTCGCGAGGGATTTGCAATACAAGTGTGTGGGAGTCGGGAGGTGGTGCAGTATTAAGCAGGCTGGTAAGAGGTTCATCAGTACGGTAGTGACCTGTTTCGTAATCTCTCTGACCTTAGCCCAGAAGGGGCGGATTTTGGGGCATAACCACAGTGGCGGCTGGTGACGTTTTAAGATGGTGGGGCGCCAGACCCCATCCTTCCTTTTTGCCCCTCCCACTTCTTAGAAGCCACACCCCTTATAGGCTCCACCCACTCTGTACACAATGTACAGTATAACTCAGCTGTCAGTCTTAATTCTCAATAAAATATTGCTGGCTCATTCATCCATTAAATCCCAAAGGTAAAGAACTACATTAGCTGTGAGGTCTGCACAGGAACCCAGCATAGACTGGTATTATGAGGGTTTTCATGTATGTGCTGTGCCATCAAGTTCCATCCTAATTCTTTATTTTATAGTAGGAATGTTGGAAATCCTCCACTAACCCCTGACACATGGTGAGCCATAGAAATGTCCCTGGTTTTTGGAACTGACCAGCTTCAATAACATAAATCTTCATTATCTGTCAAAAAAAGTTCAAAATGTAATTATAAAATCAGGCGCTTTAAGATGGCATTCATTGGAAAGCAGTTATTGTAGAGAAATTGTCATGGCCAGACATTCCTCTTGTTCTGTTGTTTGATGCTGAGGTCCACAGAGGCTGAGCAATGCTCCATGAAAACCGACAGCTTCAACCAACATCTCCACTCCTGGTGACTTGTTGGTCCCTTGTAAGTCATGAATCATCACCTACAATGCACTGAATGCAGGGTGAGGAAGTCACCAGGAGTGGAGTTGTTGCTGTGTTGGCTGAAGCTGCTTGTTAAACAGTAAAGTATGAAGAGCTGAGGGTGTGCAGTGCTGCTGAGCTCTGTAGTCCCCCAATGTCAGCAGACTAATTGCAGGTCAATTACTGCCTGTGAATCCCTGAGAACTCCCTGTGACTTACATGTCGGCTCAGAGTTCTTATCCTACTGCTGAGCTTTGGAAGGAACCTGTTCAGCTTTATCTGTTATCTATGGATGCAGACTAATCACTGCCTGTGTATTGCTGGGAGCTCCCTGTCATGTATGCTCTAAGATCTTACCTTGCAGACACTGCTCTGCTTGGATCTTTCCCTTGATTCCTCATGTCCTCCTCCTCTGCTCTGTATAGGATGGTGGGAGGGGGAAGGGTCCCTGGTGGAGAGTGGAAACACTGCTGGAGAGGTAGAGACTAAGTGTCGGAGTGCGACTTGTGGAGGGGGGGACCTGGCTAGACAGCAGGCTAGAATGTGTAACTGCAAGCAGAGAAGATCTTGGCTCCCCCCCCAGGCAGAGACCAAATGGACTAGGCAGTTTAAGGTCTGTAGATTTAGACGTCCCAGAAAGCTCCTATTCTCAGAATGGAATGTTGGAAAGCAGCCAATGAGGGTGGAGAATTAATTTTACTGTGTTCTAGATAGGGTTTTTTATGAGATTTGGGACATCTGCCCTGTTGCTAGGTAGATTACACTTCTCTTTCTTATCTAATCTATCTATTCTAGCAATTAGCAACAGAAGCACAGCTAGAGAGAAATTCCAAAGATTTTTTTTTCTTTGGAGTTTCTCTCTAGCTGTGCTGCTGTTGGTTAATAATTATAGTTCATTTTTATTTTTATTTCTTACTTATTTTTTTGGTGGGGCACTGCCCCAGGAGTCCTTATGGGCAAGCCTTCACTGCATAACCACCATATATGTAGTAGCATCCCCACGTTATCCAGGCATCTCCAGCAAGTATCTGGGATGCATGGATTGATTCTATGTAATAGAGCAGGCATACGGTACCATCTGGTTAGTGTTTTGTAGTTATTTTCCTGGACTGTAACATTTAGCGACCCCTTGTGGGCTAAGGTATAAATGCGTCCCCATTTAGTTTCCGAGATATCTACCTGAAGGTCTCTCTCCCAAGTCTTGCAAGCCTTTCCTAGGTTGGGAGGCGTGTTGGAGAATAGCATTGAGTGTATTGTAGATATCATAGGTCGTTGGGGAGAGTCTTGAGTGCATAGTGATTAGAATGGTGTGAGCGGTCTCGTAAGGGAGAATTTGCCCGATAGGTCCCTCAAAAAGTGGCGTACTTGCAAGTAAGCCCAGTGGGGGAGGGGGTTGTGTTCACCCTTGCTTGCCAGCTGAGTCCAGTCAATTAACTTTTCTCCCTCATAGAATTGGTACGCATGTATCTCGGGATGTGGCCATATGTCTACTAGGAATTTTCTGTGGAGGCCCAGTGGGAAAGCAGGGTTGTGTCAAATCAGCGTTAAAGGTCCCGGGGTAGTCGATAGGTTCCCTTTTGCACAACTCTCTCTGAAGCATTGTAGCGTCAGACTGATCAGTGGGCGTTATTTTATTGTCTGTGGGAGATATTCAGGTAGGATGCATGGGATCAGCTTCACGGGGATGGAGGAGAAGGAGGATTCGAGGCTAACCCAGTCCTTAAACCCGTCATCGGCTCTCCAATCAATCACCCTTGTTAGATGAGTAGCTAGGTAATAATGCTTGAGATCAGGGAGGCTTATTCCGTCTTTTTCTTTTGGCCTAATTAATTGATTATAGCTCACCCTCGGTTGCTTCTGTTTCCAGAGGAAGTTTAGACAGAGCCATTTATAGGCTGTGAAGAAGCTGCTGAGGAGTTTGATTGGGAGGGCTTGCAGGATATAGAGCAGTCTTGGGAGGATGTTCATCTTGAGGATGGCCGCACGGCCAAACCAAGAGAACGTCGGCCTGTCCCGCTTCTTGAGATCATCTGTGATGGAATTAAGTATGCGCAGGTGGTTTTTTGGGAACAGAGAGACAGTTGTATACCTAAGTATGTAATCGCGTGGGGTTGCCATTTAAAGGGGAAGTTCAGGCTACATTGGACTACATCTTCATTCGAAAGTGATATGTTTAATGCATGTGATTTAGTGTAGTTTATTTTAAGATTGGATATTTGTTGAAAGAAATCAAATTCTTTTAGTAAATTTGGTATGGTGATTAGTGGGTTTTGGAGGAAGAGAAGAATATCATTGGCAAATGCCGCAAGCTTGTACGTACGGTCCATTATTGATATTCCTTGGATGTCGGGGTTGGCTCTAAGGTGACGCAGGAGTGGTTCCAGGGTGAGAATAAAAAGGATCGAGGAGAGGGGACATCCCTGTCTGGTTCCGTTGTGGATGGGGAAGGCATTTGACAGGTGGCTGTTAACATTGATTCTAGCAGTTAGCGTTGTATAAAGGGACATAATAAAATGTAGGGAGCGCTTACCGATGCCTAGGTGTTTAAGGACTGCTTCTAGGTTTTCCCAGGCCAATCTGTCGAATGCCTTCTCCACATCCAGTGAAAGAAAGAAACCTTTCTGTCGCTTCACAGTTAACCAATGGTGGAAGTTGATGGCTTTGGTTGTATTGTCCCTGGCTTCTCTGCCAGGGACAAAGCCTACTTGATCATTATCGATCAACTGGGGTAGGAGGCGGTTAGCCAATATTTTGGCAAAAATTTTGATATCCACGTTTAGGAGGGATATAGGTCTGTAGTTCCTCACTGCTGTTGCGTCTTTACCTTCTTTGGGGACCACGGTTATATGGGCCTCTAGTAGTCTGTGTCGCTGGGGTGCGCCGGGGTGTAGAGTATTAAAGGTTTTCAGGAATAGTGACGCGAGTACATCTGAAAACGTTTTAAAGTAGGCTGCTGTGAAGCCGTCTGGGCACAGGCTTTTCCCTGTTTTAAGCTGTTGCACTGTGACTCTGAATTCTTCTGAAATGGGCTTGTCAAGCTGTTTCCTGTCTTGCACAGGGATAGGTTTCGGACCATAGGTTTGGAGAAAGTTTTGGATGAGTGTTGCGCGCGTTTGGTTTGCCCCAATGGTAGCTAGCGGGGAGGGGAGGTTGTACAGCCCCTCGTAGAAGTGTTCAAACAGGCCTGCTATGTCCTCGTTCGTGGATATGTTGTGACCTTGTGTATCCTTCAGTAGGTACATGCAGGTATTGGACTTTCGGGCATTAGGAGCTTTGGCTAAGAGCTTCCCGCTCTTGTTCCCATGCTCATAATAGAGTTTCTGGGCAAGGGTGAATTTGCGGCGGGTTTTCCGGTTAAGTTCCTCTAGTAGGAACTGTCTGGTTTGGACGAGCTCCAGATAGGTGTTTTGGGCCTGAGACTGTTTATGCATGTGTTCTAGGGTTTTGATCTTATTCGAGAGATCATTAATCATTGCTTGTCTGGCTTATTTAAGGGCTGTTTTAAGGGCTATGCATTTACCCCTAATGACACACTTGTGCGCCTCCCACTGGGTAAGCGGAGTCACCTCAGGTGTGTCATTAAGTAGGAAAAAATCTTTCAGCTCTTTTTCAATCCCTTTCATATCGTGTTCCGATGTCAGAAGGGAGGAGTCAAGGCGCAATTTCTTAGTTAGAGGGATCCTCTCAGGAAAGGTTAAGGTCGTCGTTATTGGATGGTGGTCAGAGAGCACCATTGTTTCAATGGAGGTGTCAGAGAGGTAGGTCAGGTCTTTTTGAGTCACAAACAAGTAATCTGTTCTACTGTACTTATTGTGAGGGGTGGAAAAGAAGGAAAAGTCTCTCTCATTGGGGTGTTCAGTAATCACTCTGAAAAAGGTGACTTGCGCTGTATTGGGACTATAGACATTAATTAGCTAGAGTCACTGGCCTACCCCGAATTGTGCCTTTCAGGAGCAGGTATTTGCCTTCCTCGTCCTCTATTGAGTCTGTAAGCTGCCAGCTGAGGTGGCTTGCAATAAAGGTGGTAACCCCTTTGGTTTTGGCTAGATCATTGGTGGCATGGTAAAATGTGGGGAAGCATCTAGAGGACAGTTTGGATATAGAGGTCGATTTGAAGTGCGTTTCCTGGAGAAACACGATGTCAGTCTTAAGTTTATGCATTAAAGAGAGTATTTGACTACGTTTTTCTGGAATATTCAATCCTTTTGCACTGAGGGATACTATTTTAAGAGAAGCATTTTCGTTGGTTTCAATGTCAGTCGGTTGGGCCATTGTGCTTGAGAGGGTATTTTGGTCAAACTGTCTGGGCAAAGGGTTTGACTTATTACAGGGCTCTTCACCTTAGGTGTGCCTGGTGTCTGACTAGGCCGTTGTAGGGATCGGGCGGCGGGGGGTAAGGGGAAGGGAAAGTTGTGCAGGGTGGGCTGGGGTGGAGGGGTGAAAGGCAGGGTAAGGAAGAAGAAATGGAGGGTGTAAGGTTGTGAGGGAAGTGGGTGTGGTTACTACCGGTGGTAGGGAAATGCTTGCTTCCCTACCCTAGTGTGGTATCAAAGTTCCAGGTGTGGGTGACGGAGATAACAATCTCCCCCTTGTGGGGGCGAGGACCTGGTATCCGAGAACAACTTCATCAGGGTACTGGCATGTGCGTGGGATTCAATATATTAAGTTTGGGGAGTTGCTTAAGAGAGGGCAAAGTAAATATTGGAGTACTGTGAGAGTAGGGGGTGCTAGGGACTTGTGTCGTCTTACCTCCATGGTATTTGAAGTGCTAGAAGTTCTCAGCTGATGTGAGCTCCAGGCAGCCGCGACCATTGGACAAGCTGGATATCCATAGGGTCTAGGACTGATTTTACCTAGAAACAAAACTATGTGTACATATAAGAACACAAGCGCATAAACGTAGAGCAATGTGCCGCAACGTATAACCATAATAACACTGCATAGAAATCGGTGAGAACTTGGGTTGAGTCTACCAAGTAACTAACTTGAATAACTGGACATTAAATCTTCAGGTAACGGGCACACCCACTTACCCCTACCAGGGGTTCAGAAACTGGGCTATCTCTGTGGCAGTTAAATAAGGGGGGTAGAACTCAGGCTTCTAGTGTGGATCCACAGTTCGGTTTGGCGCAATGCTGCTATCTCCACTGCCTATTGCATGTTGGGTATCATTCCCCACATGTAGGTGGAGGGTGGAGTGAAGCCGCGTTATCTTAGTGGGATTATAAGTAAGGCTATCTGCACTAGCTCCGGTTTGCTGTGTGTGCCTGCTTCTCCCTGGAGGAGGGTCCAAGTTTGAGCTTCATGTTTATAGAGCAATACCTTGGTATGAGATTTTCTGGGGTTGATTTACTAAAGCTTGAAAGTGCAAACTTTGGTGCAGCTCCACACAGAAACCAATCAGCTTCAAAGTTTTATTTTCAAAGCTTGACTGAACAAGCTGAGGTTAGAAGCTGATTGGCTAGCATGCACAGCTGCACCGGTTTTTGCACTCTCCAGCTTTAGTAAAACCCCAATGTGTCTTCCAACCTCGGGGAACAGTTTCATTCTGACACGGTATGGCGTAAAGTCATTACAGGGGTGTGTCAGGTGTTTTCTGCCTAAGTTCTGCTCTACCCCTGACCCCTCGGGTTCTCCCCTCTCTGTCCTTCTCTCCCAACGCTGATCCCCAGAGTTTTCCCTCTCCTCTAGCCCCTTCCTACCATTCTCTATCATTCCTGTCACCCCTCCTCTGTCCTCAGTTATCTCATGCTCGAACCCTTCTTAATGGGTGGGGGTGGTAAGGCTAAGTTACACCAGTGCACGTGCTTCAGGTAGAAGAGGGGTAGATCTTAAATTTCTCCCCATATGTGGCGATCGGCAATGTTTCGGCCCTTAGATGTTGGCTAGCGGGCCAAGAGGCTGGGTCCACTGTCCTTAAAATTGTGGCTCTATTACGCCTTCTATGGAGTCTGCTCACTCGGCTCCCTAGTTCAGCACATCATGCGCAGTATATCTATAGATTATACAAGGAAAAAAAAAGGGGGGGGGAGAAAAGAAAAGAAAAAAATAAGTTTTCTTTTTTTTTTTCTTTCTTTCCTCTCCACATGCCTTCTGTCCAATTTAACAGTTTGCTCATTGGTTGGTTAGGTCAGCCAATCTGATCATCTGAGGGGGGAATATGTCCGGGCCAAAGGTTGTTGCAGTATGAGGGTAGGCACTTGCAGGCATTTGGGCAGAGGGGGGGCAGAGGCTGTTCCAAAGCAGGTCACTCTCCACGGATTACACATTGTGGTTCAAGGGAAAAGGGGCGGATAGGGGAACAAGAATCAGTATCAAAGAGAAAAGTACCCCCGTGTTCTTTTGTAGCTTCCTGAGATTGAAGCAGGGTAGTGAATTTTAGCCCTTATCTGCTGTTCTGTGTTCAGGTGTGGGAGTGTAGAGTTCCAAGTTTATTTTCCAGGTGTTGCGTCCCCTGGTAGGTGCTCACTTCTCCCGAGAAAGGGCATCAGGGGAGAAGGACAGGGGGCCAAGAATTGGTCTGGCTTTAGGATGCGAATAGGGGGAGGGGAGGGGGTGGCACGGGGAGTGGTGCAGGCTAAGTTTTCAAATCCAGGGGATAGATTGGTAGGGGCAGTGGGTGAATCTTGGATGTCCAGGTTACTAAAAGCGTGCCGAAAATTTATACAGGGCCCTCTTGCCTCTGTCTTCTGTGGGCCGGCAAAGCTGTTGGGCTGGAGGGACCACCGTGGTTCTGAGGTAGACGCTGGGGTCTTGGAGAGGTTGACCGTCTGTGGATGTGGAAGTCGTCTCTTTTACCGGTATAGCCCTGGAGAATGAGACAGGGAAAACCCTGGTCCGGAGTACGCCGAGCCCGACCCCCGCCACCCCGATGGGATCAAGCTGTGGTCGAGGATCTGGGCTGCATTCAGAGCTAGGCCCCTGGTGAGCATCCTGGAGAACGTCTCCATCAGGGAGGGAAAGTCCTGTGGGACTGTGTTACAAGCGCTGGAAAATTCTCTAAGATTGTCAGGGGTGGTGGATACATCCGTTAGGGGAGTCAGAAGCATCTCCTCCATGGTCCTATTTAGCAGGGATTCTGTAGAGGCCGGGGAGGCTGGGAGAGGGGTCAGTGTACTCACGGTAGGACCGGGACCCTGACTTGGCTGCCCGGCCTGGATATCTTGGTCTGCTATGGAATCGTCCTCCTCTGCATCCACATGAGAGGGTATGGCCGCGGGCGCCATCTTAGGTGCTGGCAGCGCTGTAGGCCCAGAGCCTAGCTGTCCAGAGAGGTCCCTCAGTGCTGAACCAGAAGCCATCCATGGATGTCGCCAGGCTCTGCGGGTGTTGAGGGGTGGCCGGTTGTGGTACTGAGAGAGCCCGAAGGGACGCAGCAGCGGGTGAGGACAGCCGGAGCGGTGCGGAGCTCGGGATTCAATCGTCCATCCACGAGCGGCCACGTATGCGCACTGAGCACTTAGGGGCATATTTTTTACAAAAATACCTACACTGGGCACAGCATTTAATGTAAGACAGTGGATTGTAGCAAAATCACACAATTATGACAGCAGCAGGAGGGGAAGATTGGGGAGCATATCAGAGCTGAGGGAGGGAGAAGGAGAGAGGGAGCAAGGAGAGATAGCAGATGGAGGCACGTCAACTGACCACAGTATCAGAGACTCAGCAGCCATGATTACCGTGGTCAGTTTACAAAGGGGAGGGCATGCTTTAAAGGAACAGGATTAATGGTGCACTTGGATTTTTTACATTAAGGTCAAATGTAGATTTCCACCCATATGGAGGCACACATGGATATATATTAAATCCTCCTAGCAACAACCCACAGAGCATAATTGGGTAAATAGCAGACTCAGCACACCTCCCAGCTTTCTGAGATGGGAATGAGGGACACCTATTAGCAAACACATGTAGGCATAGGACATACCCCCTGTAACGTCCCCCTTAAAGGAGAATTGTACAAAAAAATGATTGGTTTAACCCACAAGATCCTTTTTTTTTTTTTAAGATATTTTATTAATTTTCACAAGTATAAAGACAAGAACATCACAAGTATAGGTCGAGGGATAATGTTTCAAGTTTACAGAGCATTTTATCAGAAGTCTTAACATCCAGTATAACAGTGCAATATAAGATGTTGCCCACTTGGTGGATTCAAGTTCGACCATTGCTAACCAAATATTAAACAGGTTAAAACTGAGGGGTAGAGGGGGGAGAGCAAGAAAAAAGAGAGGTGGGGGGGCATATAAGGGGGAGGGGGAGAAGGATGGCTGTGTGTACTCTGCTGAGTGGGTTTGTGGAGAGAGGGTCTCGTCACCATGTTCATCATGGGGTGACGGAAGACTCACCCCAGGATAAACTGGATGTGTCAGTAAAGGAATTGGTCTTAAGGGCGACAGCATCCATAATAACGACCGCAGCAGACTGAAAATAATAGTAATAAGGATGACTTTCGGATGGACCTGCCTTACAACATTTGCCTGGGCTAAATAAAACAACATATCAAACATGCATAGAAAGACATTTGGAGTGCCTGAGGAGGGCGGTGCAAATACATTAATGTGGGCGTTCACCTTATATGGGGGGTCTCCTTTGGAAAGGAGAAGCAGTAGATCCTTTTGGATTTGGCCTATTGTGGGTCTAGCGGGTCCGACCCAATTTTTTAAGATGGTTCTTCGGGTTATTAGGAGGGTAGTTTATAGCCATGTATTATTTTTGCGTAATGTGTCAGTTTTCGAGAGTGTCTGGAGTAGGTCATCCCAGTAGCCAAACAGGAGGGGCAGGGGGTCTTTAGGTAGTCTCCCAGCAGTGACTTTCTCGATGTACTGTATGACTTGCTGCCAAAGAGTGTCTATATGGGGGCAGTCCCAGAGTTTATGCCAACGATGGGAAATTGAGAGAACAAAGATGGCAGGAAGCCGCTTCTGGATTCTCTTTAGTTTTGAGAAAGGGTATGAAGGCTCGTTGGAGGATCTTCAGCTGGGTCTCTCTCCATGTTTCACAGGGAGTGAGGCGTAAGACCGTGTTGTAGCCTTTAAGAATTTTGTTTGAGAGGTCGTTGATTTTGAAGTGGTTGGCCCAGGCTGAAGCGGACTCTGGGTAACGAGCGTAGGCCGGGGAGTTTCGTAAAGACTTGTACAGGTCCGAAAATTTGTAGAGGTGTGCAAAAAGCATTGAGTCAAAGGGTTCAGGTGTTAGTCTCTGGTGTGCTTTGTAGCCGGAGGACTGTAAGAAGCTGAGACATTGAGAATAATAGAAGACATGGGAGGCCAGTAGGTGGAAGACTTTTGCCAGTTGCTGAAAGGGTTTTGGTTGACCCGTTGATGGATCGCATAAGGATGCAAAGGTTGTGAGACCCTTCTGTGCCCAAGTCCTGAAGGCATCATATAGCAAGCTAGGTGGGAAGTCTGGGTAGCCCCTTATTGGAAGATGCTTAGAGAAATAGGTTGGGAGTTTGAGTAATTTACGTGCTTCTCTCCAGGCAATTATAGTGTCTCTCAAAAGAACACTATGCTTAAGGTCTGGTATTAAGGAGTTCCAGTTGCAGTGTAGAAGGGCCGGGAGGGAAAAAGGTAGAACCATTTGAGATTCCAAGGAATAGTTGGAGTATCATGCTTGTTGAGTAATCCAGTCAAGACCCACGCGGAGCAGGCATTTGCACTCCCTGCACTCCTCGAGAGATGCATCTTTTTTAGAGATATGCGAGGCTTCTTACCTCGCCATAGGAATTTATTAACAACTTTGTTTAAGTGATTAATGTCTTTATGTTTTAGAAGGAATGGTAGTGTTTGAAGTGGGTATAGTAATTTAGCGAGGCTCGTCATCTTGTAAAGATAGCATCTCCCCATGAGCGAAAGGGGTACGTCCATCCAGCCAGTCAGTTCCCCAGCTATTTTGTCTATTAGAGGGGGGAAATTTAGTTGGTAGATGGAGGAGGGAGTCTTCCCTATCCGTATTCCAAGGTATGTGATATGTGTCGTAGCCTGAGTGAAGGGTAGGGAGTTGGAGTGGGTGGGTGTCATGGTACGGTTGCCTAAGAGAAGGATCTCCCTCTTACTATAATTTATCCGTAACCCGGAGCATCGCCAATATGTGTCAAAGATGTCTTTGATGACAAGGGCGTCTAATTGCGGTTTCATCGTAAAAATGAAAACGTGGTCCTCAAACAGGGCTGTCCGAAGTTCACGATCTCCTATAGGGATACCATGAAGGGGCGCATTAAACAGAAGGTATCTGGATAGAGGTTTGAGGGCGATGTTGAACAAAAGAGGGGACAGAGGACAGCCTTGCCTAGTCCCTTTGTATAAATGGAATTCATCGTTTAGGTTGTCTGTCACCATTAGACCAGCCGATGGAGTGGCGTACATTTGTCTAATGAGCTGTATTATTGGGCCTGAGAATCTGAATTTTTGTAGGACTAGAAGTAACCAATCAAAATTTACATTATCAAAAGCCTTCTCGGCATCTAAGGTGACGATGGCTGTGTCCCCGGCCAGATTTTGTGCTGCATAGTCCATGGCCATCATCACCTTACGTATATTGAGAGTCGCCGTTCATCCTTTAATGAAGCCTGATTGGGCCGGATGGATTAGAGTGGGGAGGAGTGCCGCTAGCCTGTCTGCAACTATTTTTGATAGAATTTTTGAGTCTAGATTTAGAAGGGAGATGGGTCTGTACGATCCTGGGTTAAGTGGATCCTTCCATTTTTTCTCCAAAAGCTTTATGATGACGTGATTCCCAGATTTCATGTACGTACCCCCTAACCATATGTCATTATATACGTCTAGGAGTGATGGGCTTACATGGTCAACCATGAGTTTAAAGAATTCCCCGGTATATCCGTCAGGACCTGGGGCCTTGGCATTGGGAAGATGTTTCACTACCCGGGATACTTCCTCGTGGGAGATGGGGGCGTTTAGGGTTCTCAGTTGGTCCGTAGACACTTCCAGTAGTTCAACCGAATCCAAGAATCTCCTGGCCGAGTCCATATCTATGGGCTCTCGTGCATATAGAGAGGAGTAGAATTCGAGCATCACCCTAGTCACCTCCTTTGTTTGGGTAAAGGTGTTACCCTGTGGGTCCCACAGAGCTGTTATTTGAGTGGGTCTATAAGGGCCTGCACAGAGCCTGGAAAGTAATTTTCCCGACTTGCTGCCAAATTTAAAGAGGGTCACATCTATACGCGTGTGGTGTATAAGCTCTAAAGAATTCGCCCACAAATCAAAGGAGCGTTTGGCTTCCTGCCATGCCTCCCTCACGGAGGCTGTGTCTGAAGCTGCTACCGCCTCCGGTGTGTCTTTTAACTTGCGACTGGCTGCTACATAGTTATTCCTAGTCTGTTTTTTATATGCAGCGGTGTAGGAGATAATCTATCCTCTGAGGACGGCTTTCCCCATTTCCCAAAAGAGGGAAGGATTGTCCTGGTGTTCTTTATTAGTGTGCGCATAGTCCTCCCAAGTTTTCTTTAGGGTTTTGAGAAAATTGTCGTTTCTCAAGAGATAGTTCGGAAAGCGCCAGAGGCGGCTTGTCGTGTGCGGATTTGGGTCTGCTATGTCCATTGTCACCGGGGCATGATCTGAGATGGCTATCTCTTTAATCTCTGAATCTCTGATTTGGGGGAGAAGGTGTGTCGAGCTGAAAGAGTAGTCGAGTCTCGTAAATAGAGTTGAGCGGACACCTGGATGTTCAGGTTCGGCGGGTTCAGCTGAACTTCGCAAAAAAGTCTGGGTTCGGTACCGAACTTGACCCCGGACCCAAACCCCATTGAAGTCAATGGGAACCCGAACTTTTCAGCACAAAAATGGCTGTAAAAAAGTCCTGGCAAGTGCTAGAGGGCTGCAAAAGCAGTAGGCGATGATTTTAGAACAATAAGCTGTCCCTTACAGCAACAACAGGAACCTGACCCTATAGGAGTAGGCGATG
Organism: Glandirana rugosa; assembly: GCA_018402905.1. Taxonomy (NCBI): domain Eukaryota; kingdom Metazoa; phylum Chordata; class Amphibia; order Anura; family Ranidae; genus Glandirana; species Glandirana rugosa. Next base: position 570,012 of record BLSH010331127.1, on the reverse strand, counting down.
ATTTTAGAACAATAATCTGTCCCTTACAGCAACAGCAGGAACCTGACCCTATAGGAGTAGGCGAAGATTTTAGAACAATAATCTGTCCCTTACAGCAACAGCAGGAACCTGACCCTATAGGAGTAGGCGATGATTTTAGAACAATAATCTGTCCCTTACAGCAACAGCAGGTACCTGACCCTATAGGAGTAGGCGATGATTTTAGAACAATAATCTGTCCCTCAAAGCAGTAGACTCACCTATTCCAGTATCAGATTGTTCTGTAATGCAGGATGAGATGTTATTAGATCTGCAATCTGTCCCTAAAAGCAGGAGTAGTAAACTCTACCAAGTCCAGAATCAGATCGTTCTGTAATGCAGGATGAGATCTGCAATCTGTCCCTCAAAGCAGTAGTAGTAGTAGTAATCTCTACCTAGTCCAGAATCAGATCGTTCTGTAATGCAGGATGAGATGTTATTATATCTGCAATCTGTCCCTCACAGCGTCGGCAGCATCCTCTCCCTACACTAGCCTGAGAGCATGTGACATGCAGCACTACGTGACTCCAGCTTATACAGAGACTGGGTTACATGATGCACTGGCCAATCACAGCCATGCCATTAGTAGGCATGGCTGTGATGGCTTCTAAGGGCAAACCAGTGAAACACTTTTTGATTGGCTGCCCTGCAGCTATTCAACAGGCGGGATCAAATACCCGAACCCAAACTTTTTGTCAAATGTTCGGGTCCGGGTCATGGACACCCCAAAGTTCGGTACGGACCCGAACTTTACAGTTCGGGTTCGCTCAACTCTACTCATAAATAGTTTATGTGGGGGGGAGTAAAAGGTATATTCCCTGTCCACTGGATGCCTGAGTTTCCACACATCTGTGAAATCCAGGGCTGTCATGGTCTCAGATAGTAGGGTGGGCTGGGTAAATGAGCTTACTTTGTGCCGTGGGGGCTTAGGTTTAGATCTGTCCTGGAATTCGCTCATGACCGAATTGAAGTCCCCTCCTATTATATGTGACGAATTGGGATGTTTTAGGATACGCAGCGTCAGGTCTGAGAAGAATTGTTTTCCCAGATTATTAGGGGCATAGACGTTTGATATTCTGACCTCCCTCTCACCCCATTTTAAGTGGACCGTGAGTATACGGCCCTGGGAATCTGAATCTAGAGAAATTAGTTGCCCGGGGAAGTTTTTATGGATTAATATAAGGACCCCTGCCTTGCGGCTGGTACCTTCCGAGCCCAAAACGTCCCCCACCCACATTTTCTTCATCCTAAAGTAGTTTTGTGAAGTCAAATGGGCTTTTTGCAGAAGAGAAATGTCTGCTTTAAGGCGTTGGACATGGTGCAGGACTTTCGTGCGTTTGTTCGGGGTCCGCAACCCCTTAACATTCCAACTTACTATTCTCATGTGTTTCCCGAGCAGGTGTGATAAGTAGCCCCAGAAGCGTATGTATAGATAGTGTGTGAGGCAGGTCTAGAGGTGGCGGTCCAGAGAGGACCCCGTCCCATGAGGTCTAGAAGGGTGATTGTCAAGTGGTCATGACCAGTGAAAAGTGAGGATGCAGCCAGGGGATGGAGGGGGAAAAGGAAAAAACAAGTGAACCAAACAGATAAGAAAAGAAACGACTCACTCGTGTCTCCACTTTTTTCCACATGGTAAATCGGCCTCAGGTTCGACTCCCAAGAGCAAATCCCCTGTATTGAAGAATCTACAAAAATGCCCATGCATATCGTGGTACATTTGATGGACACCCCAAATCCATGGGGTGAGACAATAGTGGTTTTAGGCATTACAAACTAGGATTGATGGTGTATGTTTCGGTCATGATCCGTGGAGGTACCCCTATGGAAAAAGGCAGCATGAGAACCTACTGGCAGGAGTGGGAGGACCAGATAATACACTGTATTGTCCACCCAAACTGAAGACAAACATAATAGAGAGAGAAAAAAAAAAAAAAAACATATGATACCGTGCACTTAGGCACTACTTTAACACATAGTTTCTGGGAACCAATGGATCATTATAGAGAGGCATGCTTTACCAACAGTATTACTCCAGGTATGCCGGAACAGTCTAAGCTTACGTATATCCATAGAAGAGTTCTAGGATTACAGTGAAGTATACTTCCCTTGTTTGAGATGCTCTTCCCAATTCTTTTCAGTTAGGATGAATCACCAAGGTGAGACAGAGCTAGTTCATCTCAGGGGGGTGGCGTTGTTTGTGTTTCCGGCATGTTTAGGTGAGTCCTTCCTGGGGCTTCTCTGTGACAGGGAACGAAATGGTGGTGTATCTTTTGTCAGAGCCGCAGCATATGATCCAGGTTTTAGGGTGCGCATGAAGTGTTCAGCCTCATTGGGGTTGTGGAATGAGAGTTGGTCTCCGTTCGGTGACCTGATCCTTAACACAGCTGGAAAGGCCAGGGTGAACTTTAGCTGTTTCTGAGCCAGTGCAGAGCAGACCGTTGGAAAGGCCTTCCATTGCTTGGCCACCTCAGCTGAATAATCCGCAAAGATAAGTATCTTTACCCCATCGATCGTAAGAGATCTTTGGTGGCAGAGTTTTTGTAGGATGGCATGTTTTTCCGCATAATTCAAATATTTGGCTATAATCGGTCGCGGGGTCCGACAATCGTTCGTTGCTTGTCCCAGGCGGTGCGCTCGTTCCACTAGGCAAGGTCCAGGAACACCCAGGGCCTCAGGAATTTTGATTCCACAGAAGGTGTTTAGGGCCTGGGCTTGGAGAGTCTCTGGGACCCCTATGAAATGTAAATTATTCCTGCGGGGTCTATTCTCTAAGTCCTGGAGCTTTTCTGTAATGGCTTTAAGCTGTTGATCCTGATCCTGATCTGATTTTTGTGTGAAAGAGAGTTCATCCTCTATATGAGCAATCCTGTCTTCAGCTTCAGTAAGCCTGGTGGCTTGCTCCGTCAGTTCCCTGTGTAGCGCGGCCATCCCTGCCTGGACTACCTTTTCCACAGAAGTAGCTATGGTCGGAGCTAGCAGAGCTGCCACTGCCTTGGCTATGCTTTCTGTGTCTGGATGGCCTCGCAAGTCTGGGGCAGGTGTCTGCTCATCACTTACCTCCATCCCTGCGACGTGCTCCATGACAGGCCGTGCGGCCTGGTCTCCCGTGTCTGCCGAGCGGTGTGTGGAGCCGGCCTTAGTGCCGTTTCTGTACAAGAATCGCTCCATCCGCCGTTCGGTTGGTTGATGGAGTGTGAAGGGGGTTACCGGTCAGTTGGGCTAGGTTTAATATGCAGTTCGGGTTGCTGCGGGAGCCGATGTGAAGAGCGTCTATCCCATCTGGCGCCAAACCCGGAAGTCCCCACAAGATCTTAATTACCACTATTATCCCTTTATATTTACAGTATATTATATATTCTATTTATTGGCTTTTGGAAATTTGAAATTGGATGAAATATTTAGCACTGGGAAACACTTTTTGATAGATTAGTACATTTTATATATAACTATATAGATCAAACTGAAATGAGAGACAAATGAGGAGGAAACAGGGACAGAGAGACAATGTTCCGAATGAGGGACAGTCCCTCTAAATCAGGGACAGTTGGGAGCTATGCACATAGCTATATAAAGAAGTAAGTCTAAATTCCAAAATGCACCGCCAGTGAGAGGTAAATACCTGTGAGATTGCATAATGTCTGGCCCAAACAGTCCACCAAACTGGAGATCCTTGTGTGTGCAGAAGATACAGTAATGGGCTGCATTTATACATGTGGTTCCAGCAGAAGCCTGTCCCCAGTAGGGGATTAATTAAGATAACAAAATATCCCACTCACCGGGATGATCACTGTGTACTAAAACGCCACACTTAACCACAGCCCATGGAGCCAAGATTCTGATGTAAAAGATAGGTGCACATTATTGTCAAATGTAAATTTCCATTCAAATGGATGCATACATGCATAGATTAAATCCTCCTGCCCCCAAACCACAAAACATAGAAGGGTAAATAATAAACTCAATGCATAGCACATACAGTAGCTGTATAAAGAGGTAATTCCAAAGTGAGATTCCTGTGAGGTTGTGTAATATTAAGCTCAAACCACCCACCAGGCTGGAGATCTCTGCATACACAAAGATACATTAATGGGGCTGCCTATTTATACATGTGGCTTCAATCCAGAGCCTCACCTGCCGGCTCTCCACTGCACATGCACAATGCCTCAGAAAGGAGGCTGCTGCCAGAGAGGGCAAAATCCCACTGGCTCAAGCCATCAAGCTGTGGAAAAGGCAGTCCAGAACACCACGATCCATTTAATTTAAAGGGGTTGTAAAGGCAGAAGGTTTTTCTTTTATTTTAATGCATTCTATGCATTAAGATAAAAAAAACCCTTCTGTGTGTAGCAGCCTCCCCAGCACCCCCTAATTACTTACCTGAGCCCCTTCTCTCTCCAGTGATGTCCACGAATATCTAAGCCATCCGGGACAATCCTTCTGATTGGCTGAGAAACAGGGGTGGTGCCATTGGCTCCTGCGACTGTCAATCAAAGTCAGTCAGCCAATCAGGGGAGAGAGGGGACAGAGCCGGGTCGGGGCTCCGTGTTTGAATGGACACAAAGAGATCTGACTTGGCTTGGGTGCCCACATAGGAAGCTGCTGGCTGAGGGGGCACTCGATAGGAGGGAGGGGCCAGGAGAGCAGAAGAGGGACAAGAGAAGAGCAGGATCCAGGCTGCTGTGTGCAAAACCAACTGCACAGAGGAGGTGAGTATATGTTTGTTATTTTTGTTAAAAAAACAAGACTTTACAATCACTTTAACTTCTAGCATGGTTTTTTGACACTCCTAAAAACAAAGTTAAATGATCATTTCAAAACAAAAATTGCTGGACCCAAGACAACATAGCTTTATTGAGGCCAGATCATGTCAGACTAAATCACCAATGTTTTTAGACCAGGGTGGATATATCTTGATTTCAGCAAAACATTTGATACGGTTCCACATCATGATCTAATAAATATGTTGTACAAGCTGGCCTTAACCCCCAGGTGGTTTAGTGGATACGCATTTGGCTAAAGGATAAATATTAGAGTGTGGTGGTAACTGGAGGTATTTGGAACGAGACTATAGGCGTGCACACAGGGTGTGCCAGGTGTGCCCAGGCACACCCTAATCACCCTGTGCAGCATAGATTCCCCCTACTACCCTAGCCCCCCTTCCCTCTGTACATCTGCCAGCTTCCCTCCTCTCCCACCAGCTGTTGCTGTGGGGATGTTTTAGAATGAATGGGAGAAGGGGCCATTAAATATGTAATTTACTAGCCCCTACCCTTTCTGAATGAACACAGTAAGTGATCAGTAGTGCGTGTTTGAGCTTTGGGGTGCACACCCTAATGCAATAGGCTGCGAATACCTATGAACGAGACCAATCACTTGCAGTGTACCACAACACTTTCTACTAAGTCCTATGCTTCATAATCTGTTTGTAACTGATGTAACTGAAGGTGTGGTGGGTAAGGTATGTCATTTTGCTGATGACACATATGCGTGCAATAGGGTCAGTATTACTGGAGGTGATTTGACATTGCTGGAAGATTGGTCAAAACAATGGAAGCTGCAGCTCATGGGCTTTGCAGGGATGGCTCCCAGGTTGCAGCCCTCAGACACAGCAGACAACTGACATAGAGGGGTTGATTTACTAAAGCTGGAGAGTGCAAAAACTGGTGCAGCTTTGGATGCTAACCAATCAGCTTCTAACCTCAGCTTGTTCAATCAAGCTTTGACAATCAAACCTTGAAGCTGGTTGGTTTCTGTGTGGAGCTGCACCAAATGTTGCACTTTCAAGCTTCAGTAAATCAACCCCAGAAAGTACTAAAGTAAAAAGGAACAAATGGATTGAAATTTGGCTGGTCCCTGCTGAACGGGATGAATTTCGATCCATGCTTGGCCACCTAATTTGGAATATTTTGTCCAGACCTCGCTTACAAAAAGATGTAGAAGAGATAGAACAAGTCTAAAGATGGGTAACAAAATGATGAAAGGCCTGAGGGATAAAATATATCTGGGGAGACTGGAGGAACTCCTTTTGTATTGTGTTAAATCCTTTAAATACATTAAGGGTAGGAATACGTTTGAAGAATGCTGAATCTTCATTAACCATCGTGCTCTCCTGCGCAAATCGCTGTAGCTGTACGGTGGTCCCTCCACAATAGATGGCAGGGAGCGTGCCCGCGGGTTGGGTGGACTCGATGACCGCCGGTGACCCAAGATCGCCCTCTGCAGAGGCAGAACAGGGACCTGCCAGTGTAAACAAGGCATATCCCCGTTCTGTCAGGGGACATGACAGAGATCTACTGTTCCTAGTGATCGGGAACAGTGAGATCTGTCATGCCCCTGCCAGCCCAGCCCCCACACAGTTAGAACACGCTGAGGGAACACAGTTAACCCCTTGATCGCCCCCTAGAGTTTAACTCTAGAGTTTAACCCCTTCCCTGCCAGTGCCATTTATACAGTAATCAGTGGCTATTTGAAGCTCTGATCGCTGTATAAATGTCATTGGTCCCAAAAAAGGGTCAAAAGTGTCCAATCCGTCCACCGCAATGTCACAGTCCCAATAAAAATCGCAGATCGCCGCCATTACTAGTAAAAAAAATTAATAATAAAAATGCTATAAATCAGGGATATGCAATTAGCGGACCTCCAGCTGTTGCAAAACTACAATTCCCATCATGCCTCTGCCTCTGGGTATAATGCTTATGGCTGTCAGATTCTTGCTATGCCTCATGGGACTGGTAGTTCTGCAACATATGGAGGTCCGCTAATTGCATATCCCTGCTATAAATCTATACCCATAGTTTGTAGATGTGATAACTTTTGCGCAACCCAATCGATATACGCCTATTGCAATTTTTTTTTTTTACCAAAAATATGTAGAAGAATACATATTGGCCTAAACTGATGAATAAATTAGTTTTTTTTATGATTTTTTTTGGAATATGTATAATAGCAAAAAGTAAAAAAAAAAGTTTTGTTTTTTTTCAAAATTGTCGCTCTTTGTTTGTTTTATAGCACAAAAAATAAATGATTAAATATCACCAACAGAAAGCTCTATTTGTGGGAAGAAAAGGAGGTCAATTTTGACTTAGCCACTTAACACCTGCCCACCGTCATTATACGGTGGTATTTTTCCATTGAATACCGTTGTTATGGCATGCCAAAACCCCGGTATTTTTAAAAGCGGCAGGCAGTCCTCTTTTGGATAAAAGTGATCTCTGCAGTGGATTTGCCGCAAGATCACTTTTATCTGTGGGTGGGAGATGGGCCCCCTCCCCTCCTGCAGCTTTCCGGTCATCTCCGCTGCTTATCGTAGCCATCGGTAGCGCCGGAGCCGATCGGATGTTGTCCCCTCTGAGGTATGGAGCCGACTGATGCTCCATAACATTGCAAGGCGGATGCAATGTCAAACGTCACCTCTGCCCAATGCTCTTAAAGGGGAATTTTTTTTTTTCAAACTACATTTACAGTGTAGAAATAAAACATAAAAGTGAAATAAATAAGAAAAAAAATGTAATGTGCCCCGTTCCGTCGAGCTTTGTCGCTATTTCATGAGCGGGCGCAATTTTGACGCATGACATGTTGGGTATCAATTTACTCTGCATAACATTATCTTTCACAATATAGAAAAAAATTGAGCTAGCTTTAGAGTTGTCTTTTTTTTTAATTCAAAAAAGTGAAATTTTTCCAAAAAATTGTGCTTGCAAAGCCACTGTGCAAATACAGTGTGTCATAAAGTATTGCAATGATTCTCTAGGGTGTTATAAAAAAATATATAATGTTTGGGGGTTCTAAGTAATTTTCTAGCAAAAAAAATGATTTTAACTTGTAAACACAAAGTCTCAGAAAGAGGCTCGGTCCTTAAGTGGTTAAAACTATCAGGAGGATAGTTTTAAACTAACCTTGGAAAGTGTTTTAACGGGTAGTAGATGCTTGGAACAGATTTCCAGCAGAGTTAGTGAGTCAGTGAACAGTAAGTGAATTTAAACTTGCAACAAATACAGATCTTCTGTGTGCACCAAACCTCCAAAGAAACTTCAGTGTAACTTTGCATCTAGCTACCTCAGGGCCGTCTTTAACGCAGGGCAAATGGGGCAGCTGCCCAGGGCCCAGTCATGGTTGAGGGGCCCAAAACAGCTGCCCCTTGCCATGGGGAGCCCTGAACTGATGGCGACGGGAGCAGGAAGAAGCAAAAGTCTGGGAGGGAGAAGAGCTCCTGACCACCAGGGAGGTAAGAGCAGCAGGTACAGCATACCTGATGAGGTGGCGCCACCCAGATCCTAGATTCCCCCAACCTCCTCACCACTTCCAGCTCTGACATCGGTTCCCCGAGGACTGGCGGGAGGCGCATGCAGCCAGGAACTGGTACCTGCCCTCCTCTCCACTCCCAGCTCTGTCAGCACCGCTACCAGCCCTCCTTTCCACTCCCAGTGCCGCAGAGGACAGGCAGATCACCCCCCCCCCCCCCCCCCCCAAGGACCAGCGGCAGAGGCATTCAGCCAGGGACTGCCACCTGCCCTCCTCTCCAATCCCAGTGCTGAAAGCACCGCAGAGGATAGGCAGATCGGGTCCCCCTGAAGACCGGCGGGAGGAGCATGCAGCCAGGGACTGCCACCTGCCCTCCTCTCCACTCTCAGCTCTGTTAGCGCTGCCGCCGCTGCCAGCCCTTCTCTTCATTTCCAGCGCCACAGAGGACAGGAAGATCGCCTCCCCTCCCCCGAAGACCAGCGGGAGGAGCATGCAGTCAGGGACTGCCACCTGCCCTCCTTTCCACTCCCAGCGCTGTCAGCATCACGGAAGACAGGCAGATCGGGGCCCCCCCGAGGGCTGGCGGGAGGAGCATGAAGCAAGGGACTGCTACCTGCCCGGGACAGTGTAAGGAGCAGCAGAGCACTTCACCCAGAAGGAGAATGGACCCTGGCCGCTGCTGGGCAGCATGATGAATGTCCTATGGAAGGTGCTGGGCATGACACACACCTACCCACAGACAGGGGGTGCAGAGGAGGGCGGCAAAGGGGCAGGGGTATAGGGAGGGACACGGATCTCAACTCAATGGATAGAGTTGAGTTCAAAAATAGTATGACCGACTCACCCTAAGGGGGGGGGGGGGGGGATTCACCCAGAGTGGACCTATGTACCGTCTGCACCACAGAAGAGGGGAGGGGAGAGACCCTTCCCAAAAGTAGGTCCTTGTCTCCAATAGGATAAAGTAGGGATAATCCAGCGGCATATACTACAAAATTAAATTTATTGATATAAAAATTGAACAGAAAACCAATTACACTAGACAACAATTGGTAAAAAGACAACGTTGTCTGGTTAAAAATCACCCCGGGGTCACACACACATACCACATCAGTGTGCAGGCAATTTGCTGACTTGGACTTAGCCACAGGATCCTAGGTAATCCACCCTTTAGCACCTGCTCAATAAAGTGCTAGTGCTTGGGTTATGGAACCTCTAGGTCCAAGGGAGTCCAATAGTAACTGAAGGTGTACAGAGTAATTATAAAATGATAACCACAATTCCTCAGACTTATGTGATCAGGAGATCATATTTGGATACATTCACCAGCACTGGTCTTAGGTTATGATACTTAGCGCAGAGTTCTATGGTGATGTTTCAGTCTGGGGTCCAGTCTGGGTTAACACATAGCAAGATAATGTGGGATCATGATTCATTAGAGCTGGGAGTCTGTGGGGTAATGCAGTCAAAGACAGCCTATATATACCTCTCTGTCAGTGTGGATAGAGGTGAACCGTCAGCGCCTTTGGAAGTCCTGGGTGCCAGCAATGTCACACCACAACAGGCGTCTGTACAGTTGTCAGTTGCAAGATAGAATGAATCTCCCAATGGTGGGATGCAACTCACGGTTCAATGTAATCGGCTGGGATCGATCCAGCTGTCCTCCAGATGTAGCGGGTATGTTGAGTGAAGTCAATAGCTGTGTCAGCGTTCTCCGTCTTGGCAGAGTACAGCCAGGTCAGATGTCAGAGCACTTCAGTGCTTGGGTGGCGGGTGACGGCTCACACCGCCGATCCGTTGGGTAGTTGATGGACGCTGACCGAGGCACTTGTGTCCAGTGTTCATAAGTCTGAGGCGACCATTGTGCTGGATCGAGGCTTCACATGCAGGCTCAGGTTGTCCGGAACCAGTCAATTACGGATCGAAGCAGTGCTGGAACAGGCTTAACATAGACTCAAGATGTGGGTTGTTGTTTAGCAGAACACCTCCTCGGGCTGCGGGTGGTCCCCTTAGAAGGAGGGGGACCCATATGGTGTGAGGGGGGTGAGGGAGGCTGAAACACCGATGCATTTCATTTGCTACAATGCAAATTTCATCAGGGAGGGACTGCAGACAGGGCTAGGGGTCTCTCTCAGACCCCCCTCTCTCTCTTACCCCTCTCTCTCTCTCACTCCCCTCTCTCTGACCTCTCTCACTCCCCTCTCTGACCCCTCTCTCTCTCTCACTCCCCTCTCTGACCCCTCTCTCACTCCCCTCTCTGACCCCTCTCACTCTCTCACCCCCCTCTCTGACCATTCTCTCACCCCCTTCTCTCTCTCTCACCCCCTCTCTCTAACCCCTCTCTCTTTCTCTCACCCATCTCTCTGGCCCCTCTCTCTTTCTCTCACCCCCCCTCTAACCTCTCTGACCCTTCTCTCAACCCCTTCTCTCACTCTCACCCCCTCTCCCTGACCCCTCTCTCTTTCTCTCACCCTCCCTCTGACCCCTCTCTCTCTCTCTCTCTCAGTCCCTCTCCACTCTCTTTCTCTCTCC
>BLSH010331127.1:533646-549616 GCA_018402905.1 Glandirana rugosa | reverse complement strand
TTAACAAATTCAAACTTCTTTGTAACAAAGTTTAGTAGAAGTCAAAATCACCACGGTAATATACGATAAACATATAACCTGTATTCAGGGCGGGTCCGACATGGCTGTTTCAGGTAATATGGGGAGTTAATGTCGTGGTTGATCTAGACCGTTAAGTTAGTTAGGCTCCTTTCTCAACTAATATTACCGATCCCCTAAATTATCAAGAGAAAAATTTCATTATCACCACATTAACGGTAGAATTTGGTAATATATTGATAAACCCACGAGGGTGGGAACTAGTTAATCCATTTTTCTTTGTTTTTCAAAACATTTAACTGTCTAAATATTTGGGACGTGGCACAAGGATTTACAATTTTCAGGGGTCCTCCTGGCCATCGCAGGACACCCACAACTACTTACTAATTGATCAAGGGTGGGAGCACCCAAATAGTTATATAATGGTTTAAGATGGCAATTACACCACTATTACTTTAAAAAGAGAACTATTAAATCCCCTAGCCATTATAATCAACTCTTTCCTCGGATTGATTGAATTGCCAGATCTAGTTGGTGCTGTAATTGAGGGGTATAATGGACTTTGTCGGTACAGCCTGGGCGGGACTTATGTCCAATATACAAATAGCATATAATGGCACCACTAAAACTGAAGATGATTTGAAACAATGTTTCTTCAAACTTAAACAATTATTGAAAAAGAAGTCCAACTTATATTGGCATATGGAATATTTCAAACAATATATTGGGGAAAACATTAGTCCCATTGGCCTAAGGATTCAAATATTCCCGACAATAAAAAACCCCACACAGGAATTTAAGAATTCCTGGGAAAATGTACTAAAGAAATGTAGCACTGAGCTGATGCAGTTACTTTTAATACATTACCAATCTGATACAACCAAATTGGATGAGGAATTGGCCGCTCTCAGTGCCCAATTGGAAGCGATCAAGAACCATGCCAATTTTGAAATCAAAAACCAGGAACTCAAAGAATATCTAGACAAACTAAATAAAAACATTATTTCTAAAAAACAGGGAAAACTGGTCAAAGATAGAGCAGCTTTCCAAGAGGGTTATGCCTATCGGTGGGATCAACCGAGAAAAGGGAGAAATCCTATAAATACACAGAGACCATATATACCAAATATTAATGCCAGAACTGCTGATTATGGAATGGAATCGGATTCATCATTTTCTTCTTCTTCTTCTCTCTCACAGGGCTCCTCCTCACGACAAGCACCTGGTCAACAGCTACCTTCAGGTTCACGTAAGCGGGGGCACTTTGGTGGTGGGAACTCACAGATGCCCAACACAAAAAGGAAACCAGATAGACCTCAAAATACCACTTTACAACACAACCAATCACGAGGTGGACACAGACAAGGTGACGGGCGATCACATCATAATACCAATACACAGCACAACTACATGGGCCCTATTGCTGCCCAAGCTTTACAACTGATGCACACTAATTCACTGTTACCCACTGACCCAATGGGAGGGACAGTAGGGATTGGCCCCAGCCAACCAAACACACAGCGAACACCTACATCACAATCACGTGCCCAACAGGCTGCCTTAACAGAGAATCAAAGGCAGGCCACACTTGACACATACATTACCAGCCCACCACCCCCTTTAGGGACCCCCAGGCTCCCCTCAGTAGCCAAAATGAACTGAGTGTTATTAACCTTACCCCCTATCCTCTCTCTCAGGAAGAGATAGAGGTACTCAAACTAGGTCTTACATTTTGCCCAAGTAGTACTCTCGATAAATATGAGGTCATCAAAGACCTTTATTTATTCGCGAGGAAACTTACATACAACTACATCTTTGATGCAGACCGAAAGAGAGTAAGAGATGAGAAGGAACTAACAGAACAAATTAAACAATTTACAGGACTTTAGGGTCCTACGTGACCTTATATATCTCCTAGACGAGGAAGCGACCTTGAGTTGCGAAAACATGTCGAGCCAGAATCAACGAAACAACTAATTTGCACCAAAATAACAAAGTGGAATTTTCCTCTGTGGGCAATTACCTTACAAAGTGATGATGCATTGTGTGTACTGGTGTATATATACTAAATTATGTCCCACGAGGATCTCTGTTTTGGTGGTAATTTAGGGAAATTTATGTATGTCAGATACTTTTTGTAAAACACCATATATGCATATGTGGTGTCTAATTTTTATAATCACTCAATAAATTTGTTTTTATTTAATATCTGTGTACGTGCCGACAAAGTCCATTTTTCTTTGTTTTTCAAAACATTCAACTGGAAATAGAATAGAACACTTTACCTAAAACCGGGGAGAAACCATACACATGCACTTGAAACATCTGGATAGTGTGTTTGAAAATACAGCATACAGAAGAGCATGCATATGGTTTCGCTCTTCACACACAGATTCCAGATGTTTTCAGAACAGTGATATCATACATTCTTTGTAGGTCACTTGTCCCACCCTTACCCACATTTCCTTCCTTTTGCAGACCTCTAGGACCTTCCAGGACTATTTTACAACATTTTTTGTACCTAAAAGTCTGGGTCTCCATTGATTTCAATGGGGTTCGGGGTCCGGGACAAAGTTCGGGTTCTGTCCGGACCCGAACCCGGACTTTGTCCCGAAGTTTGGCCGAACCAGCAGAACCCGGACTTCTAGAAGTTCGCTCAACTCTAGCTGGGAGCAGTAATCCATCAAGCTAGCTAGCACACTAAGCACTTTGCTACACTTTTTGGGCCCCTGGTCCCTGCCCGTAATGGGCGGTTCGGAGACCATGCTAAAATAACTGCAGGCCTCACCGTGTGCTAGCTAGGCCCGAAGCAAGTTTGTGCAGAAGAGTGGAACAGGAGTCCTTGAGTAGCAAGTCTGTGCAGGAGAGGGGAACAGGAGTTATTGAGAAGCAAGTGTGTGTTGGAGGAAGAGGAGTGTATATACAGGATGTGTGTATAGATGGTCCAATTCAAGTTGGAGTCAATCCACTGGGCATCCCATAACTATCCCAATCCCTATCCAAGTTCAATCTCCTAATGAAAAAACTAAAACAAAGTACTGGCCTGTTTCGTGACTCCGGATGGAAGGAAAAGTGTGATTGAGGGCAGTGTGAAGGGTGGAACCACGACATTCAGCAACCCCCAAGGTGGCAATGGCTACATAAGGTAGAGCAAACTTTAATATCTTCCATGTAAAGCAGGCAACCCTTGCAGGAAAGAGATTTGCTCTGTCTATGGCCGGCCTAAGTGTTCTTAAATGATCAGAGAAAAGCCCTGACCATTGATCAATGGCCGCTGCACATTTAAACTCATGCCTGCAGCCCACCAGTGTAGACAGTGATGCTAACAATGTCAATTCACCCAGGTATAAAGACTGATGCTTTATTTAAAATAAGTCTATATTGTTTAGGTTACAATTTTCCATTGTAATGTTTTGTCTTGAAGGTTTGTTTTATTCTTCAGGTGTAAATACTCCTTTCCTGGGCTTTTGTACATCAATATTCTTGAGATATTTTGGCTTAAGCTGACACATCATTAAAAGGTTTTAACCCAGTTAGTGAAAGAGAAAACCTTCCTGCTGATGAACTGCTATAAACAGAATGCGTCTTATAGACTGACAAATGAGCTGCAAATTGCGTTCTTTGCATGTAACACTTTATAAAAATAGTTCTATATCGGTATGAGCACATAAAAAACTTATATTTTTTTCTTTATGGTAAGAGCAAAATAAAAAAAGTCCTTCAAAAATGTTCAAACTGAAAAATATTACTATGGCATTCCATCTGCTTACACTTATAGCTGTCAATACACTTTAGGAGGATACAGTGGCAGCTGGTGTATGAGGGGCGCTTGGGCGACGCCTCCCAGCTGGCTAAAGAGGCAAAAAAAAAACGGCAGCCCGGCCCCCCTGCAGGTGGCGCCGGTACATTGACTTTCTTTTTTTTTTTTTTCGGCTCCTTGGTTGTCACCTGACAGCCAAGTAGGGAGCCTATTGGTCAGCCATTAAAGTCTATGTGTGTGCTCTGAACAGGCGCACACACATAGCCTGATTGGCTGCCCTGAGCCTGCGGCTCACTGTGATTGGATGCCGTGGCAAGGGGCGGGTCACTGTGGCAGCGGACGTGACTCCCGCTCCACAGAGGCCCTGACCGCCTGACGATGGGAGACAGCTTGCCTCTCCACATGCCGAATCTCTGAAGACTCACAGCCTGCTTCTCTGCATGCCAAACTCTGCATTAATCCTGCCTGCCTTCCTATTGGATGGGGTAAGTGCGGGACTCGTCCCGACCTCGGGGGGGGTCTCTGCAATGTACCCCACCTGTGATACTGGCTGCATAAGTGCCCCCACCTGTGTCACTGGCTGCATAAGTGCCCCCACCTGTGATACTGGCTGCATAAGTGCCCCCACCTGTGTCACTGGCTGCATAAGTGCCCCCACCTGTGTTATTGGCTGCATAAGTGCCCCCACCTGTGTCACTGGTTGCATAAGTGCCCCACCTGTGTCACTGGCTGCATAAGTGCCCCCACCTGTGTCACTGGCTGCATACGTGCCCCCACCTGTGTCACTGGCTGCATAAGTGCCCCACCTGTGTCACTGGCTGCATAAGTGCCCCAACAGTGTTATTGGCTGCATACGTGCCCCCACCTGTGTTACTGGCTGCATCAGTGCCCCCACATGTGTTGTTGACTGCATAAGTGCCCCCACCTGTGATACTGGCTGCAATTTACCCCACCTGTGATATTGGCTGCAATTTACCCCACCTGTGATATTGGCTGCAATTTACCCCACCTGTGATATTGGCTGCAACTTACCCCACCTGCGATGCTGGGGCTGTATACTGTGACCTGTGATGCTGAACTGTATACTGTGTGCTGTGATGCTGAGCTGTATACTGTGTACTGTGATGCTGAGCTGTATACTGTGCCCTGTGATGCTGAGCTGTGTACTCCTGACACAATATGTGGAATACAGGGGGCGGAGTGGGTGGATTCTATAAGGGGTGGGGCTTATTAGAAGTAGGAGGGGTCAAAGGGAAGGGCGGGGCCTGGCACCCCTCCATCCTTAAACTTCATCCTGGGAGGATATTTTAATTATTAATTTTTTGCTTTTCTGTGGCATTGTGTCTATAAGGAACCTTCATAAAACATTGATTTTATAGGTATCTAAGGGTTACAATCCCTTATCCACAGTGAATTCTTATGAGTGAATTATCTTTGGAACTTTTTAGTCCAGCAAACAAGAATATTAGGAATTAGAGTTGAGCGAACCCAAACTATAAAGTTTGAGTCCGTACCGAACTTTGGGGTGTCCGTGACCCGGACCCGAACCCGGACATTTGAAAACAAGTTTAGGTTCGGGTTCTGGGTTCGGGTATTTGATCACGCATGTTGAATAGCTGCAGGGCAGCCAATCAACAAGCGTTTCACTGGTTTGCCCTTAGAAGCCATCACAGCCATGCCTACTAATGGCATGGCTGTGATTGGCCAGTGCATCATGTGACCCAGCCTCTTTATAAGCTGGAGTCACTTAGTGCTGCAGTCACATGCTCTCTGAGACTCTGACTAGTGTAGGGAAAGGATGCTACCAACGCTGTGAGGGACAGATTGCAGATATATATAATAACATCTCATCGATCTGATTGTGGACTAGGTAAAGACTACTACTACTGCTTTGAGGGACAGATTGCAGATCTCATCCTGCATTACAGAACAATCTGCTGTGAGAGACAGATTGCAGATCTCATCCTGCATTACAGAACGATCTGACTGGACTAGGTAGAGTCTACTGCTTAGAGGGACACATTGCAGATCTCATCCTGCATTACAGAACGATCTGACTGGACTAGGTAGAGTCTACTGCTTAGAGGGACAGATTGCAGATCTCATCCTGCATTACAGAACGATCTGACTGGACTAAGTAGAGTCTACTGCTTAGAGGGACAGATAGCAGATCTCATCCTGCATTACAGAAAGATTTGACTGGACTAGATAGAGTCTACGGCTTAGAGGTACAGATTATTATTCTAAAATCATCGCCTACTCCTAGAGGGTCAGGTTCCGGCTGTTGCTGTAAGTGACAAATTATTGTTCTATAGTCATCTCCTAGTTCTAAAGGGAGAGGTTCCTGCTGTTCCTGTAAGGGACAGATTGTTGTTCTAAAATCATTGCCTACTCCTATAGGGTCAGGTTCCTGCTGGTCCTGTAAGGGACAGATTATTGTTCTAAAATCATCGCCTACTCCTATAGGGTCAGGTTCCTGCTGTTGCTGTAAGGGACAGATTATTGTTCTATAATCATCTCCTAGTTCTAAAGGGAGAGGTTCCTGCTGGTCCTGTAAGGGACAGATTATTGTTCTAAATAATCGCCTACTCCTATAGGGTCAGGTTCCTGCTGTTGCTGTAAGGGACAGATTATTGTTCTATAATCATCTCCTAGTTCTAAAGGGAGAGGTTCCTGCTGGTCCTGTAAGCGGCAGATTATTGTTCTAAAATCATCACCTACTCCTATAGGGTCAGGTTCCTGCTGTTGCTGTAAGGGACAGATTATTCTTCTATAATCATCTCCTAGTTCTAAAGGGAGAGGTTCCTGCTGGTCCTGTAAGGGACAGATTATTGTTCTAAAATCATTGCCTACTCCTAGAGGGTCAGGTTCCTGCTGTTGCTGTAAGGGACAGATTATTGTTCTAAAATCATTGCCTACTCCTATAAGGTCAGGTTCCTGCTGTTGCTGTAAGGGACAGATTATTGTTCTATAATCATCTCCTAGTTCTAAAAGGAGAGGTTCCTGCTGGTTCTGTAAGGGACAGATTATTTTTCTAAAATCATCGCCTACTCCTATAGGGTCAGGTTCCGGCTGTTGCTGTAAGGGACAGATTATTGTTCTATAATCATCTCCTAGTTCTAAAGGGAGAGGTTCCTGCTGGTCCTGTAAGGGACAGATTATTGTTCTAAAATCATTGCCTACTCCTAGAGGGTCAGGTTCCGGCTGTTGCTGTAAGGGACAGATTATTGTTCTATAGTCATCTCCTAGTTCTAAAGGGAGAGGTTTCTGCTGTTCCTGTAAGGGACAGATTGTTGTTCTAAAATCATTGCCTACTCCTATAGGGTCAGGTTCCTGCTGTTGCTGTAAGGGACAGATTATTGTTCTAAAATCGCCTACTCCTATAGGGTCAGGTTCCTGCTGTTGCTGTAAGGGACAGATTATTGTTCTATAATCATCTCCTAGTTCTAAAGGGAGAGGTTCCTACTGGTCCTGTAAGGGGCAGATTATTGTTCTAAAATCATCACCTACTCCTATAGGGTCAGGTTCCTGCTGTTGCTGTAAGGGACAGATTATTGTTCTATAATCATCTCCTAGTTCTAAAAGGAGAGGTTCCTGCTGGTCCTGTAAGGGACAGATTATTTTTCTAAAATCATCGCCTACTCCTATAGGGTCAGGTTCCTGCTGTTGCTGTAAGGGACAGATTATTCTTCTATAATCATCTCCTAGTTCTAAAGGGAGAGGTTCCTGCTGGTCCTGTAAGGGACAGATTATTTTTCTAAAATCATCGCCTACTCCTATAGGATCAGGTTCCAGCTGTTGCTGTAAGGGACAGATTATTGTTCTATAATCATCTCCTAGTTCTAAAGGGAGAGGTTCCTGCTGGTCCTGTAAGGGACAGATTATTGATCTAAAATCATCGCCTACTCCTAGAGGGTCAGGTTCCGGCTGTTGCTGTAAGGGACAGATTATTGTTCTATAGTCATCTCCTAGTTCTAAAGGGAGAGGTTTCTGCTGTTCCTGTAAGGGACAGATTGTTGTTCTAAAATCATTGCCTACTCCTATAGGGTCGGGTCCCTGCTGTTCCTGTAATGGACAGATTATTGTTCTATAGTCATCTCCTAGTTCTAAAGGGAGAGGTTTCTGCTGTTCCTGTAAGGGACAGATTGTTGTTCTAAAATCATTGCCTACTCCTATAGGGTCGGGTCCCTGCTGTTCCTGTAAGGGACAGATTATCGTTCTAAAATGATCGCCTACTCCTATAGGGTCAGGTTCCTGCTGTTGCTGTAAGGGACAGATTATTGTTCTATAATCATCTCCTAGTTCTAAAGGGAGAGGTTCCTGCGGGTCCTGTAAGGGACAGATTATTGTTCTAAAATCATTGCATACTCCTATAGGGTCAGGTTTCTGCTGCTGCTGTAAGGGACAGATTATTGTTCTATAATCATCTCCTAGTTCTAAAAGGAGAGGTTCCTGCTGGTTCTGTAAGGGACAGATTATTTTTCTAAAATCATCGCCTACTTCTATAGGGTCAAGTTCCTGCTGTTGCTGTAAGGGACAGATTGTTGTTCTATAATCATCTCCTAGTTCTAAAGGGAGAGGTTCCTCATGGTCTTGTAAGGGACAGATTATTGTTCTAAAATCATAGCCTACTCCTATAGTGTCAGGTTCCTGCTGGTCCTGTAAGGGACAGATTATTTTTCTATGATCATCTCCTAGTTCTAAAGGGAGAGGTTTCTGCTGGTTCTGTAAGGGACAGATAATTGTACTAAAATCATCGCCTACTCCTATAGGGTCAGGTTCCTGCTGTTGCTGTAAGGGACAGATTATTGTTCTTTAATTATCTCCTAGTTCTAAAGGCAGAGGTTCCTGCTGTTGCTGTAAGGGACAGATTATTGTTCTAAAATCATCGCCTACTGCTATAGGGTCAGGTTCCTGCTGTTGCTGTAAGGGTCAGATTATTGTTCTATAATTTTCTCCTAGTTCTAAAGGCAGAGGTCCCTGATGGTCCTGTAGGGGACAGATTATTGTTCTAAAATCATCGTCTACTCCTCTATGGTAAGGTTCCTGCTTTTGCTGTAAGGGACAGAATATTGTTCTATAATCATCTCCTAGTTCTAAAGGGAGAGGTTTCTGCTGGTCCTGTAAGGGACAGATAATTGTTCTAAAATCATCGCCTACTCCTATAGGGTCAGGTTCCTGCTGTTGCTGTAAGGGACAGATTATTGTTCTTTATTTATCTCCTAGTTCTAAAGGCAGAGGTTCCTGCTGGTCCTGTAAGGGACAGATTATTGTTCTAAAATCATCGCCTACTCCTATAGGGTCAGGTTCCTGCTGTTTCTGTAAGGGTCAGATTATTGTTCTATAATTTTCTCCTGGTTCTAAAGGCAAAGGTTCCTGCTGGTCCTGTAAGGGACAGATTATTGTTCTAAAATCATCGCCTACTCCTATAGGGTAAGGTTTCTGCTTTTGCTGTAAGGGACAGAATATTGTTCTATAATCATCTCCTAGTTCTAAAGAGAGAGGTTTCTGTTGGTCCTGTAAGGGACAGATAAATGTTCTAAAATCATCGCCTACTCCTATAGGGTCAGGTTCCTGCTGTTGCTGTAAGGGACAGATTGTTGTTCTATAATCATCTCCTAGTTCTAAAGGGAGAAGTTCCTGATGGTCTTGTAAGGGACAGATTATTGTTCTAAAATCATCGCCTACTCCTATAGTGTCATGTTCCTGCTGGTCCTGTAAGGGACAGATTATTTTTCTATAATCATCTCCTAGTTCTAAAGGGAGAGTTTCCTGCTGGTCCTGTAAGGGACAGATCATTGTTCTAAAATCATCGCCTACTCCCTATAGGGTCAAGTTCCTGCTGTTGCTGTAAGGGACAGAATATTGTTCTATAATCATCTCCTAGTTCTAAAGGGAGAGGTTTCTGCTGTTCCTGTAAGGGACAGATAATTGTACTAAAATCATCGCCTACTCCTATAGGGTCAGGTTCCTGCTGTTGCTGTAAGGGACAGATTGTTGCTCTATAATCATCTCCTAGTTCTAAAGGCAGAGGTTCCTGCTGGTCCTGTAAGGGACATATTATTGTTCTAAAATCATTGCCTACTCCTATAGTGTCAGGTACCTGCTGGTCCAGTAAGGGACAGATTATTTTTCTATAATTATCTCCTAGTTCTAAAGGGAGTGGTTCCTGCTGGTCCTGTAAGGGACAGATATTTATTCTAAAATCATCACCTACTCCTATAGGGTCAGGTTCCTGCTGTTGCTGTAAGGGAGAGAATATTGTTCTATAATCATCTCCTAGTTCTAAAGGGAGAGGTTTCTGCTGGTCCTGTAAGGGACAGATAATTGTACTAAAATCATTGCCTACTCCTATAGGGTCAGGTTCCTGCTGTTGCTGTAAGGGACAGATTATTGTTCTTTAATTATCTCCTAGTTCTAAAGGCAGAGGTTCCTGCTGGTCCTGTAAGGGACAGATTATAGTTCTAAAATCATCGCCTACTCCTATAGGGTCAGGTTCCTGCTGTTGCTGCAAGGGACAGATTATTGTTCTATAATCATCTCCTAGTTCTAAAGGGAAAGGTTCTTGCTGATCCTGTAAGGGGCAGATTATTGTTCTAAAATCATCACCTACTCCTATAGGGTCAGGTTCCTGCTGTAACTGTAAGGGACAGATTATTGTTCTATAATCATCTCCTAGATCTAAAGGGAGAGGTTCCTGATGGTTTTGTAAGGGACAGATTATTGTTCTAAAATCATCGCCTACTCCTATAGTGTCAGGTACCTGCTGGTCCTGTAAGGGACAGATTATTGTTCTATAAGCATCTCCTAGTTCTAAAGGGAGAGGTTCCTGCTGGTCCTGTAAGGGACAGATCATTGTTCTAAAATCATTATCTACTCCTATAGGGTCAGGTTCCTGCTGTTGCTGTAAGGGACAGATTATTGTTCTATAATCATCTCCTAGTTCTAAAGAGAGAGGTTCCTAATTGTCCTGTAAGAGGCAGATTATTGTTCTAAAATCATCGCCTACTTCTATAGGGTCAGGTTCCTGCTGTTGCTGTAAGGGACAGATTGATGTTCTATAATTATCTACTAGTTCTAAAGGCAGAGGTTCCTGCTGGTCCTGTAAGGGACAGATTATTGTTCGAAAATCATCGCCTACTTCTATAGGGTCAGGTTTCTGCTGTTGCTGCAAGGGACAGATTATTTTTCTATAATCATCTCCTAGTTCTAAAGGGAGAGGTTCCTGATGGTCTTGTAAGGGACAGATTATTGTTCTAAAATCATTGCCTACTCCAATAGTGTCAGGTACCTGCTGGTCCTGTAAGGGACGGATTATTTTTCTATAATCATCTCCTAGTTCTAAAGGGAGAGGTTCCTGATGGTCTTGTAAGGGACAGGTTATTGTTCTAAAATCATCGCCTACTCCTATAGTGTCAAGTACCTGCTGGTCCTGTAAGGGACAGATTATTTTTCTATAATCATCTCCTAGTTCTAAAGGGAGAGGTTCCTGCTGGTCCTGTAAGGGACAGATTATTGTTCTAAAATCATCGCCTACTCCTATAGGGTCAGGTTCCTGCTGTTGCTGCATGGGACAGATTATTGTTCTATAATCATCTCCTAGTTATAAAGGGAGAGGTTTCTGCTGTTCCTGTAAGGGACAGATAATTGTTCTAAAATCATCGCCTACTCCCTATAGGGTCAGGTTAATGCTGTTGCTGTAATGGACAGAATATTGTTCTATAATCATCTCCTAGTTCTAAAGGGAGAGGTTTCTGCTGTTCCTGTAAGGGACAGATAATTGTACTAAAATCATCGCCTACTCCTATAGGGTCAGGTTCCTGCTGTTGCTGTAAGGGACAGATTGTTGTTCTATAATTATCTCCTAGTTCTAAAGGCAGAGGTTCCTGCTGTTGCTGCAAGGGACAGATTATTGTTCCATAATCATCTCCTAGTTCTAAAGGGAGAGGTTCCTGATGGTCTTGTAAGGGACAGATTATTGTTCTAAAATCATAGCCTACTCCTATAGTGTCAGGTTCCTGCTGGTCCTGTAAGGGACAGATTATTTTTCAATAATCATCTCCTTGTTCTAAAGGGAGAGGTTCCTGCTGGTCCTGTAAGGGACAGATCATTGTTCTAAAATCATCGCCTACTCCTATAGGGTCAGGCTCCTGCTGTTGCTGTAAGGGACAGATTATCGTTCTAAAATAATCGCCTACTCCTATAGGGTCAGGTTCCTGCTGTTGCTGTAAGGGACAGTATATTGTTCTATAATCATCTCCCAGTTCTAAAGGGAGAGGTTTCTGCTGGTCCTGTAAGGGACAGATAATTGTTCTAAAATCATCGCCTACTCCTATAGGGTCAGCTTCCTGCTGTTGCTGTAAGGGACAGATTGTTGTTCTATAATTATCTCCTAGTTCTAAAAGAAGAGGTTCCTGCTGGTCCTGTAAGGGACAGATTATTGTTCTAAAATCATTGCCTACTCCTATAGGGTCAGGTTCCTGCTGTTGCTGCAAGGGACAGATTATTGTTCTATAATCATCACCTAGTTCAAAAAGGGAGAGGTTCCTGATGGTCTTGTAAGGGACAGATAATTGTACTAAAATCATCGCCTACTCCTATAGGGTCAGGTTCCTGCTGTTGCTGTAAGGGACAGATTATTGTTCTTTAATTATCTCCTAGTTCTAAAGGCAGAGGTTCCTGCTGGTCCTGTAAGGGACAGATTATTGTTCTAAAACCATCGCCTACTCCTATAGGTTCAGGTTCCTGCTGTTGCTGTAAGGGTCAGATTATTGTTCTAAAATCATCGCCTACTCCTATAGGGTAAGGTTCCTGCTTTTGCTGTAAGGGACAGAATATTGTTCTATAATCATCTCCTAGTTCTAAAGGGAGAGGTTTCTGCTGGTCCTGTAAGGGACAGATAATTGTTCTAAAATCATCGCCTACTCCTATAGGGTCAAGTTCCTGCTGTTGCTGTAAGGGACAGATTGTTGTTCTATAATTATCTCCTAGTTCTAAAGGCAGAGGTTCCTGCTGGTCCTTTAAGGGACAGATTATTGTTCTAAAATCATCGCCTACTCCTATAGGGTCAGGTTCCTGCTGTTGCTGCAAGGGATAGATTATTGTTCTATAATCATCTCCTAGTTCTAAAGGGAGAGGTTCCTGATGGTCTTGTAAGGGAAAGATTATTGTTCTAAAATCATCGCCTACTCCTATAGTGTCAGGTTCCTGCTGGTCCTGTAAGGGACAGATTATTTTTCTATAATCATCTCCTAGTTCTAAAGGGAGAGGTTCCTGCTGGTCCTGTAAGTGACAGATAATTGTTCTAAAATTATCGCCTACTCCTATAGGGTCAGGTTCCTGCTGTTGCTGTAAGGGACAGATTATTGTTCTATAATCATCTCCTAGTTCTAAAGGGAAAGGTTCCTGCTGGTCCTGTAAGGGGCAGATTATTGTTCTAAAATCATCACCTACTCCTATAGGGTCAGGTTCCTGCTGTTACTGTAAGGGACAGATTATTGTTCTATAATCATCTGCTAGTTCTAAAGGGAGAGGTTCCTGATGGTTTTGTAAGGGACAGATTATTGTTCTAAAATCATCGCCTACTCCTATAGTGCCAGGTACCTGCTGGTCCTGTAAGGGACAGATTATGGTTCTATAATCATCTCCTAGTTCTAAAGGGAGAGGTTCCTGCTGGTCCTGTAAGGGACAGATTATTGTTCTAAAATCATAGCCTACTCCTATAGGGTCAGGTTCCTGCTGTTGCTGTAAGGGACAGATTATTGTTCTATAATCATCTCCTAGTTCTAAAGAGAGAGGTTCCTTATTGTCCTGTAAGAGGCAGATTATTGTTCTAAAATCATCGCCTACTTCTATAGGGTCAGGTTCCTGCTGTTGCTGTAAGGGACAGATTGTTGTTCTATAATTATCTACTAGTTCTAAAGGCAGAGGTTCCTGCTGGTCCTGTAAGGGACAGATTATTCTTCGAAAATCATCGCCTACTTCTATAGGGTCAGGTTTCTGCTGTTGCTGCAAGGGACAGATTATTTTTCTATAATCATCTCCTAGTTCTAAAGGTAGAGGTTCCTGATGGTCTTGTAAGGGACAGATTATTGTTCTAAAATCATCGCCTACTCCTATATTGTCAGGTACCTGCTGGTCCTGTAAGGGACAGATTATTTTTCTATAATCATCTCCTAGTTCTAAAGGGAGAGGTTCCTGATGGTCTTGTAAGGGACAGATTATTGTTCTAAAATCATCGCCTACTCCTATAGTGTCAAGTACCTGCTGGTCCTGTAAGGGACAGATTATTTTTCTATAATCATCTCCTAGTTCTAAAGGGAGAGGTTGCTGCTGGTCCTGTAAGGGACTGATTATTGTACTAAAATCATCGCCTACTACTATAGGGTCAGGTTCCTGCTGTTGCTGTAAGGGACAGATTATTGTTCTATAATCATCTCCTAGTTCTAAAGGGAGAGGTTCCTGCTGGTCCTGTAAGGGACAGATTATTGTTCTAAAATCATCGCCTACTCCTATAGGGTCAGGTTTCTGCTGTTGCTGTAAGGGACAGATTATTGTTCTACAGGGTGGGCCATTTAAATGGATACACCTTAATAAAATGGGAATGGTTGGTGATATTAACTTCCTGTTTGTGGCACATTAGTATATGTGAGGGGGGGGAACTTTTCAAGATGGGTGGTGGCCATGGCAGCCATTTTGAAGTCGGCCATTTTGAATCCAACTTTTGTTTTTTCAATAGGAAGAGGGTCATGTGACACATCAAACTTACTGGGAATTTCACAAGAAAAACAATGGTGTGCTTGGTTTTAACATAACTTTAATCTTTCTTGAGTTATTTACAAGTTTCTGACCACTTATAAAATGTGTTCAATGTTCTGCCCATTGCGTTGGATTGTCAATGCAACCCTCTTCTTCCACTCTTCACACACTGATCGCAACACCGCAGGAGAAATGCTAGCACAGGCTTCCAGTATCCGTAGTTTCAGGTGCTGCACATCTCGTATCTTCACAGCATAGACAATTGCCTTCACATGATCCCAAAGATAAAAGTCTATGGGGGTCAGATCAGGAGACCTTGGGGGCCATTAAACTGGCCTACGACGACCAATCCACTTTCCAGGCAACTGTTCATCTTAATGCACTGAAGCTGGCACGTTCCCTGAGTTTTTCCAGCAAGATGGTGCACCACCACATTATGGGTGTCAGGTCCGAGCATTCCTAAATGAACAGTTTCCTGGAAAGTGGATTGGTCGTCGTGGGCCAGTTGAATGGCCCCCAAGGTCTCCCGATGAAAGAATAAAGTTATGTTAAAACCAAGCACACCATTGTTTTTCCTGTGAAATTCCGAATAAGTTTGATGTGTCACATGACCCTCTTCCTATTGAAAAAACAAAAGTTGGATTCAAAATTGCCGACTTCAAAATGGCCGCCATGGTCACCACCCATCTTGAAAAGTTTTCCCCCCTCACATATACTAATGTGCCACAAACAGGAAGTTAATATCACCAACCATTGCCATTTTATTAAGGTGTATCCATATAAATGGCCCACCCTGTAGATAATTGAGTACCGTCCATGGTACTTTTTTTATTTGCACTAACATACAATTTTTTCGGACAAGTCTTTGGGATAGATCCCGTTCTTCAAGGTCCCAAAAGTTTTAACAAAATGTTAAAAAAAACTATATCTGAGGGAAAGGAAAAAAAAAAAGAAAAACAAACACATACAACCAAATGTACATGGCAAAGGTAAAAAAAAAAACTAGCATAGTTAGTGAGATAAGACGGGGGGAGGGGTAATGATAGTCCCTCAGAGATTGTTTTTTTAACATTCTGCCAAGCCTTTTGTGAATCAGTACTGCTTTTCTCACGGTTCTTTTATGGGGGGTGTGGTAATGTGGTGGTCGGACTTGGTTACCTAGGTACGAAAGTACAACAAATGTGACCTGCACTAACATAGGGATAATCACGTTAACGTTGTCTCAGTTAACTCATAACAGGTACTATGAAAAAAATAAACATGATTGTATGTTAAAAAGTCCTCTTCGATAGCCCCATCGAAGGGAAGAAGTTCCAGGTTCGTCATGACTAAGTGTTTTCCGAACCGTCTTACAATTTTTTTGTTAGAGACTCCCTGATAGTAATGGGGAGGGGGGCAGAATAGAGTGATTGATACGATCAAAAAAAAATGGAA
>BLSH010331127.1:493321-510865 GCA_018402905.1 Glandirana rugosa | reverse complement strand
TTATTCCTTCTCATCCTATTTTCCAATTCGTCAAGTCTGGCTGCGTGCTGTGCTGTTTGGTGGATGGTGTGTGCCAGGTCTCTCTGCATAGGTGGCATATCATCCTCTATGGAGCTAACTCTCCCCTCCAGGGCTGCAGTCCGCTCCCTCAGCTTTTGCATATCTTGTCTGAGGAATGAGAGTTCAGCTTTCACCCCTTTCACTTCATCTGTCAGTGTGTTAAGAGATAAGTTACAGGTGGTTACTGCTGTGAGAATGTCTCTGAGGGTCGGTTCAGGGTCGTCAGATGGGGTCGGGGTGGATACAGCAGTGGGTTGTGCAGGCGCCATAGTACTCACTGTGTCCCAGTCTAGGCCGGATCCCTCTCCATCTTCCAGAGGAACGGTGTCATCCGCCTCTCCCGTACCGCCATCCATACCCCCTGGCGCAGGTGTGCAGCGCGGGTCATCTTTAGGCAGGCTTTTGGAGAAAAGTTTGTGTGCGGCTGCCATATATTTGGCCTTAGCCGTTTGCGAGTGCAGGGGCTCGGCGCCATCTTGGAGCATGAGGTCCGCGGTCCTTGCTTCTTTATTTTTCTTTGTCATGGCCACAGGAGGTTCCAGGGTTTCCCGGACGGTGCTCTGTGTGTGGACGAGTACCCACTCCGATTGCGGGGGTAGATGTAGTCAGGATTAGGGGTTTCCTGCAGGATCAATGGAGGATTCTCAGCGGAGCTCACCGAGGAGACGTCTGCTCACATTCGCCGCTCAGCCACGCCCCCAATGCTGAGGGTCTTTAATGTGTCCTCTGACATCAATGCTAAGGGTATTTAATGCACCCTCTGAAATCAATGCTGGGGGTCTTTAATGCATCCTCTGACATCAATGCTGAGGGTGTTTAATGCATCCTCTGACATCAATGCTGAGGGTGTTTAATGCGTCCTCTGACATTAATGCTGAGGGTGTTTAATGTGTCCTGGGACATCAATGCTGGGGGTCTTTAATGCATCCTCTGACATCAATGCTGAGGGTCTTTAATGCATCCTCTAACATCAATGCTGAGGATCTGTAATGCGTCCTCTGACACCTGTGCTGAGGGTCTTTAATGCGTCCTCTGAAATCAGTGCTGGGGGTCTTTAATGCATCCACTGGCATCAATGCTGGGGGTCTTTAATGGTTCCTCTGACATCAATGCTGAGGGTCTTTAATGGTTCCTCTGACACCAATGCTGAGGGTCTTTAATGCGTCCTCTGACATCAATGCTGGGGGTCTTAAATGCATCCTTTGACATCAATGCTGGGGGTCTTTAATGCATCCACTGGCATCAATGCTGGGGGTCTTTAATGGTTCCTCTGACATCAATGCTGAGGGTCTTTAATGGTTCCTCTGACATCAATGCTGAGGGTCTTTAATGCATCCTCTGACATCAATGCTGAGGGTCTTTAATGCGTCCTCTGACACCTGTGCTGGGGGTCCTTAATGCGTCCTCTGACATCAATGCTGGGGGTCTTTAATGCATCCACTGGCATCAATGCTGGGGGTATTAATGGTTCCTCTGACATCAATGCTGAGGGTCTTTAATGGTTCCTCCGACACCAATGCTGAGGGTCTTTAATGCGTCCTCTGACATCTGTGCTGGGGGTCTTTAATGCATCCTCTGACATCAATGCTGGGGGTCTTTAATGAATCCACTGGCATCAATGCTGGTGGTCTTTAATGGTTCCTCTGACATCAATGCTGAGGGTCTTTAATGGTTCCTCTGACACCAATGCTGAGGGTCTTTAATGCGTCCTCTGACATCAATGCTGGGGGTCTTTAATGCGCCCTCTGACATGAATGCTGGGGGTTTTTAATGCATCCTTTGAAATCAATGCTGGGGGTCTTTAATGCGTCCTCTGACATCAATGCTGGGGTCTTTAATGCATCCTCTGATATCAATGCCGGGGGTCTTTAATGTGTACTCTGACATCAATGCTGAGGGTCTTTAATGCATCCTCTGACATCAATGCTGGGGGTCTTTAATGTGTCCTCTGACATCAATGCTGGGAGTCTTTAATGTGTACTCTGACATCAATGCTGGAGGCCGCCGGTTAATTTGCAATTGGTGGGCACTGGTAGGCTGCATTTGAGGGGCACCGGTAGGCTGCATTTGGTGGGCACTGGTAGGCTGCAGTTGGCAGGCACTGGTAGGCTGCATTTGATGGGCACTAGTAGGCTTCAATTGGTGGGCACTGATGAGGCTGCATTTGATTTGCACCAATGAGGCTGCATTTGGTGGGCATGGTAGGCTGAATTTGATGGGCACTGCCGAGGCTGCATTGATGCATTGATCTCTTGTATCATTTCCCCAGTCTCTGATCATCTCCTGCAGAATGTCTGCAGTATCTGATCATCTCCTTTAGTATGTCTGCAGTCTCTGACCATCTCTTGTATCATGCCTGCAGTCCCTGACAATCTCTTGCATCATCTCCTCAGTCTCTAGCCATCTCCTGTAATATGTCTGGAGTCTCTGATCATCTTCTGTAGTATGTCTGCAGTCTCTGACCATCTCCTCTAGTATGTCTGCAGTCTCTGACCATCTATTGTACTATGTCTGCAGTCTCTGACCATCTATTGTACTATGTCTGCAGTCTCTGACCATCTACTGTACTATGTCTGCAGTGTCTGACCATCTCCTGTAGTATGTCTGCAGTCTCTGACCATCTCCTATAGTATGTCTGCAGTCTTTGACCATCTCCTGTAGTATGTCTGAAGTATGTCTGGAGGCTCTTTCTAACAGAAGCCCTCTCTGTGTCCATTAGAGAGAGCCCCCTCCAGGTCTTGTTAGACTACTCTGCTTCTCTTACTGTACTTTGTTTGTTGTTAAGAAATCGTGGAAGGATCCCAGAGTAACATCTCTGTGTTTGAGTCTTTGCCATAGAAACATTTGTAAAGGGGAGGAGTTGGTAAGATGACCATGCTCATGTGGGGGGTGCCAGAAATATTTCTGAACCCAGGCGCCTGTGACCCTAGGATCGGCCCTGGTTAAGGGGATCCAAAAGCTCAGAGGCTACCGGGTAAGTATCTATATTGGAGCAGAGTGTAAGTAAATATGTGTGAACTTATTAAAACCCATGAGGGATACATAAGAGCATCAAAGCTGCTGGGGTATCTCAGCTCTATTTAATAATAGTGTCCTCAATAGAGGTATAAAGTATACCTATTGCTAACAAGAATAGGGGGCGTGGCTTGGCGAGCGCGAGAGATGGCCGCATAGGAGAAGAGCTCCGGGATCAGGCACGACAATCCTGCTGCATCGCGGCTTCCAGACAACCCGATCATGGGCAAAATCACCAAGACAGGCTCACACCAACGCCAGCAACGCTCGACCACTTTCTCGGTGAACAAGAACATCTCAGATCTGTTCAAATTCCAGGAGAAAGGGAAGAGACACTCGGCCGCAGCCAAGATGGCGCCAGAGACGGAACACGAGGAAGACGAGGAGTGTGACACAGCCTCACTAGCCACATCAGAGGACATGGTAAGGGACATCTCACCCTCCGATCAACCCCTCACATACTCTGATATGTCAGAGATAGCCGCAGACATAAAAAGGTCATTCTCAACAGCTTTTTCAGATCTTAAAGCTGAGCTCCATACACTATCAGAGCAGATCGCAGCAAATGACAAAGCGGGGAGACATAGAGAAAAGGCTATTAAGAGGCTTGAACATGTCACACTTACCCATTCACAGCACTTGATTTCCATCAATCGACATTTAGAAGACCTGGATAACAGGGGGAGGAGACAGAACCTGTGGGCAAGGGGGTTCCCCGAATCGGTCCCTTCGGACCAAATAAAATCGGCACTATGCGCCATATTTAATAATCTCTTGGAAAGGCCCACTGAAGCTCCAATTGATTTTGACAGAGCGCACAGGGCCCTTAGACCCAGAGCACCTGATGACTCCCCCCCCCCCCCAGAGACATTGTCTGCTGCCTAAACAGCTACCCTTTGAAGGAAGAAATTTTGCAAAAGGCCTGACAAAATGACCAAATCACATTTAATGAAGCAAACATCCAGGTCTATCAAGATCTATCACCGATCACTCTGAACAATAGAAGGGCCATTAAACCACTGCTAGAAATTCTCAGGAACAAAGGCATAAATTACAGATGGAAATTTCCCTTTGCTTTACAAGCCAACTTAGAGGGGAAACAGGTCTTATTAAGAACCCCGGATGAACTTCCTCACTTTTGTGAACAAATTAACATTGATCTTATAGATCTACCTGAGTAGTACAAGGATTTCTGTCTACTGCCTCCAATACCACTTAACACAACACCCAACAGAGCTACACCCTGCAAATCACCATTCCAAGCAGGGGGGAAGAAGACCAAACACTCAGACCTACCAGGCCAACATTTTACACCAAACAAAACCCCAAAGGCCAAAGGAAAATATTAATCTTACATCATTTTGACTTCTGACCTCAAGAGGTCAGCATCAATCACTTTTATATCTTATGACTTATACTTGCCTTTTTGACGACTTTTGCTTTTATTGTTCTCATAAAGCCCTCTCGGACAAGGTGTTGAATCTTCTGATTGCCTCTAATAGAAGCTACTGCTGAACAAAATCATCTTTAAACTGGTAACGTATTCCTTATGCATTGTTTTAAGAGCTAATTGGAGTTGCATGCTGATTTTTGATCATCTGGAGACTTTACACTTTATGTGAAGAAGATCTGTGAACCAAGATGAATCATCTGTACTTTTATTTCATAAGTCACAAATACTAAATAATCCATGGATAGAAACAAGACATATAGATCCTACAGAGACAGACTCTAATTACAGGGATCTTCATCAGCACAATTTTTTTTGGAAACCAGTAGATGGCAATGTTGCACTATATATCAGCCTAAGCACACTATACAAGGTATAAACTTTCTCTAATACTATAAGCACAGAAACTCTTCAATACATGAAAAAGACTCACAAGCAGCCAATCATCCTCTTACCTTGCAAAATACAGAAGATACTCTATATCAAGGGCAGTTCTACTGACAGATCAGGAACATGAGTTTAATACACAGTATATCTATGCATTGCTGACTTTTTTCCTTCCTCTTCCAGCGAATTGCAACGCTCATGTTTACACACACCAAAAGACATTTCCAGATAGCCATCTAGTAACCTGACCTAGATTTCAACTGGAGAATTCCAACAACCAGATCGACTGATCTTCACACCTGAACTGAAAAACTGTGAGTACTCATCACATTCACACCGTCACACTGTACCCCACATAAACAACAATTAAGGGCAACAGATGCAGGAGAACATTACTTCTCGCTTTCTGCCGGAACATAAACATTCTGTTATAATAGGCAGTACTTATCACTTCCTTAACCCCCGAGGGTAAGCCAACAAAGGACCTATCTAATTAAACATCCATCTACCGGATACACGCTTCAACCACCTCCTGAGCTGATTGAAGGATTTTAGCTGACATTTAACAGACATTTGCATTCAATAAGAGGTATAAAGTACCTAGAGGAACTATATAGGTCGGAACTCTGACTCGGATATACCTCTCCAGTTCTAAGTTTGATGTTAACACCTTCTGTTTGTTGTTTTTATCCCTTTACTATAATATGATTGAGCACTGAGGTGGTGGTGAGGCTGAGGTGAACGTGGCCAACTGGATGGAGGCCCTAGTGGGGGCCCTCCGGATGGCCAGTCATAGGTTATCCCCCTCAGCTGAAACATTTACTGTCGCTCAGCCTTTATCTGCTACCAGATAGGAAGAGAAAGGGGTAAGGGGTAGGCTTACTCTCTCAGCTCATATTAAGTTCATCTCATTGACAAAGTGATTTGATGATTCACTCACGAATACTCATGTTCCCTTTCAGAATTGGTGATTTGCTGCGTCAGGCATATTATTCCTTCACAGACGTGGCTATGAGATAGGGAGGCTTTATATAAAGCCTGTCTCAGGGCAGAACTTCCAAGGCAGTAGTGTAGCCCTGGTTCAGTGGATATGCGGCCGCCGTCGTGATGAGTCTCTTTCAGTCTATTTACCCTTTAAGCAAGAAAGCGGCGGCCCATGTTTACTTAATCACAACCGAGAACTAGCCAGTAATTGCCCATAATACTTGCAAATCCCACAAAAGCCACATGTTAATGTGCACCTTTGAATTCTTACTTATACTTTCAATACAGGATTCAGAGCCACTCCCACTATTGAACGATACTCTAAAACACATAATCACCTGTCTATCACTAATATTCACTGATAGACATTCTGGTCCTCTTCTGCCTTGCCTTCCACTCACCCCCAAAGGACTAAGTCATACTAACTTGAGCCTCACCATAAACCTCAACCCAATTTGTGGCTCCACCGGAGCGGATTAACATTCGCTCTGAGGGAGTAAGTTATCTAATCTTTATTGTATAAGATTTGATTGAAAGAACCACCTTGGTTATTCTTCCAACTCTTGGACCTTTCCTTTCCCCCTCCCCTTACTTCCTATCCCATCTACTTGACTACTTCTATCCTCCTACCTCCTCCCTCTTGCTCTCTACTTATACACCCTTGTACCTCCCATGGCATATTCAGGACTAGGTAATCTACCCGATTTAATATCACACAATGCAAATGGACTTAACATCCCCGAAAAAAGACATAAAATTCTCAGGGAACTTCATAAAAGGAAACCTAAAATAGTTCTACTCCAGTAAACTCATTTTAAAGATTCACAAATTCCCAAATTAACAGACAATTATTTCATGCAAGCCTATCATGCTACCAATAAAGAAGCCAAAACTAAAGGTGTTTCCGTACTTCTGAGTAAAAAAACTGCCTTCCAGGTTGACCAGCAACACATTGATACAAAAGGAAGATATATCTTCCTTAAAGGCACTCTTAATGGGAAACCAACAACCATTGCAAATGTGTACTTTCCTAACAAGGCACATATCTCCTTCTGCAGACATGTCATAGACTAATTAAAAAGTTTTGCCAAAGGATGCATAATAATGGGAGGCGATTTCAATATCCCACTCAACCCCATACAGGACACATCTTTGGGACAAACATGCATTGCTTATAAAATACTCAAGAAAATTAAGGTACTTTTACAATCACTAAGCCTAGTGGACTCATGGAGGGCGCTTCATCCCACCTCCAAAGATTTCCCATTTTACTCAGCACCACACAAGCGCTACACCAGGATAGATCATATCTTTATCTCCCAGAGGGATTTGCCCAATGTAACTAGAGCTGAGATTGGGACAATCACAATTTAAGACCATGCTCCTATTTCTGTCTCATTCCTGACCCCCAATACTAAGAAGACTGATTTCAATTGGAGGCTGAATGCGGCCCAGCTCACAGACCCAGGAGTCCAGAACAGCATTCAGTCCGCCATCACAGATTATTTTACTCAGAACAATACCCCAGATCTCTCACCTTTGACCATTTGGGAAGCACACAAAAGTGTGATCAGAGGAGAATTCATCAAGATGGGGGCCAGGAAAAAGAGAGAAAGAGAGAAACACTTAGAAGACATAGTCTCACAGATAAACACATTGGAAATTCAACATAAACACTCACAGTCAATGGTTGTAGAACAGGAGCTGCTAGATAAAAGGAAGGAACTACAAAACATCCTTGATAACAATTATAAAAGGGCTCTGGTATCTGAAAAAAGCAATCTACTACGAAACAGGTGATAAAAGTGGCAAATACCTTGCTAGGGCATTAAGAGAATCACAACACACAGGAAACATATACTGTATTCGAGACAAACTAGGGAAATCCGCACATGATTCAAAGTCCATTGCTCAGCACTTCCATAACTTCTATTCCAAACTCTACAATCTTCCTTTACAGAATAAACCTTCAACATGCACCGAAAGTAGAGAACAAATTATACATAAATTCCTCACAGACAGTAAAATCCCTAAACCTCCCATGATTGTGACCAACTCCCTAAATCATGCCATTAAAAATGAAGAAATTACTACGGCTATTTCAGATATGAAACCAGGCAAAAGCCCAGGCCCGGACAGCATTACATCATTATACTACAAAACATTTGAAAAAATACTAAACAGACCTCTCACATTGGCATTAAACCATTTGACTTGTGACCAGACTCCTCCACCACGAGACTTCTCTCTCGCTCATATCACTGTCATACCCAAAAAAGACAAAGACCCAACCGATTGTACAAACTATAGACCCATTTCATTATTGAACCTGGACCTTAAAATCCTAGCAAAAATTCTGGCCAACAGACTCAAACCCCTCCTAAAAGACATCATCGGACCTGAACAAGTGGGCTTCATGCCGGGTAGGGAAGCTAGGGACAATATAATAAAATCCTTGAACATTATACACAGAACACACCTAGACAAAATTGAAGCCATGCTCCTGTCAACAGATGCTGAAAAAGCATTCGACAGAATAGCTTGGGACTATATGCTGACAACCTGTGAATTTATTGGTCTAGGAGAGAAAATAATGAGTTGGATTAAAAAACTATACACTAACCCCAGTGCCAGAATCAAAGTCAATGATACCTTTTCAGAACCAATTCAAATAAATAATGGAACCAGACAAGGTTGCCCTTTATCCCCAATTCTCTTTATTTTAACTTTAGAACCCTTGATCAGAAACATCAATCTACAACCAGATATACATGGAATTAAAATTGATGGAACCGAATACAAAACCGCTGCTTACGCAGACGACATGCTGTTTTTCATATCCCAACCCCACATCACCATACCTAATCTAAACAAATGGTTTCAACTGTTTAAATATATCGCAAACTTTAAAATCAACCACAAAAAATCTGAAGCTATGAACCTCTCCCTCGGCGATGCATCAGCCAAACTAACTAACAAAAACTGCCCTTATAAATGGGAACATACGAACCTTCAATATTTAGGTATCAAACTAACTCCCAAACTGGACCAAATTTACACACACAACTTCCTACCCATACTGGGAAAAATAGGGAAAGATCTTAATAACTGGAACCCCAAAAACTTTTCTTGGTTCGGTAGGATAGCCATTTTAAAAATGGTGATTCTCCCTAGACTAATGTACCTGTTCCATGCACTCCCGATAGCAATTCCAAACACTTTCTTTAGCAACCTAACCCATAAACAGAGATGCTTTCTTTGGGCCAATAAAAAACACAGAATTAATTTGAATCTTCTTCACCTAGACAAAATTAAAGGAGGACTGGGTGTCCCCAACTACAAAAAATACTATTATGCATCCCATCTAACAAGAATTA
Organism: Glandirana rugosa; assembly: GCA_018402905.1. Classification (NCBI taxonomy): domain Eukaryota; kingdom Metazoa; phylum Chordata; class Amphibia; order Anura; family Ranidae; genus Glandirana; species Glandirana rugosa. The sequence goes on along the minus strand of BLSH010331127.1, from coordinate 501,592 downwards.
TTTACTGGCATTGCCATCACGAGAACAAAGACTGGGTCAAACTTGAGAAATGCGGAACGTACACCCCAATCCATTTTCTCCCTTGGTCCAACTCCAAGAATTACCCTAAATATGTAATAGAACACCCCCTGATATCCACCACTTTAAATATCTTTCATAAAATTGCGCCCCACCACAAACTCTCTTCAACACCCAGCCCGCTATCTCTAATACTCCAAAACCCAGATTTTACCCCAGGGGTATACGGAATGAACCTTACCCCACTAATATCAAACCACCCTTTACTTGTTTGGCATTGCATATCTAGAGGCAAAGTCATATCCCTGTCCGAGATGAACCAACTGTTCACCCAGAGACACATGACGCTATGGAACTATCGCCAGATTCATAATTTCATCCAGAACAATAAAAAAAAAATTCTTTGTTCAGACCTCTTACGAGCTTTGAAAAGATATGTTTAGATAAAAAAATTATAACTAACTGCACATCCATGGCATATAAATGGTTAACACAACCAACGTCCGAGAGAACAGATGTTTGTAGACTCCGCTGGGAAAAAGATCTTAAAATCACTATTTGTACATAAACAAAGGAGAAAAACTCCTGCAGCAGCGCTCCAAATAAGTTATTAAGCAACCAAATAAAGTTTCTTCTGATAACAACAAAATTCGCTTGCAGATGTAAATCCCTCCACCGACAAACTGTCACCTCGTGAGAGTAGATCGAAACCCCCGTTTGGGGATGCACTCACCAGATACTGGTGAGATACCAGCATTGAACTCCAAACGCTATGTAGATGCAAGTCTAAGATGACCCCAAAATCCACTTCTGAAACAATACGATCCTTTCCTCTGATGACACTCCTGCAGATGATACCGGTTATTCCCGGATGTGATGTAAAAAAAAGGCGTGTCGTGTCTTCCTCTAAGACACGACACGCCTTTTTTTGACATCACATCCGGGAATAACCGGTATCATCTGCAGGAGTGTCATCAGAGGAAAGGATCGTATTGTTTCAGAAGTGGATTTTGGGGTCATCTTAGACTTGCATCTACATAGCGTTTGGAGTTCAATGCTGGTATCTCACCAGTATCTGGTGAGTGCATCCCCAAAGGGGGATTTCGATCTACTCTCACGAGGTGACAGTTTGTCGGTGGAGGGATTTACATCTGCAAGCGAATTTTGTTGTTATCAGAAGAAACTTTATTTGGTTGCTTAATAACTTATTTGGAGCGCTGCTGCAGGAGTTTTTCTCCTTTGTTTATGTACAGATTGAATGACCGCATTTAGGCTTTTCCAGCAGCTGCCTAATATTTGAGTTTGGAGTTTATGTATAAAAGGAGACATTGGCATTTAGGCGCTGAGCAGAGACTTTTGTTTTGGGAGATTTATCATTGGCTATTTTTATACTCTGTTATTTGTATTAAAATCACTATTACCGATAAACAATGGGAGAAGGCAGCAGTTTTCACCCATAAATGCTCAATCAGCACAAAACTACAAGAAAATGCTTACAAGATTCGTACCCAATGGTACATTACCCCAGTTAAGCTTAAAACTTGGAATGGTCTTCTCTCGGACATTTGCTGGAGATGTAGCAAAGAAAAGGGCACTTTCCTACACATCTGGTGGGATTGTGCCCCAATACAAGCGTTCTGGATGCGAATTATACACTGGATAAAGCACATTACTAACACCAATCTCACCTTAGACGCCGATTGTTGCTTATTACACATAACCAGAGCCTCCTTCAAAGTTTACAAAAAATGTCTTTCCAGACACCTCCTCAATGCCGCCAAAAGTCTCATCCCTCTGTATTGGAAAACACCTAACGTCCCATCGGACAAAGAATGGATAGATAAAGGGAATTATATTAGGCATATGGAAGAGACAGTTGCAATCAAAAGAGATTCGACTGAACAATTCCACACACTCTGGAAACAATGGAATTTCTTCTCACAGTCAAAGTCATATATAAACCTATTTAAATGAATATTTGCCTAGCTTGATTATCTAGTTACACGAGCAATATTCCTGATAGCCTGGATCCCCCCCCCCTCCTCTCTTTCTTGACTTTCTCTTTCCCTTTCCCTTTTTCTTTTTCTCCCTTGACTTCATATGCTAAGGTACTTGAAGCTTACTTTGTAATGCTCTACCGAAACCTGAATACATTTGATTAGCAGTGATTTTGCACTCTTTTTATGATGTACATCTGGTTGCCCTGAAGGCAGCATTATAGAGCATTACTGTTATACTATTCTTTCAGTTTAATGTTTTACTGAAAAATGCTTCTAGATATGTTGTAACAATCTATTGTCATAACTTGAACTTAATAAACATATTGTGGAAAAAAAAAAAAAAAAAAAAACAAGAATAGCTAGCCAGCAAAAGATCAATATTGATAACTTACCCAAGGAGTGACTGACAAGTTTGAATGACTCTACCGACGGGGTAGATAGTCTAATAATAGTATAGTCCGCGAGAGTAACTCCAGGATGGCATGAAAAAGACAAGGAAGGCACATATGCACACCAACTCTAGGTAAAAGAAAAAATGAAGAAAAGTGTGTGTTCAGAGGTGTATTCTGTATAAAAGTTAATGCACATATAGTAGTGCAGCCACTACTCGTGCTGGATTTGCAAAATGCCAGAAAAATCATGTGCATAGGTGAGCAGTACCCACCTGGTTGAGTCTCAAAAAGAAAGTATCCCCAACGTCTGATTCCAAATAGAGAACCCAGGGAAAGTGTCCCCGAATAGAGGTGGTCTATTGAAGGCATAACAGACAATCAACTCAAAAGTGTCCTCAAATTGCTATAGTTGTAGCAATTGACATAAAACAAGAGGGTAAAGAAAAATATAAGATAGCTACCTTTTAAACTATGAAAGTCCATCTGCAAAAGCTGGAAACGGTAGGCTTGCTTAAGTAGCCAGCAAATTAGTGCGCGGTGGGCAGTGACCGGGCACGCCTATGGCGTCATTTGTGCGTCACCGTACGAGCAAGTTCTTGCTCATGCGCGGTATTCTCCACCGGACAAGGTGTACATAGAGGGGCCGCTTTATGATGCAGCTGTGCGTGTGTTTCTGTGTGATTGATCTTTGTAAAAATTACTTCAATCTCAAATTTACCATGCACCAAAGCAGGAACCAGATCTCTTTCTTGGACATTAATATCATGATCCAAGGGGATGGGAGCATTAGTACTACTCTTTACATGAAAGAGACTGCAGGAAACACTCTGCTACATGCTACCAGCTTTCCCCCGACCCCATTAAAAAATAGCATTCCTTAAAGTCAATATCTCAGAATACGCAGGATATGCTCAAATGATCTACTTTTTAGACAGGAGGCGACCAACTTAAGAGAGAGATTACGAAGCCGAGGTTATTACAAAACATCTCTTAAAAAGGCCTTTAGACGAGCATTAAAACAAAATAGATCACAGGCACTCGCTCTAAGGCCAAAGAAAGATGAGGGGGACATTACCAGACTAATTATGACCTATAACTAGCAACATCCCTGCATTTGTGGTATTCTCCAAAAACACTGGTATCTCCTTACTAATGATTCAATTCTAAATAAGTATATAGGGGGCAAACCAAATCTTACTTTCAGGCGAGCTAGATCTCTTAGGGACCCTTTAACGAAAAGTCACTTTGATCATGTAGAAAGAGATAATTCATCCTCAAAGGGCATTTGGAAATGTAACTCATGCAAATTTTTTCCGTGGATATTATGTTTTGTGAGTGTGGGAGTTTCTATGTCGGCAAAAAAAAAAATGTCCTTTTGGGTGCAGAATTAAAGATCATGTGTATTACACTTCTAGTAGTCTATTAAACACACTCATAGGGCGACATGTAAATCTATACCACTTTGGTGACATACGGTAATCAAATTTGCAGCTCTCAAGCATATCCCACTATGTCTGTTATGTCAAGTACATTCATTGTGGGAGATTAGCTTGTGGGGATCACCTTTCCTGGGAGAAAGGCAGCTGGCAGGCAAACTTTCTTAAAAGTCTGGCGGGTGGCCAGTTTTATTGATAAAGGTTGCAAGTCCTAAAACAAACAAAATAGCAAACACAACTCCTTGCCATCCGGCGCTGAACTATACAAAGCAGGATACCTCTCTATACTGTATCGGGCTCCTCCCAGACACCTCCAAACAAAAGGTGTTTGTTCTCCTCCTAGCCATTTAAAGCAGCTGAAGGGGGATTTGGGTGGACCATAAACTCCGAGCCGGAACAGCTCTGCCACGGTGGCTGGCAAAACCCGGACCGGACTCTTTCTAGTCCACTCCAAGTGAACGCATGCGTGGCAACAGATATTGGCCATCCACTATCTCACCTCACATAATGTCACGTCATGCAGAGAGATGTTACCATGATCCTGCATTCTCATGTTTCTTATATAGGGCCTAAAGTAACCTTTGGACTGACACAATTTCTCTTTGCTAAATAGCATCAACACTCCGTTTTTTTTTGGTTTTGGAAAGATATGCCTCTTTAATACTTTAAAGTCTTTCAGTTGTCTCTTTGTGTGTACCCCAGTTTTTTAATCATTAAGGCTGATCAGGCAAGCTTATCCCACCTTGCATGTTAACTGTCTGTATCTTAGTCCTCATGCGATTATATGCTCTAGACTTTGTGATTGTGTATATCTCAAAAGTACAAACCAATATATAATGAAATACTATATTCTATATATTTCATATTTGTAAAACGTTTCTTTCTCTTTCTTATAAGCATCAGCATCTACCCCATCTTGTCCTGAAGAAGCTTAATTTGAAAGTGAAACGCGTCAACAGACCAACAAGGAGGAACATATGGGTCTATATAATTAATACATACAGAATTTCCCATTGTCCTATGGACAGTTACCTTTCAGGACCTTACCTCCATTTGTTCGGTCATTTGGGTAGTCTCAACCTTGTTAAGTCGAGGGTGCTTGTTTTGTTTATTTGTTTTATATGTTTAGCTTTTAACATGATTTTGTAACAAAGTGTAATTTTTATATTTTTGTTATCTCTGCCTCTTGTTGTGCCCACAAAGTCCAGTCGTTCTTTGAAAGGAGTCCCTTCTCTTTTTCAATCCTCATAGTAAATGTTTTCATTATAGTTTTCGTTAACTGCATGTTTTCAGTGACAAAAACAAAATGAAAATAAAATTTGAATTAAGTCAATTGACAAAAACTATGACAAAAATCAATCTACCCACCTGAACTTCTGCTTTAATTGGAGCTCCACCTACCTGTTAAAGCCCCAGCCCCTTGATTCTATTGGCTAGCAGAATTAGTTGAGAGACACAGGCCCCCATCAATCCTTTCCATTTCCTATGCAGTTCCACACATTACACTCATTCACACTATCTCTTTGGCACCTTCTGCTGGTCATTTTTAAATTGGCAACACAATTCCATCCCCAGCTTATAATAATAGCACATTAACGTTTAAAAATATATTGCACTTTTGCACTACCACGGTAAATTAAGTAGGGGGTATCTACTAAACTGCTGAAGGAAAAAACGTAAGAGAAAGCATTTTTTTTTTTTAATAAAGTTGGTTATATATTCAGGTAATATGTGTAATGGCATTACAGCCAATAGAGTTTACAGTCTTTAGGGTTTTTATTATATTTTAAAATTGCACTTCTGTTTGTCAAAAAGTAATATTTTTGTTTGTTCATGATACTTGGTTTTATTTGTAAAGACGTTGTATATCATGTCTAAATCTGTGTCTATAGTGCATGTTCAAACCTTAATACCATAAATAATAACGCGTTATTCGATTTTTACTCCAGGAGTATATAATGAGTTTGGCAGTTCTAGAGAATTGCTTAAATAATGCATTACAATTAATTAACTAGACCCATTTTATTTTCGTTGAATAAAATGTATTGGAGATTTTAGATGACTAAAATACGACAAAAACTAAAAAAACAAAAACAGATAACCATAATAAAATACAACTAAAATTACATTTTAGTCAAAAGACTATGACTAAAACTAAATCGAAATTTGATGTCAAAATTAACACTGTTGAAATGTAGGGAGACCCACTACAAGGCCAAAAGTTGGACTTTAATGTCAGGATTACTAGGTTGAAATAAAGAAAAAAGGGTGAAAAAACAAATCAAATGCAGCCACCACATCTAAGGACCAGTAAACTGCAGTACTATTGATTTGTATTCTTAAGTTTATCTATGCTTTTAGCTATGCCCTATAATTGTACATTCCAAAGTCAGGCATCCAACACCCATCTCTGCAAAAAGACAGGTGTTCATTAGTGCCCGGTTAAAAAAAATAAATAAGTACATTAGTTCTAACATACTGTACTATGATATGCAACTATGCGTTTCTTTACAGCTATAGTCCAGGAAAAATATAAAGATAAAAGCACACTTGTCAAAACAGAAATGTCATCCAATGGTAAAAGATGTGTCTTTGCTGATATATTGTTCTATGGGTCTTTTAGAAAGCCAAAAAGTACGGGGGCGTGGTCTGGACTCGGAGGACGGAGGACGCACCCTGAGAGAGCTCTGGAGCTCCAAAGACAATCTCCTGGCATCCGTCCTTTTCCAAGCCTGGTGAGCACTATCGCACATCCAGGGGGCCATCCATCATCCCCCCACATAGACTGGGCTAAAAACCTTTACTGTCCGTGACCGACCGCCGCGGAGCCCGGAAATTTAGGCCGCAGCTTCAACCGCGCCTAGGCCGCAGAAGCCTCCATCCAGCCCTCACACTCCTCTCCAGACCCCGAGGTACGGCACTGGGGACCCCTCACCCCCCCTCAAAAGGCTGGGCCAATATTCTACACAGGCCCGCCCAATCATCCGCGACATCCGCTAATATATGCCGAGGCCTAACCCGTGACTAGGCCGCAACGTCCGGGACAGCTACCCAGGCTCCCATCCACCCATCCAAACTCTTGAAACACTCCAATAAGGGGGGTTTGGATGAGCCCCGCTCGCTGATGGCCGCCTAAATTGTGCCCTACTGCATAGTGGAGCTTCATTAGCTGACACAGGAATCCATTCTACCCTTAAAACACTCCCAGCCATGGGGAAAAATCATCACCCTACCAAGGCTTCTTGCAACCCAAAGAGCAACCATCGCAACCACCTGGAAACATCCCAGCAATTTTCCAGCTGGCGGGAGGGGATGGCCGCACATCCACTGAGATGGAGTTAGAGTCTCCGGCCGGAAATCAGACCCAGGCGAATGTGCAGCAGAAGGTCGCACACCCCGCAACATCCAACCCACTCTGTTTGAACGATTTACAGGCAGTGGCGGCAGATATAAAAGCTACCCTGACAGCCGCCATATCTGACCTCAAGGCCGACTTGCATGCAGTCTCCATGAGGATGGGAGTGGTGGAACAAACAACAACCCGCCATGCTGACGCCATTAGACAAGTTCAAAGATCCACAGATTTAAACCTCTCACACATAATTGACATGCACAGACACTTGGAGGACCTCAATAATCGCGGAAGACGTCATAACATACGCATTAGGGGGCTCCCCGAAACGGTCGAACAACATCAGATCGAACAGACTGTGGTGGGGATTTTTAATGATCTGCTAGAAAGGCCTGCAGACTCCCCCATAGAAATAGAGGGAATCCACAGAGCACTAAGACCCAGGGGTCGGGAATCTGACCCTCCTATAGACATTATTTTCTGCTTAGTGAATTTCCCACAAAAAGAAGCAATCCTCAGAAAATCCCGAGATCGCAATAGAGTACATTTTAACGGTACTGAGATCAAGCTGTTTTAGGACCTCTCCACCATAACCCCGAATCACAGGCGAGCTTTGCGCCCCCTGCTGGATCAACTCAGAACAAGAGGTATCCCATACAGATGGAAGTTCCCCTTCTGTCTATCTGCTACCTGGAGAGGTCATTCTGCTCCAGGATTTTGTCGAACTAGAGTCATGGCAATTTTACATGAGATAACGCTAGAGCCCTAAAAGACTCCTAACGAAGAAAAACACCCTTTAAGTGATTCGTCTTTTATTACAGATATCCTCCCAGTCTAAGGGCTGGGGACCCAGAATCACGAGACACCTAAGGGAGATAAAGATACCCCCTCAGACGTCCGGAAAGATCGTCTAGTAATTTTTAGGGGTGGTGTCAGACAAGCTAGACTACAACAAGCTGGCAAAGCCCCTCGGGGGATTACGCATACAATACTGCAGAAGGCGCTAATAACTCCAGGAGGTTCACAGACACGTACAGTTAATACACACTCTCCAAATTTAGACACCTAGAAAC
>BLSH010331127.1:481991-492682 GCA_018402905.1 Glandirana rugosa | reverse complement strand
AAAAAGAGTTAGCTCTGACCCAGATTGAACGCTTCACTGAATACACATTCTCCATCATCGCAGGCTTTTTATAGTCTCACAGTTACTCTGATAATATTTTAAATTTTCTCTAAATAATCATAAACTGATAATATGATATAAATGTTGTATCCAGTCTAGACCTAAATCATCCAAACGGTTCTGAGTTTTGCATACTGCCTAATGTATGAGCACTATTGAGATTTCATTAATCCATTAAGGTGTTATCTGTATTGTTTGTGTTCTGTCTATCCATTGTTACCATAGATCCCAATCTCCAAGGCTCTGTTCCCAACGCCTTATCAAGAGCGACCACCCAAGCTCTTTAGAAGCTTCAAATGTAAGTTATGTTTTGGTTCTGTACGGTTTGAGCTTTTGTTTTTGACTCAGGTTGTCTCCCTCAACATGGGGCTAACTACATCTCTTTAGACATCTCTGGGGGGGGGAGTGTTTATGTGGGTCCCCGACTTCCCATAGAGAGGCGTATCGCGTGGACCCTCCGCTCCCCCTACAGATGATTCAGCTCTGAAGAAGCCTAGACAACAGATAATATGTAAAGGTTCCAATACAGCTCCCTGCATTAAACATCTACCCCTTAGATTATCTCTGGCTATCCAGAACTATACCTGCTTGCTCCCTCCTAGGCTATAATGCACTAAATCGATATGAGTTTTATTGTGTATAACATAAAAGGTAAAAAGTCTCTTCACCCCCACAGGCTATTAAAAATTCTTTCACAGGACATTCTCTATACAATCTTCATCTCCACTTCCTCAATAAATGTATACAGTGCACACCATGCATTGGGAAACTGTTACCCATTCCAAGAGCATATCCTACTCCCTTCACAGTCTGCTCCACACATCCCCTCTCCTTTAATTCATTAAATACCACCCCAGATCTAATTCCACACAGGATTCCATACCACATCTGGATACCCCAGCTCCACCACAGCAGGAACACGCCTCCTCACGTTTATAACTAGACCCCACTTTGGTGACAATACGGTAATCAAATTTGCAGCTCTCAAGAATATCCCACTATGTCTGTTATGTCAAGTACATTCATTGTGGGAGATTAGCTTGTGGGGATCACCTTTCCTGGGAGAAAGGTAGCTGGCAGGCAAACTTTCTTAAAAGTCTGGCGGGTGGCCAGTTTTATTGATAAAGGTTGTAAGTCCTAAAACAAACAAAATAGCAAACACAACTCCTTGCCATCCGGCGCTGAACTATACAAAGCAGGATACCTCTCTATACTGTATCGGGCTCCTCCCAGACACCTCCAAACAAAAGGTGTTTGTTCTCCTCCTAGCCATTTAAAGCAGCTGAAGGGAGATTTGGGTGGACCAGAAACTCCGAGCCGGAACAGCTCTGCCACGGTGGCTGGCAAAACCCGGACCGGCCTCTTTCTAGTCCACTCCAAGTGAACGCATGCGTGGCAACAGATATTGGCCATCCACTATCTCACCTCACATAATGTCACGTCGTGCAGAGAGATGTTACCATGATCCTGCATTCTCATGTTTCTTATATAGGGCCTAAAGTAACCTTTGGACTGACACAATTTCGCTTTGCTAAATAGCATCAACACTCCGTTTTTTTTGGTTTTGGAAAGATATGCCTCTTTAATACATTAAAGTCTTTCAGTTGTCTCTTTGTGTGTACCCCAGTTTTTTAATCATTAAGGCTGATCAGGCAAGCTTATCCCACCTTGCATGTTAACTGTCTGTGTCTTAGTCCTCATGCGATTATATGCTCTAGACTTTGTGATTGTGTATATATCTCAAAAGTACAAACCAATATATAATGAAATACTATATTCTATATATTTCATATTTGTAAAACTTTTCTTTCTCTTTCTTATAAGCATCAGCATCTACCCCATCTTGTCCTGAAGAAGCTTAATTTGAAAGTGAAACGCGTCAACAGACCAACAAGGAGGAACATATGGGTCTATATAATTAATACATACAGAATTTCCCATTGTCCTATGGAAAGTTACCTTTCAGGACCTTACCTCCATTTGTTCGGTCATTTGGGTAGTCTCAACCTTGTGAAGTCGAGGGTGCTTGTTTTGTTTATTTGTTTTATATGTTTAGCTTTTAACATGATTTTGTAACAAAGTGTAATTTTTATATTTTTGTTATCTCTGCCTCTTGTTGTGCCCACAAAGTCCAGTCGTTCTTTGAAAGGAGTCCCTTCTCTTTTTCAATCCTCATAGTAAATATTTTCATTATAGTTTTCGTTAACTGCATGTTTTCAGTGACAAAAACTAAATGAAAATAAAATTTGAATCAAGTCAATTGACAAAATCTATGACAAAAATCAATTTAAATTTCCATCAGCGAATGAAAACAGAACGAAAATGTGAGGGAGGAACATCTACCCACCCGAACTTCTGCTTTAATTGGAGCTCCACCTGCCTGTTAAAGCCCCAGCCCCTTGATTCTATTGGCTAGCAGAATTAGTTGAGAGACACAGGCCCCCATCAATCCTTTCCATTTCCTATGCAGTTCCACACATTACACTCATTCACACTATCTCTTTGGCACCTTCTGCTGGTCATTTTTAAATTGGCAACACAATTCCATCCCCAGCTTATAATAATAGCACATTAAAGTTTAAAAATATATTGCACTTTTGCACTACCACAGTAAATTAAGTAGGGGGTATCTACTAAACTGCTGAAGGAAAAAACGTAAGAGAAAGCATTTTTTTTTTTTTTTTTAATAAAGTTGGTTATATATTCAGGTAATATGTGTAATGGCATTACAGCCAATAGAGTTTACAGTCTTTAGGGTTTTTATTATATTTTAAAATTGCACTTCTGTTTGTCAAAAAGTAATATTTTTGTTTGTTCATGATACTTGGTTTTATTTGTAAAGACGTTGTATATCATGTCTAAATTTGTGTCTATAGTGCATGTTCAAACCTTAATACCATTAATAATAACGCGTTATTCGATTTTTACTCCAGGAGTATATAATGAGTTTGGCAGTTCTAGAGAATTGCTTAAATAATGCATTACAATTAATTAACTAGACCCATTTTATTTTCGTTGAATAAAATGTATTGGAGATTTTAGATGACTAAAATACGACAAAAACTAAAAAAAAAAAAAAAACAGATAACCATAATAAAATACAACTAAAATTACATTTTAGTCAAAAGACTATGACTAAAACTAAATCGAAATTTGATGTCAAAATTAACACTGTTGAAATGTAGGGAGACCCACTACAAGGCCAAAAGTTGGACTTTAATGTCAGGATTACTAGGTTGAAATAAAGAAAAAAGGGTGAAAAAACAAATCAAATGCAGTCACCACATCTAAGGACCAGTAAACTGCAGTACTATTGATTTGTATTCTTAAGTTTATCTATGCTTTTAGCTATGCCCTATAATTGTACATTCCAAAGTCAGGCATCCAACACCCATCTCTGCAAAAAGACAGGTGTTCATTAGTGCCCGGTTAAAAAAAATAAATAAGTACATTAGTTCTAACATACTGTACTATGATATGCAACTATGCGTTTCTTTACAGCTATAGTCCAGGAAAAATATAAATATAAAAGCACACTTTTCAAAACAGAATTGTCATCCAATGGTAAAAGATGTGTCTTTGCTGATATATTGTTCTATGGGTCTTTTAGAAAGCCAAAAAGTACGGGGGCGTGGTCTGGACTCTGAGGACGGCGGATGCACCCTGAGAGAGCTCTGGAGCTCCAAAGACAATCTCCTGGCATCCGTCCTTTTCCAAGCCTGGTGAGCACTATCGCACATCCAGGGGGCCATCCATCATCCCCCCACATAGACTGGGCTAAAAACCTTTACTGTCCGTGACCGACCGTCGCGGAGCCCGGAAATTTAGGCCGCGGCTTCAACCGCGCCTAGGCCGCAGAAGCCTCCATCCAGCCCTCACACTCCTCTCCAGACCCCGAGGTACGGCACTGGGGACCCCTCATCCCCTCCTCAAAAGGCTGGGCCAATATTCTACACAGGCCCGCCCAACCATCCGCGACATCCGCTAATATATGCCGAGGCCTAACCCGTGACTAGGCCGCAGCGTCCGGGACAGCTACCCAGGCTCCCATCCACCCATCCAAACTCTTGAAACACTCCAATAAGGGGGGTTTGGATGAGCCCCGCTCGCTGATGGCCGCCTAAATTGTGCCCTACTGCATAGTGGAGCTTCATTAGCTGACACAGGAATCCATTCTACCCTTAAAACACTCCCAGGCATGGGGAAAAATCATCACCCTACCAAGGCTTCTCGCAACCCCAAAGAGCAACCATCGCAACCACCTGGAAAAATCCCAGCAATTTTCCGGCTGGCGGGAGGGGATGGCCGCACATCCACTGAGATGGAGTTAGAGTCTCCGGCCGGAAATCAGACCCAGACGAATGTGCAGCAGAAGGTCGCACACCCTGCAACATCCAACCCGCTCTGTTTGAACGATTTACAGGCAGTGGCGGCAGATATAAAAGCTACCCTGACAGCCGCCATATCTGACCTCAAGGCCGACTTGCATGCAATCTCCATGAGGATGGGAGTGGTGGAACAAACAACAACCCGCCATGCTGACGCCATTAGACAAGTTCAAAGATCCACAGATTTAAACCTCTCACACATAATTGACATGCACAGACACTTGGAGGACCTCAATAATCGCGGAAGACGTCATAACATACGCATTAGGGGGCTCCCCGAAACGGTCGAACAACATCAGATCGAACAGACTGTGGTGGGGATTTTTAATGATCTGCTAGAAAGGCCTGCAGACTCCCCCATAGAAATAGAGGGAATCCACAGAGCACTAAGACCCAGGGGGCAGGAATCTGACCCTCCTATAGACATTATTTGCTGCTTAGTGAATTTCCCACAAAAAAGAAGCAATCCTCAGAAAAGCCCGAGATCGCAATAGAGTACATTTTAACGGTACTGAGATCAAGCTGTTTAGGACCTCTCCACCATAACCCTGAATCACAGGCGAGCTTTGCGCCCCCTGCTGGATCAACTCAGAACAAGAGGTATCCCATACAGATGGAAGTTCCCCTTCTGTCTATCTGCTACCTGGAGAGGTCATTCTGCTCACCTAAGAACCCCCAATGACTTTCATGCCTTTTGTGAAACACTCAACATCCCTTACACGGAAGTACCAGAATGGTATAGCACATTCTCCATTTCCAAATCATGGATCGAAGTTTCCAACAACTCCATCCCTATAGCTCAAAGACACAGAGACAGACGCCATAGAAATTCTGACTCTCCTCCTCTTCACCCTAACCACAGAGAGGATGCTCCAAGGAGCCCTGGTTCCTCCCCACCACGTAGGAGAGACTGAATAGATGCTTAAGTTGTCTAACCTTTAGGAAGAGAGCTTTACTCCTAACCTCAGTTCGCACTCAGTCTGGTTATACAAACCGCTATTCGATACACTTTCAAAGTTTTCACAACGCCATCTCTCACCACTATTGATAAACAGATTATACTTACCTTTTTCCCTTTTGAACGCAGTCAATACTTCTCATCGAACCTGTTTCATTCTACAAGACTCGCTGGAACGCTTTATACACATATGTATGGTATTGTACTTCCCATTTTCTTATTTTCTTGGCAATCCTACATGATGAGCCCAATGGTGAGTTTAAATTTCTCCTTCCTCCTCCTGAACGGTGCGAGACAAACTGACTTCATGGTTTCACCCTTCTCCCCCTAATCAAAAACGTCTATTAAGGTGTTCACTGAATGCTAGGGACCTCTTATGTCATGTGTCTCTATTCCTGGTCTAACAACAAAAAGCGTCAGCTCTGACCCAGATTGAACGCTTCACTGAATACACATTCTCCATCATCGCAGGCTTTTTATAGTCTCACAGTTACTCTGATAATATTTTAAATTTTCTCTAAATAATCATAAACTGATAATATGATATAAATGCTGTATCCAGTCTAGACCTAAATCATCCAAACGGTTCTGAGTTTTGCATCCTGCCTAATGTATGAGCACTATTGAGATTTCATTAATCCATTAAGGTGTTATCTGTATTGTTTGTGTTCTGTCTATCCATTGTTACCATAGATCCCAATCTCCAAGGCTCTGTTCCCAACGCCTTATCAAGAGCGACCACCCAAGCTCTTTAGAAGCTTCAAATGTAAGTTATGTTTTGGTTCTGTACGGTTTGAGCTTTTGTTTTTGACTCAGGTTGTCTCCCTCAACATGGGGCTAACTACATCTCTTTAGACATCTCTGGGGGGGAGTGTTTATGTGGGTCCCCGACTTCCCATAGGGAGGCGTATCGCGTGGACCCTCCGCTCCCCCTACAGATGATTCAGCTCGGAAGAAGCCTAGACAACAGGTAATATGTAAAGGTTCCAATACAGCTCCCTGCATTAAACATCTACCCCTTAGATTATCTCTGGCTATCCAGAACTATACCTGCTTGCTCCCTCCTAGGCTATAATGCACTAAATCGACATGAGTTTTATTGTGTATAACATAAAAGGTAAAAAGTCTCTTCACCCCCACAGGCTATTAAAAATTCTTTCACAGGACATTCTCTATACAATCTTCATCTCCACTTCCTCAATAATTGTATAAATGTATACAGTGCACACCATGCATTGGGAAACTGTTACCCATTCCAAGAGCATATCCTACTCCCTTCACAGTCTGCTCCACACATCCCCTCTCCTTTAATTCGTTAAATACCACCCCAGATCTAATTCCACACAGGATTCCATACCACATCTGGATACCCCAGCTCCACCACAGCAGGAACACGCCTCCTCACGTTTATAACTAGACCCCACTCCCACACAGAAAGAGATCTCTTTCTCTCTTGACCGTGCCAGACTTACCTAACTATCATACATAACCATTTTCCCTACCAATAACTTAGGAAGATTAGCTGGTCTATTTCTCCCTCCGGACTTTCTGCCATTTATCCTTCCCATCTCTCAGACCCTTCCTTCCTCTATCCTATCTCACTCTATTTATCTATCTTTCTGCCCCTGCACTTGCTTCCCTCTCTCTGGGGTTTAACTTCATCTACCCAACTGTCTGCCATTGGAAACAAGCTCTCATAGTTCTCATTGCCCTACCAGAGTATATTAAGCTTACAATATCTACCACCTGTAATCGTTGACAGGGCAAACCACTGATAAGTAATAATGACAACACCAATAACGATCCAAACTTATCTCTCATTGAAATCAGTCTCAATAAATAAATAATCTAGTGAACCTGCGCTGGGATAAAAATAATAATAGAATAGGAAAATAGACTGCTGCCTTCCAGAGACCCCTTTGAAACAAAGGGGGGGGTATGAAGGAGAAAAAGCAGGAATGGCGCTGTCTAAAATAAAATCAGCTAAGTGTACTAAATATGTGTTATGAATAAATAATATGTATATTAGATATAAATAAACTCATCAGTCCTTCTGCATTTTTACTGTGAAATCTTTTACATAGAGCTAGTTTGTTTTTATCTGTTATTAATATTGATAATAATCGGCCACTTATTCCTGTTTTTATTTTTATTTTTATTTTTATTTTTATATTTATGAATTTGCTAGGTAATTACTAGGATGAATCCTCTTTCTACTACACATGCAATTACCGAGTTGACCACTAGGGACACGCCGAGCACCTTTTCCTCACAATCATGTACGCATATCTTCAGAATTTGTCTTCTATATATATATTTTTTAATTTTTTCGTATCAGAATATTATTATTTTTTATTTTTATTTTATTTTATGTATCCTGCACCTTCTAAATGCCTCTCTTTTTATACATTTTTACACATGCCTTTATCCGCTAGTTCATCAGTAGTATTTTTTACAAGTAAAGAAATTGAAATGGATGTCCAGCCTCGCTTTCAACTCAATGAGTGTATATAAGGCAGAGGTGGACAAAGATGGCCACTGCCTCAGATGACGTCCTATGACGAAACGCGTAAGGCGTGGCCGTGCGTAATTGCGTCACTTCCGGTGTAGTGGTTCCACGAGGTGGAACGCAGAGCGGGTAGGAGGAAGAGGATACATACCTTTCTCAAGTGGGAATCCACTGCCCACTCTATTCTTTTACATTGGAATATGGATTGCTATCGTTTTTAACTGTATTTTACTGCTACTGCATAAATAAACATATCCAGACGTACTACACTATTTTTGGACCCCCTTTTTTTGAATATATGGAGCCGCTTTCATAACTGGAGGAACCGATCAGCAGAGAGGACCTTTTGCGGGGGGACACTCCCAGAAGCCTCAAGCGTGTGGATCCCGGAAACCAGGAAGGAGAAAGGAGGACACACACGGACGAAGGACCAAAAGACCCCATTTACCACAGGCGGGCTACCCCTGCACGGGTGTGGAGTATCTGGTAAGTGGGGATACATGTGGGTGAGCACCAGCAGATGTCACATGAATACTTCAGGAGGAGCACAAAAGTCACCTTTTCTGAGTTGATCCCCATATTAATATGACTATTGCAACCCTCTTTTGACCGGATAATTCATTAAATACGTCCCATTTCTTGTTGTTGTTTTCTGGTTCTTTTTGCACAGAAAAACCTTTTCTTATACTTTTTATCACATTTACGGACATTCACGGATATTTTTATGGATATTTACGGATCAAAAAATTTTTTGGAGTTTTTCTTCCTTTTTGCACTTGGTAATATACACATACATCATCCACCTTATACTGGTACACTTTTTTGAACTTACTATTTCTGAACTCTCTCTTATATTCCTTCTTTACGGACATTAACGGACAAGTATTTACGGACATTCACGGACCGTAATAAAGTGGTGTAATTTTTCGTCTTATTTGTATTGAAATCACTGGTATATAATATCTGAGTTATATTGATATTATCTTCACTTGCTTTAACTGTTGAACATCCAATCACGTAATTAATTTGGTACATATTTTTACGGACTTAATTTACGGACGTATACGGACTTTGTACAATTTGATTGATTTAATTTATATTACTGTATTTGATTTATTTTATCACATGTGGGTGGGCCTTTTTATTCTTTTTATTCATTTATATACTATTTATGATCTATTTTTCACATACAACTGATGAGTTTATTTATATCTAATATACATATTATTTATTCATAACACATATTTAGTACACTTACCTGATTTTATTTTAGACAGCGCCATTCCTGCTTTTTCTCCTTCAGTCTCAATAAATGCCAAAGGATTAAACCTCCCTGAGAAACACTCTCAATTATTAAGGGAATGTCATAGGCTTAAAGCAAATGTGGCACTAATTCAAGAAACTTATTTTCTTGAAGGGAAGATTTTAAACTTCTCCAACAAGAATTTCACAAAGATATATTATGCCACCAACAAAGAATCAAAATCAAAAGGAGTCACAATACTCATCTCCAGACAAACCCAATTTAAACTCACAGACTCTTTAAGTGACCCACTTGGAAGATATATCTTCCTTAAGGGCACCCTTAACAATCGACCCATTACAATCGCCAATATCTATGCACCTAATACCAAACAAGTAGCCTTTTTTAGACAGATAACTGATCTTTTAACAGCTTTCTCAACAGGAATCCTCATACTAGGGGGTGACTTTAATGTCCCCATGAACCCCATTGACACCTTCTCTGGCACGTCCTTTTTACCATACAGGGCGCTAAGACAAATTAAAAAACAATGGCAGAGTCTCCTGCTGCATGATGCCTGGAGAACTCTTAACCCACAAGAAAAAGATTACACATTCTTCTAAAGAGAATTGACTACCTCTTTATCTCGCAACCTGACCTATCTCTTCTTCAAAACACCACAATTGAACCCATGACTTTCTCAGATCACCACCCAATTACTGTTACTTTGACCTTTCCAGAAATCATAAATAGGACCAAGACATGGAGACTCAACTCCGCCTTACTAAACGACCCCGCAGAAATTACCAACATCTCTACATGCCTCCAAGAGTATTTTTCATTAAACGATACACCTGACACATCGCCTCTCAATATTTGGGAAGCACACAAATGTGTAGTTCGGGGCGGATTTATAAAAATAGCCTCCAAAAATAAAAAGATCCAACAGGCAAACATTTCCACCTTAATGTCTCAGATTAGCTCGCAAGAATTGTCACACAAGAGAAACCAAGCTATTGCAACATACAGAGAACTTATATCTGCAAGACAACTCCTCTTAGAGGAGCTAAATTTAAAAATGAAAAGACGTTATATCTTACGACTAGAGTTGAGCGAACCCGGACTGTAAAGTTCGGGTCCGTACCGAACTTTGGGGTGTCCGGGACCCGGACCCGGACTTTCCAAAAAAAGTCCGGGTTCGGGTCCGGGGTTTCTATATTGCAGAAAAGTAAAAATTTAAATCGAGGAGATTCTCCTCAACAGAACGTCTATATTCAAGAGACATACAACGTTATCGAACCAAAGAGAACACACTGTTAAGAACGCTCGATTAGACTCTGTAATTCCACCTTTACAAACGGACAACCTAGAAAAATAAAAACCTCCGATAAAAATATTTAGGCGGGGCTTGATGTGTAAACACACGAAGGGTTTATAACTCTCCGCTACACAGTCCACATAGCAAATTACTTTTTATGAGAACCTCCGTACATCTCTACAACCATTAAAGACGCCCCAGCAAATCATTCCGCC
>BLSH010331127.1:440737-473575 GCA_018402905.1 Glandirana rugosa | reverse complement strand
TTTTCAGACACAGTTTGAAGATGATCCACATTCACCTCCATTTTTGCTTTTTTTATGTTTTTATTTTTTTTTAAATATTTACAGTTATTTCCCCATTTTTTTGTAGGGCACTTGCCCTACCCTTACCCCCATTTTACTTCCTTTTGCAGCCCTCTAGGGCTTTCCAGGACTTTGTTACAGCCATTTTTGTGCATAAAAGTTCGGGTCCCCATTGATTTCAATGGGGTTCGTTGTCCGTGCGATCGTTCGGGTTCCGTCCGGACCCGGACCCGGACTTTGTCCCGAAGTTCGGACGGACCAGCAGAACCCGAACTTCCAGAGGTTCGCTCAACTCTATTGCCCTCCAATTCAAAAACTACTACCGTTCACTGTACAACATTCCTTCCAACCCTAAGTGCCCTCTAGGATCAGACCTTTGGAATTGCTCTATCCAATCATTTCTCTCTGACTATGGTATCTCTCCCATCTCGGAGGAAGTATCAAATAAACTAAATATACCCATTTTGGAAATCGAATTCGAGATGGCAATTAAGGAAATGGTCTCCCCCTACAATACTATAAAACATTCATGAACATACTCAAACCTTGCTATCGCTCATCTTTCCACACACTCAGCTCCGAAACCCAAGCCCCCCCACACCTTCTTGAAGCTCATATTACAGTTATTCCCAAAGACGACAAAGACCCATCAAGTGTCAAACTCTCGTCCCATATCCCTCATCAACGTGGACATTAAGATATTTGCGAAGATCTTGCCAAATCGCCTCTTGCCTCTCCTTTCCTCCCTAATCTCATTAGACCAAGTGGGATTAGTACCGGGTAGAGAGGGTAGAGACAACACCATTAAAGCATTAAATATTCATCACTGGCTCAACCTGAACAAGAAGCAAGGCTTCTTCCTCTCCTTAGATGCTGAGAAGGCGTTCGACAGAGTGGCCTGGGACTACATGCACGCGGTACTTTAGCACATGGGGATCCCCAAATTAATGCTTTCATATATTGAAGCTCTCTACTCTTCCCCCGCTGCCAGAGTCTGAGTCTGTGTAAACGGCCACCTGTCGGGCGCCTTCCATCTTAAAAATGGCTCTAGACAAGGATGGCCACTATCCCCAATCCTATTTGTTCTATCCCTCGAGTCCCTTTTAAATAAAATCAGCCTCAACCCCAATATAAAAGGGATTACCATTGCAGAACGCACATTCAAAATAGCGGCCTTCGCTGACGACCTCCTCCTTTTTCTCTCAGAGCCTATTACCTCTCTTCCAAACCTGCTAAAATATCTAGACCTTTTCCACCAAATTTCTAATCTAAAAATGAACCACTCTAAATCATCTGCCCTGAATATAACCCTTTCCCCTGAAACAGTCCACCTATGCCAAAGCAACTTTCCCTTTAAATGGGCCAAAGACTACGTTACCTACCTGGGAATTAAACTGTCACAATCTCTTTCCAACCTTTTCCACTTTAACTTCACTCCAATCCTAAAAGAGACTAAAGAAGATCTAAAGAGATGGAACATACTCAATGTTTCATGGTTCGGTAGAGCATCACTAATTAAAATGAAAATTATCCCTCGTTTCCTTTATCTTTTCCAAACCATCCCCATCAAGATCCCTATATCCTTTTTTAATACTTTCCGCCAACTCTGTTCTTCTTTTATCTGACGCAACAAGCAACAAGATTTGACAAACTAACCCTTCCTAAAAATAGAGGTGGGATTGCCCTCTCTGATCTTCATAAGTATCACCTAGCAGCTCTTCTTACCCGTATTGTGGATTGGAACTTACACGGTTCTGTTAAAGACTGGGTCATTCTTGAACAACTCACTTCATCACAGAGCCTAAGAAACCTACCATGGGTACATCCCCAACATATCACCCCTCAAAACAAGCATCACCCACTAATTGGCCCCACCATAGCCGCATTTCATAGTACAAAAAAAAACTCCAACCCCAAGCCATGGCTCAGCCCCTTAACTCCCCTAAGACGGAATCCAGACTTCCCACCAGGCCTGAACAAAAACTTCCTTCTGAACATTTGGCCCCATAGAGACGTTCTAGCGTCACATTTTTATACAAGGAATGGCTTCATAACATTTGAAGAAATAAATGATACCCTATTCTCCAACCATATCCCTCGTTGGACATACTTGCAGGTCAGAAATTTCTTAAACAAATCCTCTAACATTCCGTTTTGGACTCAGAAAACATCCACCCTCGAGGACCTCTGCTCTAAAAAATCTCCCCAAAGACACATCATCTCTGCTCTATATTCATCTACATTTGAGAATCTCTCAGTATTCTCAGACTCTGCATGCAGAGCATGGGAACAAGACCTTGAACAGTCCTTATCATCAGACGACTGGGAACTCATATGTACCTACTCCCACAAGGGTTCTCTTAATGTTGCTACTCAGGAGTGTAGTTTTAAAATAATGTCTAGATGGTATAGAACCCCGGAACTTCTTAATAAATTCTCAAACTCCATTCCAACCAAATGCTGACGTTGTAAAGACAACATAGGGTCCTTTCTTCATATTTGGTGGTCATGCCCCCAAATTTAAAAGTTTTGGAAGATGGTACACAACACTATCCACCAAGTCACAGCGGAGACGCTGGAATTTTCCACTGCCACATACATGCTTCACCTTTCCAATATTCCAAAGAAACATTACATTAAATCTCTAATAATGTTCATGATTAACTCAGCCAAACAATGTATTCCGTATCACTGGCAATCCCCAAACTTCCCAACGAGAGAGGAATGGTTTCGGAGAATTAATAACATCGAAAAAATCGAAGAACTTATCAGAATCTCACACGAGACCCTCACAAAGTTTACAACGACTTGGTACAACTGGCAAAAATTCAAATCTACACGCTACTACCCATTGAACAACACCCTTCCTTTGATAACCAGTACATAAAATCCTAACTAAATCAACAGCATTATATGCTTCACGAGGGGGGGGGGCGACATGGCTGGCCTATGTCTGCTCCCATGTATATACACCCCCTCTCCCCACCCTGCCAATAAGCTCCAACAACCCCACTCCTCCTTCCCTTTCTTATTCTTACTTTCCTTCTCTTCCCTTATCCCCCTCTTTCTACGTACCAATACTCTTCTCGTCTTACTTTCTTCCCCTAAACAATACAGAGTATTTAATATTTCGTGCTCAAACCCTTTCACACATTAAATATAACTCGTTGAAGGTGAATCTCACGCCTTGACTCCCTATAAACAGGACTAGAGTAGAAATATCTCCCCTCTTAAAACACATCCCAATATAAACCCCATTTAAATTTAAATCATAACCTCCCTAAATCCCTACCAACTTTAGTATTTCTACCCCTCATCCCCATCTTATACCTTATTGTACAAAACCTGACTAAGGAGCCTGTGACTTTATACGTTCAATGTTCTGTATTGTTATCTACTCAATTATTTTCCAAAATGTTTTTTTTTCTCTAAGTTTCTTTGTATGTGCAACACCTCTCATTACTTTTCCTGTATGTACAATTTTTCTCAATAAAAATTTTAAGAAACAAAGAAAAAAAAAAAAGGAACCGCTGGACCACCCTGTCAGCTCATGTTAATTTATGCTGCACATGCTCTGAACTATGACCATTTACCTAGGCTACCTGACCTATGATCATTCACCTTGGCTACCTGACCTATGATCATTGACTTTGGCGGCCTATATAAAGCAATGTAGTCATTTCATGCATACTTCGGTGTTAGTGAGTGGAGCTGTGTGTTCTGTTTATCCCACTTTCCACAACTTCTGCTCACTGATTGATACAAAACATCTAAGCAGTTACATAGGCATTACTATTGTTAATATAGTTTCTGCCTGTCAAATAAAAACGATTTACTACCATATCATTAGTTAATTAGCTACAAGGTGTGCTTGACCAAGTGGTCCAGTAAACTACAGTTTGTCTGCTTGTATTATACTCACACAGTTTAATATTTTTTGAACATTTTGGGTCAAAAGTATTGTTTCTGTTAATTGTTGATATGTAGGGATGGGCCCAATGTTCGGGTCGAACGTAAGTTTGACTCAAACATCTGGTGTTCGTTTGTTCGTAGAACAAACTAATAGGGCGCTCGCGGAACATTCGTCCGCCAATGAGCACCCCATAATGCACTGCAAGATCGCAGTGCATTGAAGGCTGCTGATTGGCCAAAGCATGGTCACCTGACCTGTATGCTTTCGCCAATGAAAGCACGATGTGCTACGAGAGCCATGATTGGCCAAAGGCAGGCTGCCTTTAGACAATCTTGGCTCAGGAGCTAAGTCCATGCCCCACACTATATAAGGCTGCTTACACGGCGGCCGTGTATAGTGTATATGAATAGAGATTAGGCAGGTTAGTGTATTGTGCGGTCAGTCAATGTAGAGAATATATAATACAATGTCGTGTAGAGAATATATAATTCAGTGCAGTGTAGAGAATATATAATACAGTGTAGTGTAGAGAATATATAATGCAGTGCAGTGGGAACTATATAACAGAATTAAGAAACAAAATGGTGTGGGGTTCCCCCCAAAATCCATACCAGGCCCTTTGAGGAGAACTTCACACCATAATAATAAAAAAAACGGCGTGGGGTCTCCTCTGAGATCTATACCAGGCCCTTCAGGTCTGGTATAGATTTTAAGGAGAACTTCACGCCAAAATATAAAAAAAGGGCGTGGGTCCCTCCAAATCAGACCCTTATCCAAGCGTGCAGGCCAGGAAAGGGGGGGGTGAGCGAGTGCCCCCCTCCTGAATCATACCAGGCCGCTTGCCCTCAATATGGGGAGGGTGCTTTGGGGTGTTGATGGGGACAAGTGCCTCTTCCCAACAACCCTCGGCTGTGGTTGTCAGGGTCTGTGGACGGGGGGTTTATTGGAATCTGGAAGCCCCCTTTAACAAGGGGGCCCCCAGATCCCACCCCCCCCAAATGTGAATGGGTATCAGGTACATTGTACCCCTACCCTTTCACCAAAAAAGTGCCAAAAAGTAAAAACCACAAGAGACAGTTTTTGACAAACCCTTTATTAAAAAATAATAAAAAGTGATGTAAATCCACCATCAATCATGCCGCCCTACAAACCCGAAAAATGGTAAAAATGGAAATTGAGAGGCCTCCCATCGTATGTGCTCTCTTTGACAGCTCTTATTTTTTTTTTAAACATTAAGTTTATTAGGTATAGATCAAAAGATTACAGAGAAACATAGAGTCATCACAATTGTAGATTGTACATATCATTAGTTAAGAATGGAACCATCGTAAGCTATCATCAAAAATAGAACAGTTCATTGCATTTACACCTCAGCATATATACGCTGTTAACAAATCATTTGTCAGAGGCTAGTTATAAACTAATCTCAGTATACTAGAATCTTAAAAATAGACTCTTAAAGAGAGAAGAGAGGGAGAGAGAAAGAGGGTGTGGGAAGGGGGGGGGGGGCGGTAAGATCTGTATAGTCACTTTACTGGTGGTAAATATTGCAGCCTTCCACATCTCAATTTCCAACCAAATATGTTTGATAGCAGAGGAAGACACACAAATTTGGCTTAAAGATCTATTCGTATCTGCTCAAGGCATCCAAATAGGAGTGTAGGCGCAGTCCAGGTATACTGTCCACTTGTGCAACTACAAAGGGTGCTGATCAGCTCTGTGAACCTGCTCTCAGGTCATCATAACTTTGAGAATATATAAAGTTGAACCAGGGGGACCAGGTTTTAAAAAACTGGTCGGCTGTATCATTTGCCTGTACTATTGTCTCCTCCATCTCACCAACTTCGTTAACCTTATGTAGCCAATCCTGAATGGATGGTACCTTTATAGACTTCCAGTGTAACGGAATGAGCGATTTCGCAGCATTACGTAAACGCCTGGTAAGTGACTGTTTGTATTGTTTGAAGGTAAAACTTGTGACATGGAGGAGGCACCCAGGGTTAGTCTTGTGTCAGTTATATGACGTATGGTCTCTTTAACCTTCATCCAGTACACAGAGACAGAAGCACATTGCCACCAGATATGGAAAAGCGTCGCTCTTTCAGACTGGCATCTCCAACACAACTCAGAGTGCTGAGTATACCATTTATGAAGCTTGTCTGGTTTGGCATACCATTTTGTGAGTAATTTGTATGCTGTCTCTTGCATTCTGGTACTAAGGGAACATTTGTGTGCAAAAACACATGCTTTGCGCCATTGTTCATCCGATAAGTTGACATGAAGATCCTCCGACCAACCATGTCTGAACCTGTCCGCACCCGTCGCAGTAGAGTTTTGAATCCAAGTGTAGGCAAGTGAGTACATTATCTTTAGCCTCTCTACCAGGCATAAAACCTGCCTGTTCCAGGCCAAGTATAGTGTGGAGTAGGGGCTTTAGTCTGTTGGCTAAGATCTTTGCCAGAAGTTTCGCATCTAGGTTAAGCAAGGAGATTGGCCTATAGCTTGGGGATGACCGTAATAAAGGCGGCTAGGAAATTCGGTGGTACATCTCTCTTTACCGATAGTGAATTTAGTGCCCTTTGAAGTGGCTCTAATAGTATTTCCTTAAACATTTTGTAGTAAATAGAGCTGAATCCATCCAGTCCTGGGCTTTTCCCTGCTTTTAAGTCTTCGATAGCTAATCCTATCTCTGAAGTGTCAATGGGTTTCTCCAAATGTGTCACCTTCTCCGGGGCCAGCGTGGGCAGACCTGATTCTAGTAAATAATTGTGTAGGATTTGTGCTCTAGATCCCTCAGTGCCTGCGGGCCTATGCTGTGTGGGCAGGTTGCACAGAGTAGTGTAAAATTCTTGAAAATGTTTAGCTATACAGTCAGTGGTAACGTCTGTCTTTCCTTCTTTGTTTTGTATGCCATGAATATGGTTGGTGGACTTAGAGTCTTTCAAAGCTTTGGCCAGAATCTTTCCCGGTTTGTCCCCATGCTCATAATATATTTTCTTTCGAAAAAATAGAAATCGTTTGGTGTTAGCATTCAGGGTTTGCTGTAACAATTTTCTTGTCTCTAGTAATGTCAAAGCCGAGTGGGCTGTAAGGGATTGTTTATGAAGAGATTCAAGCGTCCTTATTTTATCCGCTAAGAGGTTAATTTCCTTTTCTTTCTCTTTTTTACACTGGGCTCCCATCCTGATTAGATCCCCCCTAATGGTACAGTTATGTGCTTCCCAGACCATCAAGGGATCCGCACCTGGTGTGGTATTGAGTGCAAAATACTCTTTTATATGTTAAGCGATCTTGGGTAATAATTGCTGATCCGTAAGCAGTGAAGCATTAAGTCTCAAGTGTTGGGTTTAGGTGTCTGGGTCGTCAGGTTTAAGGTCCATGATATTGGCGCATGATCGGATATGGTTTGGATCCCTATTCAAGCCTCTGAGACAATGGGCAAGTCTCGCTGGGTCAGAAAGATATAGTCGATCCTTGAATGACGGGCATGGGGAATCGAGTAATATGTGAAATCTTTGTCCTCTGGATGCATGAAGCGCCAGGAGTCTATTAGGTGTAGGGTATTTAATTGCTGTTTAATTTTTTTAAAGGATTCTGTAAGAGATGGAGGTTTTTCCTGAAGAGATATCTACTAAAGGGTTCAGAGGAATATTAAAATCTCCCTGCACTGAATCCTTCTAGCGCTTTGATCAGTTTTTGACAAAATGTTAGGTGGTAGGTGTTCGGGAAATATACATTAACTAATGTGATGGGGATTCCACCGCATTTACCCTTAAGGAAGATGTATCTTCCCTCCAGGTCTGTGCATCTATCTGTCAGTGTGAAGGATGCATCTCTGCTCACCAGAATAGACACCCCCTTCGACTTAGCCACATCATTGGTCGCATGGTATGCCTTGGTAAAATAGTGAGCCTGGGTTTTTGATTCCTTTTAAAATGTGTTTCCTGTAGGAAGACAAATGTGGGCTTACCTTTCTTGAGCTCCCAAAGGAGGGTCGAATGTTTTTCTGGTACATTCAATCCCCTGATGTTATGTGAAATCAATGTGGGGCTATGGCCCAGGGAGGAATACGCCATGTCCCAGGTTCTGACAAAGTTGGAGACTGCTCCTGGGCTAGAAGGAAAAACACACACCAGTAATAGTATATGTGACTTTTATACTGTAGAAGCAGATGGGTAGGGTAAGGTAGGGGGGAGAGAAAGTAGAAGAGAATAGAAGAAAGAGTATAGATCAAGGCAAGGAGAAAGAAATCTATGACTCCTTGGGCATCTACGATGTCCCAAAGGATCTCGAAAAATGTACCATAAAGAGAAGCTAGGTTCTATCTGTTGGCACTTTGTGGGGTTGTGGGAGGTGTCAACCAAAAAGGACAACTCAGTTGTAACACTCTCTAAAGCTAATAGGGTTATAATTTATCAAAACGAGTAACAATGGTTCACAGCCTATATAGGCATTTTGTTAGTGCTTCTGAAACCATTTTGCACCTAGAATAATAGTATAAAGTGAGTGGGTCACCTTTCATGGGTGACTGACCTGAGGAGACGAACATATTCTAAGTCTCCCCCTTTCAGCCGGCCACACGCCAGGCACCCCCAAAAACAGTAAACCATAGTACATTCCTCTCCGCTCACCTTTCATTCAACCATATAACCTCAGTAAACAAATTATATGTTACGAAGATAAGTTTAGATCTAGCATAGTTCTCAAACTCGGCTCTGTCCTCACGACATTTGCCTTGCTATTTTCCTTCTTGCATGTCACCTAAGAGGTGTCAGTTTCCCAGTTGACACAATAGCGAAAGTGCAGGCATCTAACCTTAATAGAACTACAGAGACATGTCAGTTCTCAGCAGTTCACTACTTGTCAAGTGCAAGCGGCAAGGCTCCGGATTTTAAAGTAGTCACCCTTCTATAACTACTTGCATACCAGTCCTAAGATGACGTATGCATAGTCTGGGTATGCTATTTCATGGGCAGAAGCCTCATTTTCATTTTTCAGGGTAGCCATAGGGCATGTGTTCCCTCCAAGTGGTATAGAATGATCTTAAAGATTAAATGACGTCCCTTAGTGCAAACCTATTTACTATTTCCCAATGAACAAATGTGTGTGGTGAGAGCTCACTTCGGGCTAAGTGAAAGGAACTCAACGAGCAAGCAATCCCAAAAAAAAAAAAAGAAAACGAATTGTTAGATGTTCCATGGAATAATAAAGAAAGGTGAACTTTTTGTACAGGAGTTAAAACGTCATCCATTACTCCGGGGGTATGGGCTTTGTTGTTTGGGGTCCCCGACACTGAGCCTCCCTGCCTTGTGTGTTTCGGCTTTTTAGATTGTCTCTTATCTGGTGAGACAAAAGGAGAGCCCGGTGGGCTTCTTTTCAGGGATGGGAGAAGGAAATCACTATACCAGTCGGGAATGTCAATCTGGCCTAAGTGAAGTGAATCACAGAAATCCGGGAGATCCTCCGGCGTGAGCAGTGAATGTTGTTTGCCATTATATGTCACAATCAGGGCAAAGGGAAAGCGCCATGTGTACCTCATGTCTTTTTCTCTCAGCTTATCCAGAGCGGGCGCAGCACTCTGCGGTTTTTCAGTGTAATTTGTGAGAGGTCATGAAACAACATGATATGCTCTCCGCTGAAGACAATCTGATCATTTCTGTGGGCTTTGTGCATGATTTCCTCTTTGAGGACAAACTTTTGCAGACAGAATATAATGTCACGCGGGGGTTGGGAGTCTGGACCTCTGGCTCTGAGAGCTCTATGAGCTCTCACAAACTCAATTTCGGAATCCTCCGGTCTCTCCAGGAGGCTGTTGAAAACTCTCCGAAGGGCTGGAACAACCTGGTCTGTGTCCACCGACTCTGGGATCCCCTGCGCCCTAATATTGTTCCTCTTTCCACGATTGTCAAGGTCCTCTAAATGTCTGTTCATTTCAATAAAATGGAGTGAATGTGAGGCCGTTACCTTCTCCAGTCTGTGTATGGCTTTTCCTCTGTGCTTGCCTGCCGCTTCAGCGGCGGCCATCTTGTCAGTCAGGACCATAATATTAGATTTGAGGTCTGTTATAGCAGCTGAGAATGTAGATTTAATGTCAGCTACAAACACTGACATGTCAGCGTAGGTGACGGGAGAGTCAGTGCGGTGGTGTCCCCTACCAGTATCCTCCATTGCTGCCTGGGAGTGCTCGCTGTAATCCTCCTCTGCGTGGACTGGCACCATTTTACCGCTGGCCATGGTGCTGCGGGCCCCTGCTTGGTGCTTGAAGAGATCCGCTATTTCCTTGCCCGAATAAGCAGCCGTTGAGTGGCGGGATCGAGTGTTGGACATCAGGCAATCCACTCCACACGTTTTCCGTTGCTTATAGTGCAAATGGTCCGGCATAAGGTTGTGAATCCGCCAGAGCTCCTTCTCTAAGCTGCCATTTCAGCGGCGCGCCAAGCCACGCCCCGGACAGCTCTTATATAGGCAAGGACGAGGCCACTCACTGACGTAACCGGGCGGCCTCGTCCCTTCTGATGTCATGTGATGTCACATAATGTCAGAAGTGGTGGTGTCACACCAGGTGGCCCCGCCCTTGCCTATATAAGAGCTGTCAAAGCAAAGATAGCATATATGGTGGGTAGCCTTCCATTTTTGCTATTTTTCGGGTCTGTTGGGCGGCGTGATTGACGGTGGATTTACATCGCAGGGCAATATTTTTTATTTTTTAGTAAAGGATTTGTCAAAAACTGTCTCTCGTGGCTTTTACTTTTTAACACTTTTTTGGTGAATGGGTAGGGTTACGATGTACCTGATACCCATTCACATGGGGGGGTCAGGATCTGGGGGCTCTTTTGTTAAAGGGGGCTTCCAGATTCTGATAAGCCCCCCACCCACAGACCCCGACAACCACAGCCCAGGGTTGTCAGGAAGAGGCCTTTGCACCCACCCTCCCATGCTGAAGGCATGTGGGGGGCTCGCTCGTCCCTGACCTTTTCCTGACCTGCCAGGCTGTATGCTCAGATAAGGGCCTGGTATGGATTTTGGGGGAGACCCCATGCCATTACTATTTAAAATTTTGGCGTGGGGGGGCCCAAACCATTTTTTTCATTTTTTTAAATCTGTATTGCTGGGAGCTGGCAATACATTACAACTGCGAGCAAGTTTAAATGACATTTATTCCTCTAGAAATGTCATTATTGCTGTTCTATACATCACACAGATGCGCCACTTTACAGGCAGACTAAGGAGACCCCCAGGCACAGTTTTTAAAGGAATATTTCATTTTTATTTATCATTAAAATCACTGCTCCTTTAAAAAGATCATTTTAAAAACTTTTTTTGCATTGATACATATCAGCACCCAGGTCCCCATACACTTTTTATGGCAATAACTTGCATATAAGCCTTTACAATGATGAGTTTTGATTTCTCATGTTCGTTGCCTGTTCGAGATGTTGTGGTGCAAACCGAACCGGGGGTGGGGGGGGGGGTGTTCAGCCCGTCCTTATTGATATGCAAGTTAGTTATTTTTGGGTAAATTTTACTTATGTATGTATACAAATTACAATGGTGGTAATGGTAATGAGGGACTGTAAGCTGTGAAAAGATCTTGGTGTAGATTAGTTAAGATCAAACAATGTCAGTTTACAGCCATTGAGATTTGTTGTATTAAGGTTCACAGTATTTAGAGGCATAGATGCATGAAAGAAAATTTGTATTTTGGCTCTATACAGCGCATTATAGGCATTATAGGAGCAATACAATCACCCTGTAATAAAATATAGTTTGTTTGATTGCTAAACTTTGCACATCTTCTTTTTACTCTGGATCCTCTGGATGTGCTATGAAACTGGGCTAGACATGAAAGGATATGGGACCTCTCAGAATAGGTGTAGTTGCTAGGCAACATCTAAAAAAGCCTTCACAGTTCTGGAACAACATCCTATGGACAGATGAGAACAAGATCAACTTGTACCAGAGTGAAGGGAAGAGAAGAGTATGGAGAAGGAAAGGAACTCCTCATGATTCAAAGCATACCACCTCATCAGTGAAGCATGGTGGTGGTAGTGTCATGGCGTGGGCATGTGTATGGCTGCCAATGGAACTGGTTCTCTTGTATTTGTTGATGATGTGACTGCTGACAAAAGCAGTAGGATGAATTCTGAAGTGTTTCAGGCAATATTATCTGCTCATATTCAGCCAAATGCTTCAGAACTCATTGGATGGCGCTTCGCAGTGCAGATGGACAATGACCCAAAGCATACTGCGAAAGCAACCAAAGAGTTTTTTAAGGGAAAGAAGTGGAATGTTATGCAAGGGCCAAGTCAATCACCTGACCTGAATCCGGTTGAGCATGCATTTTACTTGCTGAAGACAAAACTCAGGGGAAAATGCCCCAAGAAAAAGCAGGAACGGAAGACAGTTGCAGTAGAGGCCTGGCAGAGCATCACCAGGGATGAAACCCAACGTCTGTTGATGTCTATGCATTCCAGACTTCAGGCTGTAATTGACTGCAAAGAATTTGCAACCAAGTATTAAAAAGTGAAAGTTTGATTTATGATTGTTAATCTGTCCCATTACTTTTGGTCCCTTAAAAAGTGGGAGGCACATATACAAACTGTTGTAATTCCTACACCGTTCACCTGATTTGGATGTAAATACCCTCAAATTAAAGCTGAAAGTCTGCAGTTAAAGCACATCTTGCATTTCAAACCCATTGTGGTGGTGTATAGAGCCAAAAAGATTAGAATTGTGTCGATGTCCCAATATTTATGGACCTGACTGTATGTATTAAAATACTCAAGGTCTTTGAATCTCTCATTAAGCTAATAAAAGGAGGAAAGGAGTACTTTAAGGTAACCGCAATACAAACCTTGAAGCTGGAAGAAAGAGGTGTAAACGCCACTTGCTCTTTAATGTATGAACTGTGAAATCATTCTAGAAGGCTCATAAGTCGGCTTGCATATAAAGAAGGCATATGGGTAGCAGAGCTTCATAATGTAGGCAAGGCTATCAGTGGACTTTGGAAATGTGGTTGTGGTTGGGGTGTATTAATTTGGCAAGATTTGCAATAATTCTCAACTGTTTTGTAAATACTGGGCCACAAAATAGTTTTTCCATAGCTAATGTGCTGCTGTATCTTCACAGGCAAAGCTCTACTGTAAAAGGAAAGGAGATGTCTGGTGCACTGATAGAAACGTAGTCCAAGTGGGTTCAGTGGTTTAAGGCAAAAAAGAAAAAAATATTTAAAAGTCCAAACGGTGTCAGTGTGCTTGACTCTGCTTTGGGACAAACAGAAAAGAAGAGCAGTGTTGCTCTAGCATCAAAGCGTTATTTATTTGGAAACAACAAAATGGCAACTCACAATGTAATGGAGATAAAAGCAGTTATCTAGTCATATAACACCACTGCAACACGCCGATCCAGTCCCGCTGATCCCACTGTGGTATGTGGAAGCGATGTCAGAACAGGAAGATGAAGTATGGGAGTGCTACACGTTCAGAGCATGAGTGCTCCTTCATTAGGCCATGAGGGGACCAACTTGGAAGTGGTATTTATGGGCAGGAGCCAGTTAGTGGACTACAATGTGCAGCATGCCAGGTGCAATACCCAAAACAGGGCATATTTAGCTGATACATGATGCCATTGGCTGCTGGAAAACAGGATAACCTCCCTTCATACTGTATATAAAGTCTAAGTGGAGCGTATTTTACAAATAAAGAATAAGAAGCATATTACAGGAATAAAAAAATATCACTAAAATAAAATAAATTGGCGGTACTGCATATCAAAATATGTATGATAAATCAAAGACCATAAGAGTCCTGCACAAATAAATAAATGAGTATCATGATAGACATGTGCAAAGTGAAAAAAATTGTTGAATTAGTTGCATTCGTTATATTCGTTTTCGTCATTCGTTTTGTTTCATATTCGAATTCGAAAAAATTCGACCGCATTCGAAAAAATTTCGACCGAATTCGAAAAAATTTGACCGCATTCGAAAAAATTTGACCGCATTCGAAAAAATTTCGACCAAATTCTAAAAATGTATGTAGTCTCTGACCATCTCCTGTAGCATTTATGTAGTCTATGACCATCTCCTGTACCATTTCTGTAGTCTCTGATCATCTCCTATAGCATTTCTGCAGTCTCTGACCATCACCTGTAGCATTTATGTAGTCTTTGACCATCTCCTGCTGTATTTCTGTAGTCTCTGACCATTTCCTGTAGTATTTTTGTAGTATCTGACCATCTCCTATAGCATTTCTGCAGTCTCTGACCATCACATGTAGCATTTATGTAGTCTCTGACCATCTCCTGTACCATTTCTGTAGTCTCTGACCATCTCCTGTACCATTTTTAAACCAGTCATGTACCTGGTACATCATTGGTCTTCAAGTGTAAGTACAAGGCTGATGCCTGCAGCTATTCCAATCATTCAAACTCTTAGTTCCCCCACTGTTGTTACCTACTTATAGTTCTTAGTGATTGGCCCCCTACAAAGGTGGTTCTTACATGGATGCTTGTGTGTGATTACTGGTGATCCCTGCTGCTGGCATCCATAATAGCAGGTCACTACACAGAATATATTGTGCATTATTTTTTATCCCTTGTTATTGATTTTCATGGACAGAAAGCAGCGGAAGGTCATTGTGACTTCTGCTGTTGTTGATCTACCCGGTAGAAGAGGGACAGACAGAGATAGGATCTGTTTTTAGGTACATTGCTGGAGTGAATTGCCATAGGACTCAAAATGTTAAAGGGGATGTTCTGAGGGAGAATTTCATGAACCAAATTTTTTTTGGCCAAAATCATTAAAACATTGATTAAAGATACAAAAAAAAAGCTTTTGCTTTACGAACTGTAGATATTCTGTTTTTTTTTTTATAATCTTAGACATAAAAAGTAGATTATATTGATATTGTCATACAAAAGTACTCTCTCTACAACATTATAAATTTTAATCTTTCTTTAACAAAAAGTAGAGTTGAGCAGACACCTGGATGTTCGGGTTCGCCTGGTTCGGCTGAACTTCGCAGAAAAGTTCGGGTTCGTTACCGAACTTGACCCCGGACCCCATTGAAGTCAATGGTGACCTGAACTTTTGGGCACAAAAATGGCTGTAAAAAAGTCCTGGAAAGGGCTAGAGGGCTGCAAATGGAAGCAAAATGGGGGTAAGGAGTAGGACAAGTGCCCTACAAACAAATGTGGATAGGGAAATATCTTAAAATCACATAAAAAAAAATGGGAGGAGGAGGTGGATGTGGAGTAGGAGCCTAGAGGTTGACTTGGCCATGACCGTGGCAGTGTAGGTGAAAGTGGCGGTGGTGGAGGAGGAGGAGGAGGAGGTAGCCAACACTGTTATTTGTTTGTTTGGGTTTTTTTCTAATTGGGGTAGCTCCCAAAATATTGAGACATATTAAAAAAAAACAAGTATACCAATGGCTGTGTGAGGCCGGTCTAAATGTCTATTCTGCACAAGGTATAGACAAGTCTTGTGGGCTCCATTCCTGGTTCATTTTAATAAATGTTAGTTTGTCCATGTTCGCTGTGGACAGGCGGCTGCCCTTGTCTGTGATAACACCCCCTGCTGTGCTAAACACACGTTCAGACAATACACTGGCTGCAGGGCAGGCCAGCACCTCCAAGGCATAAAGGGCAAGCTCAGGCCATGTGCCCAATTTGGAGACCCAGAAGTTGAATGGGGCAGACCCATCAGTCAGTACGTGTAGATGTGTGCACACACACTGTTCCACCATGTTGCTGAAATGCTGCCTCCTCAGCTGGCGGTGCTGTTTGTTGTGGCAGGCTGCTGACAAAGCTTTTCCACATTTCGGCCATGCTAGCCCTGTCTTCTGAGGTGCTGGCGGTGCCACAGCTGCGTTGGCGACCTATTCCTCCTCCTCCACCTTCGCCTTGTGCTTCCACAGAGCCCCGGTGTCATTTGGGAATCCCCTCAGCAGCACGTCTACCAGCGTGCGCTTTTAGTCGCGCATCTTCCGATCACGCTCCAGTGAGGGAATTAAGGACGGCACATTGTTCTTGTAACAGGGATCCAGCAGGGTGGCCACCCAGTAATTGGCACAAGTTAAAATGTGGGCAACTCGGCTGTCGTTGAGCAGGCACTGCAGCATGTAGTCGCTCATGTGTGACAGGCTGCCCAGAGGCAAAGACAAGCTGTCCTCTGTGGGAGGTGTATCATCTGTGTCCTCCAGCCATGCTCCACTGATGCCCACGAGCTGCGTTGGGTGCCACCCTGCTGTGAACACGGTTCCTCCTCCTCATCATCATCATCTTCCCCGTCCTCCTCATCCTCCAAAACTGTGCCCTGGCTTGAAAATTTTTTACCTGGCCTATGCTGGTGCAGGAATCCACCCTCCGAGCCACTTGTGAATGACTGGCCTGATAACCGTGGAAATGACTCCTCTTTCTCCCCCTCTTCCTCCTGTGCCACACCCTCTTCCATCATCGCCCAAAGTGTTTTTTCAAGGAGACATAGAAGTGGGATAGTAACACTGAGAACAGCATCATCGGCACTGGCCATGTTAATGGAGTACTCGAAACACCGCAATATGGTACACAGGTCTCACATGGAGGCCCACTCGTTGGTGGTGAAGTGGTGCTGTTCCGCAGAGCGACTGACCCGTGCGTGCTGCAGCTGAAACTCCACTAATGCCTGCTGCTGCTCGCACAGTCTCTCCAGCATGTGCAAGGTGGAGTTCCACCTTGCGGGCACATCGCATAGGAGGTGGTGAGCGGGAAGGCCGGAGTTCCGCTGCAGCGCAGACAGGCGAGTAGCAGCAGGGTGAGAACGCCGAAAGCGCGCACAGACGGCCCGCACTTTCTGCAGCAGCTCTGACAGATCTGGGTAGTTTTTTAGAAATTTCTGCACCACCAAATTCAGCACATGCGCCAGGCAAGGGATGTGTGTCAAACCAGCTAGGCCCAGAGCTGCTACGAGATTTCGCCCATTATGGCACACCACCAGGCCCGGCTTGAGGATCAGTGGCAACAACCACTCATCGGTCTGTTGTTCAATGCCCGTCCACAGCCGCTGCGCAGTGTGGGGTTTATCCCCCAAACATATCAGTTTTAAAACAGCCTGCTGTCATTTCCCCCTGGATGTGCTGAAGTTGGTGGTGAAGGTGTTATGCTGAGTGGATGAGGAGGTGGTAGAGGAGGAGGAAGCGTAGTAGGAGGAGGAGGCAACAGGAGGCAAAGAGAAATGCCCTGCAATCTTTGGTGGCAGAAGGACATGCGCCAAACGGCTAGCCGCCTCAGGCCCACCTGCCACTACATTTGCCCAGTGTGCAGTTAGCGAGATATAGCGTCCCTGCCCGTGCTTACTGGTCCACGTATCAGTGGTTATGTGGACCTTGCCACAGATGGTGTTGCGCAGTGCACACTTGATCTCTTGTTTGCGCAGTGCACACTTGATCCGACTTGTTTGTGCAGGGAAGGGATGGCTCGCCTGGAAAAGTAGTGGCGGCTGGGAACCACGTACCGTGGACCTTGCCACCGCCATCAGGTTTTTTAAAACGGTCCGTGTCCACCAGACGGAATGACAGCATTTCAAAGGCCAGGAATTTTGAAATGCTGGCATTCAGGGCCAGTGATAGCGGGTGGGTAGGGGGGTACTTCCTCTTTCTCTCCAGTGTTTGGGAGATGGAGAGCTGTAAGCTTCCATGGGACCGTGTGGAAATGCTTGGGGACGGTGGCGGACATGGTGACGTTGCTGTCACATGCTCTGTTTGCTGGGTGGCAGGTGACACTGGCACTGTAGAGGTGGAGGAAGAGGCCGAGGCAGCAGCAGAAGAGGAAGCAGGAGGAGGCCAAGACCTTTCTTGGATTTTGAGGTACTTATTCCACTGCACTCCACTTTTGCAACTTTCTTCCTCTTTTGCTGTGCTAGTGCCTCTGTGCGACCACCACCTCTACCTCCAAACTGCACACGTCATGCGCATGACCTTCGTTCCATGTTGGGTCTAGAACCTCATCATCCTCCACATCATCTTCCACCCACCCTTCACCACTGCCCTCCTTGTCAGTCTACTGAGGGAAAGACACAGCAGTTGGCACCTGTGTTTTGTCATCATCAGAGACGTGCTGCGGTGGTGTTTCCATGTCCTCATCCTGCAACAGAAGTGGTTGGGCATCGGTACACTCAATGTCTTCCACTTCTGGGGCAGGGCTATGTGGATGGCCCACGGAAAGCACACTAGCAGAGTCCTCAAAAAGCATAAGAGACTGCTGCATGACAGGGAAGGGATGGCTCAGACTGCTTGGCTGAGACTCAGACTGCTTGGCTGATTTACAAGGGACTGAGGTGAAAGACAGATGGCCATGGGGTTCAGGTGCCAACTCTGAGCTTTCATCAAGGGACCGGGTGGGAGACAATGTGAAGGAACTGGAGGCATTGTCAACCACCCAATCTACTATTGCCTGTACTTGTTCTGGCCTCACCATTCGTTGAGCGCCATTCGGGCCTACCATATTACGTTGAAGGTTCTGTCGTGTTTCACTTGTATGTGTAGCTGGCACAGATCGACCACGTCCTCTCCTTGCAACAGGAGCTTCAGCAACACCACCAACACCAGCAGCACCACGACCACTTCCCTTATTTGACGCTCTCCTCATTCTGGACACAAATGTGCTATGTAGCACTATTTATTAACACTAAAAAAAAAAAAGAATAATAAATTATTATTCTTTTTTTTTTAAAAAAAAAGAAAATTGTAGATGCACTTTTTATTTTTGTGCAAGAAATGCACTGCTCACACCAGCAGCAGGAATCTCTCCACCGCTCACACCAGCAGCAGGAACCTCTCCTTACACAAGTATGAGATGATCTGTCTTTCACAGCACCGACAGGAACCTGTCCCTACTGCAGTATGAGATGATTTTAGAACAACAATCTCCCCCTCACAGCACCCACAGGAACCTCTCGCTAATGCAGTAGGAGATGGTTTTAGAATGATAAATTCTCCCTCAGAGCACCAACAGGAACCTCTCCCTAATGCAGTAGTAGATGGTTTTAGAACGATAATCTCTCCCTCAGAGCACCAACAGGAACCTGTCCCTAATGCAGTAGTAGATGGTTTTAGAATGATAATCTCTCCCTCAGAGCACCAACAGGAACGTCTCCCTAATGCACTATAAGATGGTTCTGAACGCTAATGTTTCCCTCACAGCACAGACAGGAACGTCTCCCTAATGCAATATAAGATGGTTTTGAACACTAATGTCTCCCTCACAGGACCACAATGAAGGTTTCCCTAATGCAGTCTGAGATGGTTGTGAACGCTAATCTTTCCCTCACAGCACCGCCATGAAGCTCTCCCTACTCTAGTCTGAGATGATCTGACATGTAGTGCTACGTGACTCCAGCCTCATATAGAGGCTGGGTCACATGATGCACTGGCCAATCACAGCCATGCCATTAGTAGGCATGGCTGTGATGGCTTCTAAGGGCAAATTAGTGAAAAGCTTGTCGATTGGCTGCCCAGCAGCTATAGAAAAGGCGCCAAAAATACCCAAATACCAAACCCGGACTTTTTTTCAAATGTCCGGGTTCGGGGCACGGACACCCTAAAGTCCGGTACGGACCCGAACTTTACAGTCTGGGTTCGCTCAACTCTAACAGAAAGCCTTCATTGCTGGACTTCGGTCTCTGGCATAAAGCAGTGGTTCATGGCTCCTAAGCGTAAGTAAAAATGTTGCCTTTAAAATCCAATTCTACTTGTTTTTACTTTAGCCACCTTTGATGAATTTTTCAAATGTAATTAAAATTCCATTCTAATGATAAATGCACTCCTCTGTAAATGTAATGTGTTCAAAGCTCGATTTTATTTATTTAATTAAATATCCATGGTCAGTTGAACTCTTTTGCATGTACTTTCTGTAATCTTCCTCCACAAAGTTTGCCTTTTTGACCCAGGCTCTGTGTTTTCAGTGAGTACCCCTCAATACGAAACTGCTCTCTATCGGGATGCCATTGTGGGCACACTAGTGGGCCTAGTTACTTACGTTCCATACGAGTAGGCAGTAGGGTATAGCCTTGCCCAACCCTTTCCCATCACATAGTTTGATTAACAGCTGTGGGAGCCTGGGAGGCAATGTGAGGAGGTTCAGATTGTAAGAGTTGCTGCTCTTAGGTACAGTGCTTGAATGTAATGTTGCTCATATAATTTCAATGGTTGTTGTCCCAAGGGGTTATACCAGTCATCAAAAACATTTTCTGTTTTATTACTTTATTGGATTGTACTGTGCAGGTGGTAATTAAAAAAAAAAGTTAATAAAAATGTTGGAGAGATTAAATAAAGCTGGTGCTCTAGGAATCTGATGCAGCCATACTTTACATTGCTATCTGAACATGTTGACTATACAGTCTCCAACATTACCTTGACTATTTTCAATTATTTCTTTAACAGAAAGCGTGATGGTTCATTGTCGGTCATCAGCATCCCCTCCAAGAAAAGAGCCAACCACCATTCCCCAGCGTAAGTAAAACCATCTGATATAAAGAGAGATGATGACACAGTATTATCAGCTACACATTACACACAGGCATTGTCACAAAAAAGACATATAATATTGGATAACAACAATCTACTACCTTCTTAATATATACACATAAAAAAATGATGAAGTTATTATCTATTCATAGTATACTTACAGTTTTCATTTTATTCTTTTTTTCAGTTTCAACATCATCTGCCAGTTCAATGGCTGAAAAAGCAAATCAGCTTCATTGCAGTGAGTACCTATTAAAAAAAAAAAAATTATGTATAATGGTAAACCAGTAATGTACAATAATAGTTTTATTACAGTTTGCAGAAGAGACACATTTTTCAGTAAAAATGTATTGGAAGCTACATTCCCCTTTACCTGTGAGTGAATAGGTTTGTGTGTTGCTCTCAAGTCAGATTTAAAATAGCTTTTGCTTCAGCAGTCAGATGACAATCTTGCTATCCAATCACTGGCTGAGAGTGTCAGCAGACTGTTCTCATGCAATGATTGGCTCTAACTAAATTCGCACATAATTTTCACTATTTAAAGCTAAAATAAGTACTGTGCTGCTAGCAATCTTCAACATGAATATAGACTAGGTGGAGAGAGAGCCACTGCTCTGTGGTCCAGTGCAGCATTGCATTGTTCTCTCAGTAAGGTACCATCCCATGGTGGTATTTCCTTTTTTTGTGCCCTAATAAATAAATAATAATAAATATAATGCATTTAGTAAATAAAGTTATGCTTCAGAACCACTGTTAACATGCTGCAATCCAAAATTTTAGAGCTAGAAGTAAATGAGCATGTTATGTAAAAAAATGTACCACTTTATCCTCCAAATCTTACCGTGACTCCTTGGGTTTCCTCGGTCCCTCTGCTTCTGGCCTGGTTGCAGTCATCATACCTATCTGCACATACGCAGCTGCTGAATACTCCTGAAATTAGGTACTTCAAATGGCGCTAAAAAAAAAAAAATTAGAAACAACATCATCATCCAGCCATTCCTCACAGTATTTACCCACACCCCCCCCCTAAAAAAAAAAAAAGAGAACCACAAACCTTTTTATAGTTCATATGGCCAGATAACTATACCAATCACCTTCCAAATAAATGTTGCATGCTTTTTCAATAACATTTGGGAAGTAAAATGATGTCACTATCCAGTGCACAGTAGACTTTGGGAATTGAATTTACGTTTCCGATACAACCACAGCATCTTCTCAATACAGATCCTCAAGTAAGCTGGCACCAATAAGCACTTCACAAGCCTATTCAATTATGTACCTATGCAAAAGTACAATAATATAAAATGTTAATGCAATCCCAATCACATTAATGGTT
Source organism: Glandirana rugosa (assembly GCA_018402905.1). Classification (NCBI taxonomy): domain Eukaryota; kingdom Metazoa; phylum Chordata; class Amphibia; order Anura; family Ranidae; genus Glandirana; species Glandirana rugosa. Next base: position 451,788 of record BLSH010331127.1, on the reverse strand, counting down.
TGATTACAGTAGTATTATTAATGCTCATAATTTTTAATTGTCATAGTCTGCTTATCGTTTTTCCGTGTATGTGTAAAGTAAAACCATTTAGAAATGATTACACTGTGATGGTGTTAGTGTATGTGAGAGTTTACGTACAAACTTTACTAACAATTATTTTAGAAATTGAATTTGCCCAGTTTAGCTGAAAGGGGTTGTAAAGGTTAATTTTTATTTAATTTAAATAACAAACATGTTATACTTACCTGCTCTGAGTAAGGGTTTTGCACATAGCGGACACAGTCCTCCGCTTCTAGGGTGCCCCGTCGGCGCTCCTGCCTCCTCTCCTTCATTGTTTGCCCCAACAGACATCTGCTTTCCCTGGGAGCACTCATGTGGGCACGCTCATGAGTCCTGCTGCTGCATCCATTGACACAGACAGCAGGACTCTTCCCTGCCCCCTGCTCCAGTGCCACTGGATTTGATTGACAGCAACAGGAGCTAATGGCTCCTGCCGCCATATATCTTTTCCAATGAGGACTGAGACAGCGGCTGGATCCACTGGGCTCATGCTTGGCGCTGGAACGATTGGGTTCAGGTAAGAAAAAAGGGTGCTTCGGAGGGGGCATCTCTCCAATACAGAATATTTTTCACCTTAATGCATAGATGCATTAAGGTGAAAAATATTGAAAATTTCCAACCACTTGAAGGATGTTATTATATTATAAATTGTAAATATGTGTTATCATTAAAACATTATATCTTCTCAATTTTAGATGCTTCCCGGTGACCTGCCGACAACACCTACACCATCAACATCAGCTTCCATTCTTAAAAATTTAGATGTCAGTGAGGGTGGGCTGAATGTTTTTCCAGACAATTGTATTCAGTCCCTGCTGCATACACCTGCCGCCGGTCCCGGATGTATGTCATCATCAGATGAGGCAGTAGAAGGGGATGTTGAGGAAGAGTAAATAATTCAATCACAGCAACCATCCCCTTCCAGAAATGAAGAGGAGGAGAGTGGACCATTCTTGGAAAAAATGTATTCCCTTCTGCTTTCTCAACAAAATGAAATTAAAGAACAGGCCAGACAGATAAGGCAAATGAACCACAGAATTGAACATATGATGAGGCAGCAAAGCAACCTCATACATGTTTTGATGGTGAGGCAAGAAGCAGCAAGACGCCAGGAGAATGAGGAGATGCTATTCCACTTGTTGGAAGCAATTTCCCGGCAATCTTCTAATTTGACCCCTGGAATTCAAACACCAAATGCCCAATGATGGAGCAACAATTCTCCAGTCCAAAGAAGTTTCGACTCCCGTTTCCCATGCAGACCACCCACTAGCATGCTGTCCGCAAGCCCAGCTCTGCACAGTGCACACTGCCAGCCTGCCTTTTCGATGGGGTAAGTGCGGCACTTGTCCTGACTTGGGGGGGGGGTTGTCAGTGCCCTATATGTATACACTATCTGGTGACTAACTGTATACCCATATCTGGCACTCTTTATAGTATATACCCATTCTGGTGACTTTATACCCTATCTGGGACTCTAGATACCCTATCTGGGACTCTGTATACCCTATCTGGGACTCTGTATACCCCTATCTGGGACTCTGTATACCCCTATCTGGGACTCTGTATACCCCTATCTGGGACTCAGTATACCCTATCTGGTGACTGTATACCCTATCTGGGACTCTGTATACCCCTATCTGTGACTCTCTATACCCTATCTGGGACTCTGTATACCCCTGTCTATATACTGTATATATATATTTGTTAATTTTCTATATTTTATGAAGATAAAAACATACAGTATTTTTAATTCCAATCGTTTTTATTGAAATTTCAATAGATAGATGAGAACATAGACAAATACAATTTTCAGTAAACATACACATGTACATGCCACCGGGTGGAAAGAGAGTATTTTAAGTATATGTATTGACATTAGAATACTGAACAGTCCACATTAGTTGCATTAAATATTGAAATAAACTTATTTTTAACATAGTAGGAGAAATAGGGAAGGACACATTTCGCAGTGTGCTGTATCGGTGTAACCAATGCCTCTGCTGATTAGTTGGTTCTGGGATCTAATACTCATTATGTTCTCCGAGTAGCTACCTTTCCCCGACACCCCTAATGGGACCGTGCTGTGTCTAGGGAGGTGAACTGTTAGATCCAATAGGGTAGGGTCCCCCCAATCCCTATTTGTCTCACTTTGGTCAAGAGAGGTCATTGTCTCGTTAAGTTGTTGTTGGGGTCTTCCCCCTTAACATTAAAGGAAACTTGTCAACTGTGAACTATGTAACTGTTCTGGATTTTTGCCGTATTAGCCTCGGGGCATGTTTAGAGATGCTAGGTAGGTTTTAGGTAGGGATGTAAGAGAGAGAAAGGGGGGGAGATGGGTGAAAGGGGGGGAAGGGAGGGTATTGGAGATGTTTAGACGTCACACTTTGTGTTGGTGCTAATGATGGGATTTTCCTTTGTACCAGGTCATCCATGGCGACCATAGTTTGTAGGTTTTGTTGTAAGTATTCAGATCTGCGGATAGTATTAGTTCATATGTGGAGTGCTCATGTATTTGTTGTAATATCTGCGTGAATCGAGGTACTCGAGCTGATTTCCATTGTTTGGTTATACTCTGTCTTGTTGCTAGTAGTATATGCGTGACTGATTTATGTAGGTCGTAGGGTATATGTTCTATAGTTAGGTTGAATAGACCCAGTGCTGGGGAGGGATTCTGGAGGGATCCTGTGATTTCAGATATGGTTTTAAAAGTCTCGGCCCACAGCTTGGTAATCTTGGGGCATTCCCACATTATATGAAACAATGTGCCAATGCCACCACAAAGTCTCCAGCACAGAGGGGATGTTGTTTTATCGAAAGTGGCTATTTTGTGAGGGGTGAGATATCTATGTTGTAGTAAGCTTTGGGTGAGTTCTCGCAGGGCAGTGCATGAAGTCGCTTTGTATATAGAGCGAATGGCTCTTTCCCACTGTTCAGCTGAGAATTTGTGTTGGAGTACTTTCTCCCATTCATTAATTGTGTGGTTGTGGTGGAAATGCATTTTTTCTTGTATTAGTTTGTAAAATAGGGCTATTCCTTTTGTTCTACGATTATCTGTGGAGTAGTATTGCCAGGCACTTGTTGGGGCCTTTTCTAGTATGTGGGGGTTTTTGTTAATACAGTGTTGTAGTTGGAGGTGCTGAAATTTATTCTTTTCAGTGAGTTGAAGGTCGTCTTGTAGTTGTTGAAAGGATTTGAGTTTGTCGTTAATAAGAAGGTCGTTTAGAGGTCTAGTGGTGATATTTAGCCAGGGGGTTTTTGGGAACTCTGGGATTAGTGTCTGTATTATGTTAATCGGGAGCTTTGGGGCACTTATGGGGGTCTTCTGCCAGGTCATGCGTTTGAATTTCCGCCAGATATTCCCGGTTGCTATTACTGGTGGTGGCAGGTGTTTAGAAAGGGGTGTGCGTGGATGTAAGCTGAGTATCCATGTTTTTAAGTTGGTGGTGGGTATGCTTTGGCTTTCTATGTGTGTCCACAGGGGGGGATTATCTTCTTGGAACCAGGCTTTAAGCTGCGCTAGGATGCAAGCGGAGTAATAGTCTGATATGTTGACTAGTCCTGACCCTCCGACTGTGTTGTGTTTGTATAGCCAGTTCCTGTTAACCCTTGGTTTTTTGTTGTTCCATATGTACTTGCCTAGTAGCATTTGCAAGTTGTTTAAATAGTGTTGAGGGATCGGTATCGGAAGGGAGCGGAATAGGTATAGCAGTTGGGGGAGTGTTTGCATTTTAAAGGCTGCCAGTCTACCCGCCCAGGAGAATTCGTGTCTGGAAAGGTTTGTGAGGGATTCTATAAATTTAATTTTAAAGGGCGTGAAGTTTGCGCTGAAAAGGTTTTTGGGGTGGTTCGTTAGTGATATTCCTAGGTACGTGATTTGTGTGTCTGACCATTGGTACGGGAATTGTTGCATCAGTAAGTTTTTGGACACGCTATTAATACCCAAGTTCAGAATATGCGACTTAGCCGAATTGACTTTGTAATATGAGACAGAGCTGAATTGGTTAAGTTTATCTTGTATTGCTGCTAAGGAAGTGTGTGGGTTTGTGGCCATGATGATGACGTCATCGGCAAAAAGGCTGATTTTGTGCTCCCTCTCGCCAATCACAATCCCGCGGATATCTGACGACATTCTTATGTATGCTGCTAGTGGTTCCATTGTGAGGTTAAAGATAATTGGCGAGAGGGGGCACCCTTGGCGTGTGCCATTCGTGATGTTAAAAGATTTAGAGATCATCCCAGCTCCTAGTACAAAGGCAGAGGGCGAAGAGTACAAAGCGCCAATTGCCGTTAGAATATGGTTCGCTAGGCCGAACTTGCTCAATACAGCTTTTAGGTAGCCCCAATGGACTCTGTCGAACGCCTTCTCTGCGTCCAGAGAGAGGAGCAGAGAAGGCGTTCCATTGGTCCTTACCCAGTGTGTTATGTTTATCAAGCGTCTAGTCGCATCAGACGATTGACGCCCCTGTACAAATCCAGACTGATCCTGATGTATCAATGAGGGTACAAATTCCATTAGCCTTGTTGCTATGATTTTAGCATATATCTTTATGTCCACATTGAGCAGTGAGATCGGTCTGAAGTTTGTAGGTGTTGTGGGCGGTTTGCCCGGTTTCGGGATGGTTACAATCATAGCAGTTAACATTCCTCTAGGGAATGAGGAGGAGAGCGCAGCTTCATCGAAGAGATCTCTTAGGTGGGGTGTTAGAAGGTGCTCGAATTGCCTGTAGTATTCCCCTGGGAGGCCGTCAGGTCCAGGGGATTTACCAGTTGGTGTGTTTTGGATTGCTCGTGCGATTTCTTGCGTTGTGAATGGAAGATTTAGGGATTCTAATTGTGATTGCTTAAGTTTGGGTAGTTTGACTTTTTCCAAAAAGTTTTGGATGTCTTGGGGAGATGGTTGGGGGGTTTTTGGATCTGTTTTAAGATTGTATAGTTGCTCATAATAGTGACTGAAGGCGTCAGCCATCTCCTGGGGATTTAAGAGTTTGTCTTTGGGGGTGGGATATAGTAAGAATGGGATTTTAGTCTGATTGCGTAGTCCGCGTATGCGTAGTGCCATGCGTTTCCCTGCTTTGTTTCCCACTGCGTAGTGTGTGGCTTTCAGTTTGCGAAAGTTTTTCTCATATTTGTCTAAAAGGAGGCCTCTGAGTTCTTGTCTCAGTTCAATTAATTGCCGATTTAGATTTGGGGAGGGGGAGATTTTGTTTTGGTTGTCTAGGGAGTGGATCAGATTCGAGATCTCGTCTATCCGCTGCGCTCTCCTCTTGTTTGCAATTGAGCTGTATTTGATTAGGATCCCCCTTATGAATGCTTTGTGAGCCATCCATAAGGTGGATGCTTTTTCAACAGTACCCACATTCTGTGAAAAAAAATGCTCTAAGTCCTCTCGTATTTGGTTTGCATATATGGGTGTTCTCATCACAAAGGTATTGGCTTTCCACACCTTAGGTGGCGCTGTTCCTGTCATGTGCCCAATTGTGATGGAGATCGGGGCATGGTCGGACCACGTTATTGAGTCAATATGAGAGCTTGATATCTTTTGGAGGGTCCACTTGTCTGCTAGAAAAAGGTCAATTCTTGAGTAAGAATTATGGGCCATAGAGTGGTACGTGAACTCTTTGTCCGTTGGGTGGTGGCATCTCCAGATATCAAACAGGTCGTTCGACTGGAGGAAATGGGATAGTTGTTTGGTGTTTCTAGGTTTGTGGCTAGTGGTATCCATTTGGGTGTCCGGAGTGAGGTTAAAGTCTCCGCATATTATCAGTGATCCTTGCTGTAGCTTTTTTATTTTCCTCATCAATTTGTTAAGGAACGATATTTGCCGTTGATTGGGTGCATATACGCATACTAGGGTTGTCCTGGTAGAGTCTAGGTCACAAATCAATATCAAGTATCTTCCTTCTGTGTCTTCAACTTTATGGATCAATTTGAAGTCTATGCTATTTTTAATAGCTATCGCTACTCCTCTTTTCTTCTGCGAGCTACTGGCTAGTAGGATAGTGGGAAATTTGGCATTGTGGAATTTTGGGGTTGCTTCCTTTTGAAAGTGTGTCTCTTGTACACAAATGATGTCCCCTCCTAGCTTGGATGCTGTGTGCCATAGGGAGGCTCTTTTGGCGGGGTGGTTAAGGCCCTTGGCATTGATTGATATAATTTTAGTGTTCATGGTGGCATGTTGTGGTGGTGTGCTTGGTGGTACTCACTGTTAGGTGACCTTGTTGTTGGGTGGCGTGGGTGTCCTGGAATCGTTCTGTGATGGGTGTCCATCCATTCTGGTTCCGTGGGTGTTCTTCGGAGGTGTGTGACTTGTTGAGGGAGACTTAGGAGAGAGAAACTGGTGAGGTAAGAAGAGATAAGTAAGAAGAAATAGAACAAAAACACATGAGGACCTGCGGCGGGGAGAATTATTCCCTGGCTGCAGTGTCGCGGTAACAGGGGAAACAAGTTCATAGTGGTCTTGTGCCGCTTTGTTGAGCTAATCCGGGGAGAAGATGTTGCTGGAAATAGGAGCTTTAATGTGACCCTATCTGAATTTGGGTCGGAATGTTTTAGCCGCCTTCTGCCACATGGGTGGCCCCAGTTTATGGGGGTCTTTGCTGTGGTGAGGTTGTTCAGGGTCCGGTATGATCCCCCACTCCTTCAGTAGGTCTAACCCCGCTTGTACTGATGTGATTGTGTGGGACCTGCCATTCCTGTCAATAGTGATTTTAGTTGGGTGACCCCATTTGTAACCTATATTGTGATTACGCAGGGCCTTAGTGATCGAATTGAGCTGTCGTCTGAGTTCCATGGTATGTTTGGATAGGTCAGCATATATCTGGATTCCCTCATAGGGTTCTGGCAGTTTCCCCAGGGATCTGGCTTTTTTGAGGATTTGCTCTTTCGTTGCATAGAAGTGCACCTTCATGAGGACATCTCTAGGCGTTTTGTCTGGCAAGAAGGAAGGTTTAGGAAGGCGGTGTATACGATCAATGGTCAGTTCTATGGGCGGAAGGTCTGGAAGGAGGGCCCGGAACATGTCCTTAGCATAGTTGTTTAAATCCTGGGGTGCTACTGTTTCGGGAACCCCCCTTAGTTTGAGATTGTCCCTTCTAGCCCGGTCCTCTAGGTCCGCTATTTTCGCGCGCATCCACTGATTCTCTTCTATGGCGTCCTCATTGGCGTCTATCAGGTCATTAACTGTGCGGGTAATGTCACTGACTGCGTTTTCTACTGTGTGGATCCTTTCTCCTAGTGAAGCTATTTCAGCAGTTACATTTTTGGTTAGGTTTGTGAAATCAGCATGAATGGATTGTTGCAGCGTTACTAGCATGTCTTTTAGCAGCGTGTCCATAACTGGCTGATTATTTGTGGGGAATGCAGCAATGGAAGCGTTGAGAGACATGTTGTGTGTGGGGGGTAATTCACCCCTACTCACCGGTTCCCTGGCCGTCCTGTCCATGCGCATTTTCGTTTTGGCAGGGCTGTTGCATGAGGGGCTGTCGGGTGGAGAGTTGTGCTGCGGTGATGCCTCTGCATTGTCGGGCCGGGGCTCCGCATCTGGCAGGTCAGTGTAGTGGCCTGAGGCCTTCCCCGCTCCTCTGCCGGCGCCATCTTGCCCTCTCCCATGTGAGGAGAGAGCAAAGAATTCGGTCAGTCTATGAGGACGTTTGTCCTCCTTTCTCTTCCGAGACATACCTCCGGTGTTGTGGGGGATGTCTCTGCTCTGTGGCACGATTTGGGGGTATTTCATCCGGGTCTCCGTCGCTGTTTTTCTCCCCTGTAGCTCGGAGCTCCGTCAGACGGCTTCCATCAGCGGCGCGCGCAAACCACGCCCCCCCAAAACATACAGTATTTTGAAGAAAGAACATTTGAGTGTTGCCCTTATATGGTTACAATCGATATATTTTCACATGTGAAATTTTGCTATGCATTACTGCATTACAAGGCATAACAACAATAGTAATAACCATTTTCAGTAGTATTCTGAAGGTTAATTGCTCAAAGTGTTTGTAAAGGTTGGGTTTTGTAATTAAAATAACAAACATGTTATACTTACCTGCTCTGTGCAAAGGTTTTGCATAGAGCAGCCACTATCTTCCTCTCCTTGGGTGCTCCACCAGCGCTGCTGGCTCCTCCCCTACATCGTGTTCCCCTATGGAGAGCCGCTTTCCCAGGCAGCACCCTAGCGGGCGCACTCCCAAGTCCCACTGCTGCATCCATTGACAAAGATGGCAGGATTCAACATCACACTCGCTCCCGTGTCACTGGATTAGATTGACAGCAGTGGGAGCCAATGGCTCCTGCTGCTATCAATCTTTCCAATGATGGGAGAGACAGCGGCCAAATCCGCTTGGCTTGTGCCTATCACTGGAATGTATCGGGTGCAGGTAAGTAAAAGGGGGGGTTCTGGGGAGAAGCTGCAGCAAAAAAGGTTTTTGACGTTAATGCATAGAATGCATTTAGGTCATTAACCTTACTACTTTAGAAACCCCTTTATTGCAGTGTTTAATTTAATTATTTTTTTTGTGCAGTATATTACGAGAAAATGTTTCATATTTTTTTAAGGCAAAGCTTACATTTCTTTTACCATAAAAATGATTATTTAAACTCTCACTGGGGCTACTGAAACAATAGATGTTGTGAGAGTATAATTACTATGCTATATTGGGAAAAAATCTGTATTATATGTCTTAAAAATATTGATTAACAAAAAGTTTAAATAAGGTGTTGTGCATGGTTAATTATAGTTACTATACTTGCCTGCAGAGTGCTGGACTCCTCATAAATGAGTTGGTCTTATTATTCCACATACATCTGAGGATATCTTTGAGCAAAAGAAAAATTTAGAAAACTGAGAGAAAATAATAAAGTGTTCATAAACAAAAGAGGGTAAACACACAGAAAGTGTATATATAAATCAATGACAGAAGAAAGTAGGTGTACAATAAATAAATGTGCTCACCTTTTTGGGTGCACAAACACTAGGCGTAAGCATTTCTACCATTCTTGAATCCTTTATTCATTGCTTTCCACCATGTACATTGGTCTTCTGGAGTGCCCAAAAATCTTGCCCGCAAAAGTAACATGGCTTGATTTAGCATATGGTAGAATCAGGCTATGTCATCTCCATGCCATGTGTCCAGTTAATTGGGAGACACAATTTGAAGAAAAGTTTTGGCTGTAGGCCTGTATTAGTGTAGAAGACAGGAGGTAAGAGCTCAGGCCCGGACTCAGGATGTCTGAGTTGTTTTATATTTAGGTTTTAAATGTACGAGCAGCATGACCACCACCACCAAAGAGTTTTTATACAAGTCTACTCTACTTGTATATGTGACCGAGAATCATCCATCACCTCTTAAAAGTATACATGATCCCACCACCCAATAGTACTAGCCAGTGTTGTGGGTATAATAGTATGTTGCTTGACACAAACACAATCCATTTAATGTAGAACTGATACCAAATCCTTGTAGCTCAGGGGTGTAGCCACATTGCTTTTATCATCAACAGAAGCAAATCTTAATCTTTTCATGCGCATAAAAAAGAAACTTCCAGGAAAATATAATTTGATCCTGACATACAAAGAAAAATCTAACTTGATTTCAGTAAAATTAAGCATAACATAAAATAGCTTAACATAAGTGTGGCATGCAGCAACACACTGGTGTCTCCAACAGCTTCTATGAATTTACCATTGCACTACTGTCTTATTGTCTTCAGTGCTGCTTTATGTAGTTAAAGTGATACTAAACTCTCATGTTTTTTCGCCTATATCTGTTACAAAATAATAGTATTACATGTGAAGTCTAACCTTTTGTGTCATTTTTAGAGTTGAGCGAACCCATGGATGTTCGGGTTCAGTGGGTTCGGCCGAACTTTGGAAAAAAGTCCGGGTTCGGTACCGAACTTGACCCTAACTTTACCCCGAACCCCATTGAATTCAATGGGGACCCAAACTTTTCGGCACAAAAATGACTGTAAAAGAGTCCTGGAAAGTGCTAGAGGGCTGCAAAATGATTTTAGAACAATAATCTGTCCCTTACAGCAACAGCAGGAACCTGACCCTATAGAACTAGGAGTTGATTTTAGAACAATAATCTGTCCCTCTAAGCAGTAGACTCTACCTATTCCAGTCAGATCGTTCTGTAATGCAGGATGAGATCTGCAATCTGTCCTTAAAAGCAGTAGTAGTAGTAATCTCTACCCATCTATCTATCTGCAATCTGTCCCTCACAACACCAGCAGCATCCTCTCCCTACACTACCCAGAGAGCATATGACATGCAGCACTAAGTGACTCCAGCTTATAAAGAGGCTGGGTCACATGATGCTCTGGCCAATCACAGCCATGACATTAGTAGGCATGGCTGTGATGGCTTCTAAGGGCAAACCAGTGAAACGCTTGTTGATTGGCTGCCCTGCAGCTATTCAACATGCGTGATCAAATATCCAAACCCAGAACTCAAACCCAAACTTTTTTTCAAATGTCCGGGTTTGGGTCCGGGTCACAGACACCCCAAAGTTCGGTACGAACCCGAACTTTACAGTTCGGGTTCGCTCAACTCTAGTCATTTTCACTTCTAAGTTGTTATATTCAGGCTCCATTTTTCCCATTTCCGGTTGTCTCGTTTGCTGGGTGACCCATGTATTGCTGATCTAATAGTGTCACCCGTGCGTGCGAGCTCACACCTATGTGACTACAGCCCTGCGTAGGAACGCTGGCTGCGCCCGCACTCACTGTGTCCCCGGGCATGGAGGACGCTGTAGCTCTGCTTATCATGTGCTGACACTATGAGATCTGCAATACAAGGGTCACCCAGCAAACAGGACAACCAGAATTTGGAAAAACAGATGAATGTGGAGAGGAGAATGGCGCCAATAGTAATAGAGGAAACCTCAGACAAAACAGTCCTAAAACATAGTCCATAAAGTCTCTTTATATATATATATATATATATATATATATATATATATATAATATATATATATATTTCTCTGAAATACCTGATA